>PVHY01000509.1:0-193275 GCA_004024945.1 Uropsilus gracilis | reverse complement strand
CCTTTCCCCCACTTTGGCAATATAGTGAGTACTGTTTTAAAATTAGGAGAATTTCTCTGTGTGAAAGGAACCCTTTCTACACAGAGGTAGAGAGACAGCCTTATCAGAGTCGGGGACAGGAAGCTGTGTAAGTCAACTCTATTTAACTTACTAAATTAGTTATCCTACTCAAAACTTACAGGGATTTATGAATTTATAACTGCTTTGTCCAAAGACTATAAAAACTGTTTTGCTTATTCAGTAGGTTCTATAACTTAATATTCATGAGCATCAACTTAAATTTGTCTTTTCTTTTGGATAAAGTCCAAGTATTACTGAGCCAGTCAACGGAATCAAAGAAGATAAGAGGGAGATCCCTTAAAACTTTTCCCTAAAAAGGGAATGTTTATGCTCATCCAAGAAGTATGTTTCTGATATCATCTAACTTGTTCTTGGAGAAGAGAATTAAGTCTGTAACCAGGTGATGCAGCTGGGAAGAGAAGCCAATAAGGGGAAATAGCCTGGAATGTACAAGCCTTGAGGGCAATTGAGGAGAGAAGCAAGAAAGATGGTGGGTGGAGTTCAGCATAAGATAAAAAGCCATGCAGAAGCTACTAGAAAGTAGAGTGCCTTCATGGACTTTGACCCTGGAAGGGGTTGTAGCCTGATAGGTCAGAAACCTCATTATTTGGCCATCCCGGGGAAAGAGAAAAAGAGGGCAAGCATAAGTCTGGGCCTTTGTTTTGGAAACCGAAATTTGGACCTGAAAAGAGGCTATCTTGCTGGAAAAGTTGGAATTAGTGCCTCCTAGAGAAGGAAGAATTGAATCTGCTGAAAACTGTACTTCATGTGAAATGCTGCTTCAGATTTGGAGAGACCAGAAGGTACCATCTGAGATATATATTTTTGATAAAACGCTTGTTTTCAGGTCAGGACTGCTGAGAAGACACCATCTTGAAAGTGTTTTAGGCTTTGAAACTGGATGGTAAGTAGAGTGAGATAACTGGCCACTCACGGTCTCAGAGACTCTGTTTTCTCTTTGTAAATAAATCTTGTTATTGTTGTTTTGAGTAGTCTTGTAATAATTGTGTGTACAGATGGAAGAACCCAGCGACCATTTTAAATATTAAATATCAGTCCCTCTTCCTTATTACTTCGGGTCCTAGTTTGTCCAGCTTCAAGTCCACTCTTCCACTTCAACATCTGGGATATTTCTGAGCTTGGTGATTGTTTGGCTTAAATCTGTTTTAGAAATAGATGTTCTAATTATCTCTTCAGGTGTATAAGCTTTACTTATCAATATAGATTATACTGTCTTTCTTCATCCCTTGGAAAATAGAGATAAAAATATCTGAGAGGTTACCTTCTTGACACTGAAGCAATTGTTTTTATTCAAAACCCAGTAGTTACAATCAACAACTATAATTTTATGGTCAATAGTAACTTTTGTTATTATATTTATTAAGATCAGGATAATCAAACTTATGCCTCAAGTCATAAACTGATTGACACAGGAGTCAGGAATTATTTTTAAAATCAAACATTCAGCACAACTATATTGCAAGGTATAATCATCTTTATTTTTGCTACTATAAAATTCTGAAAGTTAGAAATGGATCCTTTACTAACGGTGTTGGTGTAAACAAACTACACCTGCAGGGAACACATAGAAATTTTCACAAACTCACATACCTAGACCTTGAACTGGTCAAGCCTATTTCCTGCTTCTAGACTCTAAAGAATATTTTCCAAGATGTTGACAGTCATCAGTAACAGAAAATGATTATTTAAACAAAGAGCCAGGATCTGGCCATTCCTGGAAGCTGGAGTTTAAAATTAACTCATCATTTTTCTTGGATCTCAGAAAACTTGCTACTGCCTATTACCTTATATGATTCCTACCAGTTCTTTACCTGTAGTGCTTTCAACATTGCTAGTTTTAAAAAAAAGTGAAAGATTGATCTGTATATAGGAGCAAATTTAACTTTTTAATTACATGTCTCAGCTCTCAATGACAACCATATTCTGTTTTCAATTCCAAGTTAACTTTATAGCTAAAGGTAATTTTAGGCAATTTTCTTGATTAAATGAAATTTGCTGTGATATAAGGATCATATATGCTTCCTACTGGTTTTCTCTATAAAACCTTAGAATATTACTGAATAAAACACTCTACTGGAAGTGAAGAAAATCTTTCTTGGTCCCATCAAAAGCACAGTTATGACTGATCACAGTTGAAATAGAAAAAAATCTTCCAAATAATATACCTCAGATGTATTGAATCTTCTCCACTCAAAGCATTGCAGTATACAAATACAAAATATTTATGAATGCAAAATAAATTCCTCATTACTGAATTTTCTGAACATTTTTTACATAAATTATCAGGTGTTGTATATATCCAATATAACATAAGACAACGATGATGAAAAAGAAGGCAACATTTTAGTTAGCATGTAACTATTAATAGTTGTATATTAGTAATATTTGATTTTTTGCTAATGAAATTCTTCTGTAATTAACAAAATATTTAAATGATTCATTTCTTCGTGCTGCTTCTATATGAGTTTGCTTGATTTGACATTCTTTTGGTACCTCACCTACTTTGAATTTGAATATTTTGTGTGTTTTAACTGACTCCATTTTCATCCTAGTTTATTTGTAAAGCAATAACTATTAAATATTTTTAAGTATAAAATTACAGTTTATATTGTAACCAGAGCGAGGTAAGTATATTTTGAATGTATTGGACCTTTGAACATGTTTATTTTGTTTTATTTTAATTCAGCCATCATTTATTAAATTCAGTATCTACTAAAGAGAGCTTGAAACCTATATGGTGCCAGTGAGGAAAAGTTGGAGAGGGAGATTTATAATTTAATTTCTTTGACAGGTAAAATCACATGTAATAAGAGATCACTAGAACTTACTGAGCTTTAACTACAGATGAGGCAGGGAGATTTTCTTGCTCACACCAGCATTCATTTGCTTTAAGGATTTTTCTCACACTTCTCTTTTTCTTAGTTTACAATAGATAGCCTCACTGTTTTATATGGACTACACCTGTTTCTCAAATAAAATAAATTTAGAGATTTCCCAACATAATGTGGAATTTGTGAAATGACAAGAAATTCAATGTTTTCCAGAAAGTATAATCTTTAAGGCACATAGTCTAGTGGGACAACCCCTGCCTTCTTAGTCCTGATCATGATCAGCTTTTCTTCTCTTCTGTTTTGCTTCGTTTGTGGCTTGATGAACTGATCTCTTCACCAGGCACAACCACCTGGATACTGAAAATCCTGCTGGTTCCTGCCTTCCCTGACTGTGTCCTAGTCAGAGTGCCCCAGAATAGCTTTGGCATTTCTCCATTCACTCCAGATGTGATCATCTTTTTTTCTTTCAAATTAGGAGCCCTGATTTTCTGACCCACACATGCAAACACTAGTTTTCATGAATACCAATATTTAGAACCCCATTTAAATGAGGTCCTGAAGTTAGAGAGCGCCCATGCATGTATGCATTAGCAAACTTCAGGACCCAATATGCTTTGTTTCTCCAATTATCAATCCTTTCTGTGAAGCTGAGAGGGTGGTCCCCCGTGTATAAGTTGTTGTGAATCTAGGATTTGAAATGCATATGAGACTCTAGTCATGAAAGAACCCGGTCAGTTTTTCCATTGTTGTGGTTTTGAATAAACCCTGTTTGTTGTTTTAAATATCTAATTTCTACTGTTTGAGGTCAACATTTCAACAAATACAAGAAACAAAAGAATTGAGAAGAGAAGTTTGTAAACTATACTCATTTATTTGCTCCTCCAATTTTCCTTTAAATTATTGTATATTCATTTTAATCCTAGTTTTCTACTTAATAATAGTCCTAAATCATCAATTTGTATTATTCTATATATTGCTTTCTCAAATTACTTTTCTATCATTAAGAACGTTTATCTTTATTTTTCTTACTGGCGGTGTGTCAAAAACAGGTTACTTGTACATCCGACCTTTCTAATCAGCACTTTTTAATTCTGTTTTTTTTTAATAAATCATGTGTTAATGTCCTTTCTATTTCCCACTACACTTGATACCACTAAGACACAATATCTTTCAATGTATTAGCAGGTAGTCAGCCCAATTTACTTACCATCATGCTTATCTTAGTGGGTAATATACCTATTGATCAAGAAGGAATCATGTTCCAAAGTCATAAAAACCTTCCAGTCCTGTCTTTTCTACTTAATGCTGCCAGTCTGTCCCTATGTAGTTAAAACCTCTTATTACTACTTCCACTCTGACCTCTTTACAAGTCTTTTTATGTACTAGTCATTTCACCATCCAGTTGTTTCTTTTTGTCTAGTGGTCTATAGGATTCAGTATTCCAGTAGTTTATTGAAATGTGTCAAATATGTCCAACTTCAAATCCTAACAAATCTGCACCATTACTAACTCCTCTGTCCCCGTTACTATAATAATGCATCCTTTAGACATACAATTCCTGCTTGACGTTATTTCATATACCTTTGAAACAGGAGGGTACTGTATGATTAGAGCAAGAATACTCCAGATTCTGTTCCCCATCCATTTTACTTAAAAACTTATTTACAGAGAACCCCACCCAATGTCAACCAAAACAAGTTTATAGTAAATGATACATGTGCTTGTAAATTAATTTTATAAAAGTATGTTTTTGCTATGGTTAAATGTGTTGAAACAAATTTATGAAGTGTATAGAAATGGCCATAGTAGCCATGGTGTTATAACTTAAAATGAAAAGCATTACCAGAGATTATATTCAAGGTATGACTACATCTCCTCATGTCTATATTGTGGTGATAGCTAAGTAGTCTTACTGCCTACCTATAGGCTCTCTCTCATGCAGTAATTATAGGAAGTCACTCACCAAATATTCCCAATGCAACATTTTGACCAAACCATTGTACTATAGGGACTTTACTAAATGCCCCCAATAATTTTATATGCCTTTTTAAAATTTTCCATAATCTATCCTATAATATATATCCAAACTTGCTTCTCACTTAACATGTAGTCATGCTACATTTACACCAGTTTCTACAGTCTGCCATGGCCTTTTCATTCTATTAAGTGAGTCTAAATCCCTTGTGACTTCCTATGACAGCAGATAAGGATATCTGGTCTCTCTTACATCTGTAAAAATGTTTATCACTCTGAAGTGGAACTGAAAGCCCACTTCAGTTCCCACTCCCTCCTTGAACAACTATTTTCCAACACAGAGAAGCTGAAAGTGGATGCCCATATATTACCATCAAGAATAAAATTAGCATTTTATTCTGTTTTATCACATATCTATACATCTGTCCACCACATCAATTCATTAATTCATCATATTTTTCATGAATTTCAAATTAAATTTTGTTCATGATTTCGCTTAACCTCTAAAAACTTCAGTATGTAGATCATTAGAGTTTAATATTTGTATTTGATCCTTATTTTAGTTAGGTAAAATTTTCCTGCAATGAATACTCAAAATCATGTTTGCATAATTTGATGAGTTTCGATTAATGCATATGCCTGTGTAACCCAAAGTCCTATCAAGAGAGAGGAAATCATCATTACTTTAGAAATTTCCCTCTTGCCCCCTATACAATCAATTCCCGTCCCCAGCTCCAACAGAGACAAACCTGTTCAGGTGTTTTCTATCATAAATAAGAGCTTTAGATTTTTGATAGATAAAATAGTACAGTTGATACTCTACTATAAATCATATTTTATTCAATTTAAAACATTTTACACTAATCTATGTTGATTTGTATATAAAGAGATTCTTTATATTGCTGAATAATATTACATTGTTTATACATTTGTCCTGTTGATGAATATGCCTTGAGCCATTTCTAGATTTTGGATACTATAAAACAATATTACTGTACAAATGTTTTTCTAGATATGAATTCGTTTTCTTTAGATGAATAGAATTGTAGTTCCTGAGAAATAAGAGTGATATATATATATATATATATTTATGTCTTCATTTTGTTTTGATTTTTCTTTCTTGAGACACTCTGATTACTATTTTATTTTTATTGAGGTAATGTTTACTACATTATATCTATTCTAGGGGTATAGGTTCACACCTCTTCAAAAGCATGTTCACATACCATGCCAAAGACCAAAGCATGACCATTTTCACCACAACCCACTGAACCCCCTTCTCCATTTGCTTCCCCATACTCCACATTTCCCTTTGGTAGCCTCAATTCTTTAATCAGATTTTAGGAGATTATTTGGATTTGGCTTTCTGACATTCTTTCTTTTGATTCTTTATATTCAACATATGACTGAAGTTATCCAGTATTTGTCTTTTACTTTCTGATTTATTTTGTTTAGCATAATCCCCAAATTCTTACATGGTGTCACAAATAACAAGGTATCGGTTTTTATAACCAAATGATATTCCATTATATGTGTTTGTGACTGTGTATGTTTGTGTGTATTTATTAATTCCTCTGTTGTTGGGCACTTAGGTTAGTTCCATAGCTTGGCTATTGTAAATAGTAAAACTTCAATGAATGTAAAAGTGCACATATCCCTGCCACTAAGAGTGTTTATATTTTTCTGACAGATTAGTAGAATAGCTGTTCACATGGCAGATTTATTTTTAATATTTAGAGAACCCCCATAATAATTTCCACAGGAACTAGGCACTAGACCAGTCTATAGTGCCACCAGCACCTTCACACTCTTCTCAACACTTAGTGGCTTAATGGCTCTGCTCTTTTATGTGGATATCTGGTGTCTCCATTTATTTTTCTTTTTTTGGTCAAAACGACCTAGGCTATTTGGTGTCTTTTGTGATTCTATTCAATTGTTAGTGATCTTCTCTATATTTCTTTAAAGAAGACCATCAATGCTTTGATAGTTATTTATGCAGGTTATATAAGAAAGTACATTTGGGTAGTATATCATTTTAATTCTGTTGATCTTCTAGCATAAGCAAGAAAATATTTTCATTTCTTTATGTCTTCTACTATTTCTTTTAATAATATCATATAACTTTCATCACTTTTTTTTCACCTCATTTTTAGGTTAATTCCTGAGTACTTAATCCTTTTTGAGTTGATTACAAAAAGGATTGTTAATTTCTTTGTCTTTTATTTCATGCTTTTTGCATAAAGAAGCAGAGCAGATTTATGTACATTGATTTTGTTAACATTGGATTTTTTTGTTAGTTGGCTTGACTTTTAGCTAGTCTGGCTACTTAAGCTTGTTTGATTATATGCTTTTTAGAACTCCTCTTGGTTTAATAGTCTACATCACACAATTCAGAATTGAATGTTACTTTAAACTTTCTGTGCATGTGAATGCCTATCCACAGGTGGAATTCCAACTGCATGAAAACAGTAAATGTATCTTGTAATTTTTATTAATTTGTAGTGCCTAACATTGGGTTATGTTCTTAGTAATAGCTTAATATTTTTTAATTGGCCATAAGAAAACACATTGATTCAATCTAAGAAAAGGATTTTGTCTAATATATTAATTGCTGTTCTACTGGCAGATTTTCTTATTGCAGTTTCAAGTGTCAGAATTTCAAGCTATTTTTACTTAATTTTTGACCTTTTTCTTACTAGGGGTGCTCAAAAATATATTAGGAAACAAAATGTCAATAATATATAAAACTGTAAACAGAAGCATGTACGGTTGCTAAGGGACAGTTAATTTAGACATATATCTTATTTTGTGTATTTATTAATTAAATTCCTCCATGAATATAGATTTAAAAAGAGTAACTAATGCAAAAAAGGAAAGAACAGTAGTAAAAGAAGCAGAAACAAAGATAATCAGTGCATATATTATTTCTAGGAAAACACAAGATTTTGGGAAAATGACTTTTTAGAATTTAAATGACTAAATCATTATAAACTAGTTTATAGTTCATTAATGCATTTTTTTTTGTTTATAAATAGGTTACTCAGAAGATTTGGACAATTAAGTATTTTTAAAATATTAACCCTATCTTAAATTCCACATATTGACAAATATGAATGAATTGTGTCCCCTCAAAATTACTGTGTTGAAGCCCTAACTCCCAATTTGTTGGTATTTAGATGTTGGGTCTTGGCTGAGGTCATATGGGTGTAACCCTTATGATGAGTTTTATTTCCTTACCAAAAAGTACATTAGAGAATTTATCATCTCCATACCTGCAAGGGTGCAGAGAATGTGGCCATTTACAAACCAGAAAGAGTGCTTTTACAAAAACTGATCATGCTGGCACTTTGACCTTGGACTTGTAGCCTCCAGAACTCTGAGAAAATAAATTGTTGTGTTCAACCCACACAGTACTATGATATTTTGTTATGGCAGCCTGAGCTTACTGAGACATCTTATTACTCTTGTTACTAAAGCTCTTTCTTCCACAAAAAAAGGCATTTTTTTCTCAAAAAAAGAAAGCTAAGCTAAAGGTTTTCAACAACAAGAAAATACTAATTGGCACATAGTATACCCTTAGTAAGTGCTTCAGCTGAATTGTGCTCAGTTCACATGATCTTTAACATTACTATGGAGAAATTTGACTTAATTATTGGCAGAAGCAATCAGTTTATTTATCTTATGTATAATTTGAGAAGATCCATGATCCTTCCTTCTTCAAAACAGATACCTGTCCTAATAACCACTTACATTGTATAGGTACAATACTAGCCTCAACTAAAATGTTAGTTGTGTAGCTGCATCAAGGCATTGTAAATGGTATACACTTCAGTAAGAATTATTGAATGTGGTTACCTAGCAAGTTTTGAAAGAAGGAAATATAGAGAAGTTAGATTTATATGTGTTTGTGTAACTAGGGCTCGGGTGAGGAGTATAATGGATGGAAGAAGTCATCTAGGGTAGTGGTGAAAGTGGCTAATATTTAAACATTGGAAAATGTACATGAAATCTAGATTATTAGTTTTCTCTTGAAAAAATTAGTTCTAAAAGCAGTGGATCAGCATTTTTGTATGGCGATAACCACCTGGAGTGACATAGTAGCTGCCTCTTTTAATGGGGTGTTTGTTTATTTGTTATGGTCCCAAACATTGCCATGTTTATTATACCAGATGTAACTTTATTATGGAATTTACCAAGTCCTAGTAGGAATTTCCATTTTCTACCCTGTGCCTAAATCTAGGAGGACAGAACCAAACATGAATATGATTGAAGGAGAGAGGATCTCTGGGCAGTTAAGACTGAGTGAGTGATGACAGTAAGTAGCTTGCTTAAGAAAATAACAGGGCTTACCTACATAAAATAAATGCTGGTGAAATGCACAAAACTTTCCAATCTGAGCCTTCATTTTCTGGAATTTTTCCTGCTTATTTCCTGTGTCTCTCTTAAAAGTTAATTAGTTGACCATATGATGCAATTATTATCATAAACTCCTTCCAAATGAGCATTGCATTTCCAATTCATTGTAAAAATTTAGAAATAATATTCAGTTATCATTCTGAATATATTTATTGTTCAAGGTGATGATGAGGGTTAACCAAATTTTATTTGTAGTGTAAGGAATCAAAATTTGCCAACCCAAAATATATATTTTTGGCATGATGATTGCTTCAGGCTGATTATTTTCAAGAAACAGAAGACTAAAGAAGTTTTTCTTTTTAGCTCTCTATTAACTGCCTGAAAGAATTTAGATAGAAGGCAAGCAGCAGGCAGAGGGTTGTCACCAGAGATAACAACAAAGACTGTGAAGTATGTGTGATAGACTGGGACTAACTTAGCCATGTCTGGTTGTTCAACGTCCTCTATGTGTCCCTTTGTCTCTGCACAGAATGGGAAACATGTATTTACCAAATGATTGCTATTGTCATCTTCTTACAATTCTCTTTCTCCCTTTTGAAGTCCTGGATTGCTTCTCTCTTTTCCCTAATTAAGGATGGCACATTGGACGTAGGAATCATTGTGTCCTTTCCCTAAATCAGGATGGCACATTGGACGTAGGAATCATGGGTGATCCCATATAAACAACATTAAATTTGCTTTTCTCCTATCAATCTGTCTTTTATTAAGGGGAGTTTCTTAGTCAAGAACCTAGAAGGCAGGGATCAAGTTTTTCTCTACTGGAGTTGTAAAATTTTGAAGAATCCACTTTCTCAGAAGTTTCCACATTTAAATGGATCTTCTATCTCTGAATTACTTTAACTTGAGAAATACAAAGCAATACAGGGGAGGTGACAAAGACAGGTTAATGTTGTCAAATGTGCTGACACATACATCCAATTTTTTAAAGGGATATCTGATTTTTGTAGCCTTAAAACCTGAAAGAAGTGATTTCCCTTTCTTCATGTTCAACAGTCCCCTTGTGCTGAGTGAAGAGTAGTATAATCAATTGACACAAGTAATGCATGTATCATGGAGTCTGAACAGAGGTATTAATATAAACAGCTCTCTTTCTTCCCAGACCCACTATTTTTCTCCTATAGTTTTCTTAGCATTAATTTAGATAGGAAAAATTAATTAGACTCTACTTAAGAGTAGAGTCCTCAAACAGTGCACATAAAAGTTTGCTGAGAAATGAAGACCATTAGAGGAATGACCAAATAGGACAGAGACTAGTTTTTCATATTAAACAGTTTAATTTCAGACAAAACTATAGGAATTACAAAACAACCCAAAAAAGTTCCTCATGAAAATATCTTCTATCCTTGTAGGTAGTCTTGGATGAAGACCTTTTGTTTGTTGGCAAGCACATGTGGGAGGTGCTGTGAAAAAATTGAGAGTAGAGGTTTTCATCATTTTCAGTTGCTGCTGTATCCTAGCAACATAGCAAAAAAATTACAATAATACCTATCAGATAATAGACACTCATTGAAACATGTGAATACAGTAATGATTGAGAGGACACAGTCCCAGCCTTGAAGAGTTTGTAATGGATGTGAACAAGTAACAGCATAAAATGGGATGCAACTAACTTACAAAATTGCATGGTATAAGCAAATGTGACCATTTATCACCCTAGTATCCCTGTTTATGCTGATGCTTTCCCACTAGGATACATACATAGGGTAGACTTACTTAAACAATAATGAATGTGCAATTTTCACTGATGCTTATGTTATTTCCCATTTCAACTCACACTAATATACTGATAGTTTTGACCCAAAGTTAAAAGACCATTCGTTGCAAAGGCTCTTTTGAATATGAATTTCATGATTCTGATACTTTGCTTTCTCCTTAGTCAAATGATTTTTCTAGGTTTTTGTTCTTGAAGCATGGGAAGTTCATCTGTGTGGGTCATCAGGGTTATATATGATGCTAACTAGATTCATGATATTTGAAAGCATTATGTTTGGGACAAATATACACAAAAATTCCTTTCTTTGAATTCTAGAAAGAAATTCTACATACCCTTTTCTAATGTAGTCCTCAAGGTGCAGATCCCCATATCTACATCTGAGAGCAACCTAGAACTCTCCACTGAAACCCTTTCATTGACACACTTGACAGCACTTTCAAATCACTAGTTACTAAATCCTGACTGTGCACTGCAGAGGGGAACTTAGTGGTGGGAGAGGCTATGTTTCCATTTTTTATCATTTTCCACTTAATGGGATACCGGAGATAAGAAAATGAACAGAGGAAATATGTGAACAAACACAGTTCACATATCTAAGTGGTAGAGGAAATCTTGGTGTACAAAATCCATGAGGGCAGAAACCTTTTCTGTCCTGTCTTTGCTTTAAATCCAGCACTTAGATGAGGACAGGACACAGACTAGGTGCATAACAGATATTTGCTGAAAGAATCAATTCTCTGAAATCTGGTGGCTAGCACTGAGGAAGTTAGAATACAATAGTAATGTGAAATTATGTGATTGTTTGTATATAGGAAGATAGTAGATTAGTTTGTAGGTGATAGAGGAATTTTGACCAAGATGTATGAGGTGAGGTATCTAAAAATAAAAATTATATGCTTGGAAATTATTTAAGTTATTATCCCAAACAGAACACTTTAAAAAGTAAAATACATACTTAATAATTATTCCATGATGACATGAATCAAGCAGGGTTATTTGGGTCTGCCATTATATATGGTCACTTTCTTTAATTTACAGTAAACAGACTCACTCATGTAAGTATTGGGGTTAATTTAAAAAAGTGACAAAGATTATTGTACTTTTCATAATATATATTGGCTTTAATTATGAAAGACTAGAAAACAGAACTGCTAGAATTTTAATACTTATAGTCTAAGAATGAGAGATTTGAGAATACAGAAGAATCAATAGAACTGAAGAAGTTTATAAAAAAATCAAGTGGACTTGATTAACCAAAAAATATAAATGTTCATAATCCTTTCAGTGTTATTTCAAATATATGTTAAATGTAAGCTTTGATAAATCCTGCACTCAGTCGAAGTTGTCTTCATACCTTCTAACTCTGTAATGTTAGAAAATTTTTCTTAACCTCTCTGACCTCAATTATCTGATGTAGCTAAAGGTAAGTCATCCAAATAAATGTTCTCATATTTTCAGAACTTACTAGAAATCTCAATGTTGGCACATCAGAATTTGTGTTTCACCTCCCCACCCCCACCACCCCATTATTCTTAGCCAAGAAAAGTTCTTAAGTAAAATAATGTTACAGATTTATTGGAAGTTCCTTAAAACAAAACATAACATCAATCTTTAATTATAAAATCAGAATTATAAAACATCTTCACAAACTGTGAGATACAATCTATGCCTAGAGTTTCCCTTTCAAGGGATCCCTCTCAATCCAAAAATGGAAAGATTTGAGAGATTTGAGTTCCTCCTGATAACATTTGAGTCTCTGAAAAAAAAATTATTGAACAAAGACTTTTAGCTGAAGAAACCCATTTTACCAGTAAATTTATTGTCCTGTTTTTCCAATTAGAAGAACTCTCCATTTACCTCACAGAAAACTTACCTGTGACTCATCCAGAGCCTTAGTTTCAACTGTAATCCCATTGGTGTGTCAAAACTCTATCTTTCCCTTTTTACACAAATAGATATTTTGCCAAAATTTGGGGGAAAATGGTTTCCCAATCTCTCTCTCTTACTTTTATGTTCACATACTTAAAGGAGAATTTGTTACATGATTGTTTTACTGACTCTTTATATGAATTGCAGCTCAACATTACCACTGATATAAGAATCGGTGATAAGAGAAGTGGAAATTCTTGATAGCATCTAAATGTCATGAGACTCATATTTCCCACTGTAGAAACCGAACCACTTATGAGTTGTTGAAATTATTGCTAAATATATTTACAGTCTTTTTTTACAATAAAAAGCTTTATTACTTTTATTATGGACTGAAGCAATGCTTTAAATCTTGAGTTCTGAAATAATATCACCTGTCCTAAAAGCAATGAAGCTTTTCAAGAGAGAGAGAGCAGAAAGTGCATTCTGAAAAGGTAGTTTATAGTTTTAGAATATTTTTGCAATTTTGGTTCATATATTTTTACTAAGTGTAGCCTTTATATGTAAATGAAATGATTATATAAGAGAGGACACTGTTTTCATAAAGTAAAAATTTATTTTATATCCTAAAAGACAGAGGAGTATAAACCAGTAAGTCAGCTCTGCGTGTGTTTGATGGCTGTGAAATGACCTGTTTGATTTTCTATTACAGACCAGCAGACTATACTGCCCTGGCCCACCAGACCCTCACTGAAGGGTAGCTGATTTCCCATTAGGGAATCCTACCATACAGAGTACATTCATAGCCTGTAATAAATAAAGTGCATTTAAAACCTCATGTATAGAAACTGTCCTTGATGGTGAAAGTAGTGCCACAAAACAATTTTTATCCTTTGAAGCACCATTGCAGAGGGAAAATAATATTTCCTGGCAAAGCCCTGATAAATGAGTTTCTCGTTTGGCCATATGGGATGGTGTATGCACACATGTCCAGATAGTCATATTCATTCAAATTGGTCCGGACAGAATAATTCATCAGTTCTTTGGAGGGAAAGCCTGAGCTGAGTTAAATAAAATGTTAAAATAAAAGCAGTTTAATTATCTCAAGAGAGAAGTAGAGAGAACTTGGCATCATGTCTTAACAGAATTCCATGATGGCTTTAGCTAGTAGATAATCATTTGTGATTAGGACAATTACCGTACACAAAGGCTTCTGCAAGTGTGGGAATTCTGTTAATCTCCTCATTTAGTCTTATTTATCTATTGGATAAACTATGTGTGTATAGCTATGTGTGCATTCATGTGCATGTGTCACAACTAGACATTTCTGTGTCTGTAGTATAAACATACATTTAGGTCAGAGAAGTAGAAATTGTTGTAGACTTTAAGCAAAGGGAATTTGGGTTAATGAGATTTTACTATCTGTGTATACAAGACAGATACAGGCAGAAAAGAGCAAAATATGCCACCTGTAATTCAGATTTTAACTCACTCTATTTGTTTTCCCCAGGGCAAGTATCATAAGTTCTAGCTAAGAAATGAGAGTCAACTGATTTCAGTTTCTGGCATTTTCCTTTGTTAATAAAAAGAAGAAGTTGTGAACAGAGTTATTTGAAAATTTGTAGTTATGTGAAGCAAGACATGTTTGGTTGTAATTTTTCTGTCTTGGGAGGGCTATGTATATGTTAATTATTTCTTTATTGAGCTCCAGTAAGTCTGAAAATATGGTGCAAATGATATTTATGATACTTTCCTAATTACGTTAAATTCTATAAGTGAAATAATTCAGAAAATGTTGATGACTTGGAAGGCATACATGGATGAAGTCAAGTTTAAAAGGTAACTAAATATTTATATAAACTAGTAACAGATTAAAAAAAATGTAATGGGTTGGAGTGATTCTGGAAGATGGAAGAGTAAGAAGCACCAGGGATCTCTCTCCCCACCTAGATAACACTTACACTGGCATAATCTAACATAACTATTTTTGAATTCTGGAGTATTATCAAAGGCTTGAACCTTCCAGAGGAAAGCTTGGAAGGTGTTTTCTGGTTAATTTTAATTTCAGTTCTAAATCAGTGGCCATTGCCCATCCCTCAGGTCTAGTCCCATAGCAAGCAGTCAAGCTTGTGTTCTCTGCAGCAGTTGGCACAGTTTGTGGAACCCAGGGTGGACAATCAGAACCCTGTTCTGCAATTTCCTATGATCTGTGTTCTTGTTGGTGATTGTGGACTCAAATCATGGAGGTGTGGATGCAGGGCAGTCATTCCTGGAGCTCCTTCCTCACCTCATTGTTGCAAGCCCCTCTGATATCAGGTTAAAAGTGGGCAGAAGCCTTCAACCAACAAGCCACAGAAAAATAAGTGGCATTTTTAAAATGCGGTTTCCACTGCCCAGCTTCTAACCAGGTTCACATCACCTGCTCATAGCAGTTGCCAGTAAGATGCAATTTAAACAACAGGGTTTTATTTACAAGGAAATTTAACTAGGGAAACAAAAAGCTCTTAATGCCACCAGTGGCCAGTTATTTTACCCCGAGTATCATTTAGTCCAAAGGTCCCAAACATATGTCCAAGGCATCCTGCAAAAGTCCAGCCTTCCTTTTCCATCTTCTCTTTACTCTTCTCTCTCCAGCATTCTGAACTGTGGCTTCTCCATGGCTCTTCAAATTTTTCCAACAAATGCTGATGTAAACAGTTCTCCAAATCCCTGGCTTTCTCAGGTACCAGCATTCCAGATAGCTTCCATGCCACCTTGCTGTGGGCCCATGCACTTTCTTTACCAGGCCCACCTTCAGTGGTGTTCTGGCCAAATACACCACCAGGCTTGCCCTCAGCAGCCTCTGGTCACCCCCGTCCTGCCATTCTGCCATGCAACTCCACACCAGCTACTTCTTTGCTGGCCACTCTCTCACCATGGCCCCTTGCCACCTCCAGTTCATTCTTCCAGGAGGCTTCCCCTGGCTAGTCTGGTCACATGGCCTGTTCTGTCAGTCCGCCGTCCTCATCTCTCCCACCTCTCTCTTCACTGGTCCTTTTGATCTGTCCTTTTGTGCTTCTCACCTCTTCTTGAGGGTTTTTTTCTCAGACCCCGCACACCAGGGCATTTTGTTGCCCAGCATATTTTTCAACTGTGTCACTACCTGGCTGCTCATCCAGCCAAGTCACCCTGTATCAATTTGACTTACAATTTTTTAGCTGTATGACTGTATGAATGTGATACATAGTAAGCTGCAACTATACATCAAATTTTGCATATTATTCTTTTCCTGGGTAATGATATGCTGTCTGATACTCTCTTGTGATGCTGAGCCACAATAGGGCACCATATACCCAGCCTTGTCATGAGACTAAGCAACTGATACTTCACAGTGTACTGTGAGACCAGAATTCTCAACTTATATTTTTGACTTACGATGAGTTTATCAGGATGTGATTCCATTATAAATCAAAAAAGTTCTGTGTATCTACTGTATCTAGATGTTCACGTTTTTTTTTTGCTTACATTCATATAAGGATGATAATCTCTCTGTAATTCCTCCCCAGTTAATTACCATTCCTTGGATTGCTGACTCAAGTGTTATCAGAAAGGAAGGTCATACCTTCCTCCATTGCACCTGACCAAGCTTGACCAGAGGGAAGAAACAAAGTATTTGAAAGAACTAGACACCCAGTCAAGTTGCAGGGTCCCTGCTCCTGGCTATGTATGGGTTCCTCACCCCCTCACAGATTGTTTTTCTCTAATAAATGGCTGCTTCCTTTGTTAGCCTCTGACTTCCTTTGTCTCTAACGCTCATGCCTTCCTAACATTATTAGTCAATATATCACCTTAAATGGTCTGTCTTTGTTGATGACTCTTTTCATTAATATGTTATTCTTGAGATTATTGATTTAGCTTTTTCATCTTCAAAATGGGCATAATATTTGTGATTACCACTTTGATTTGGTAATAGTTTTAAAAGTGCTGAAAAATGTCTAAAATGGAATTTGTTCTCAAAATAGAAATCCACAGTTTTAGTACAGATTTGATCAAATTCATCTCAGTAATTTTAATTGTTGTTTTAATATTGCATACCAGTTAATATGTATACCATTGATAGTTTTGAGGAAAGATACTTTAAAATTTTTTAAATCTGCCCCTTTGGATACTTATCTTTGATAGTTTACTTCAAAAGAATTTTCTATTGACAGTATATGCAAAATATGACGTAGACAATTCTTTTCAATATTCAAAATACCCCATAGTCTTCTCTGCCATATCCTATACTCTATCACTCTTTTCTAGCTAATCTGCCAGAAACTGTAATTGCAGTAGCATATGCATTATTCTTTGTAATTTAAATTCAATCAGCAAATTCTTATTGATCTCCTAGTATGTGTGATTCACTTTTGTAATAAGGGTGAACATTACATTGAAATGAATATATTCACAGGAATACCCCTCTGAATGCTTTTTTCATCTTTAAATATATAATATCAATAGCTCGCTCTGTTTTTCATCAACTCCTGCTTTTAGAAATGTAACTACTACATATAGCTTAAAATATAGCTTTTTAATAGAAAGAGTAAAGTCATATTTTATGAATTATCTTCTGTATATGTATATGGATTACATATGACAGTATGGATTATCAACCTGCTTATATCAGAGATATGTATCACTTTTCTTAATATTTGGTTATAGCAATTTCAACTAAAAGTTTATCTTCAACTTATACCACCACTAACAGGGAAATGGATTTTTTAATGCATTTGCTATATACTCTTTTACTCTGTTTTGTCAAATTGGTGAATTTTAAACTACTGCAATAGTTTCCTTAATTCTTGCTTTCCTGGCCTTCTAACCAGTCTACATTCCTAAAATATCACTTTGTGCATTTTACTGCAAATGCTCAGAAACTACATTGTTCATGGAATGCAAATGGCTATTATTTGTCCTACATTGCATTAATTCTCCCAAGAGAACTTACACACCTGCTGTCCTACATAGTGGGGTATCTTTTGTTACTAAAAATTTTATATATTTAGCTAACTTGCAGATTCCTTAATGAAATGTCTTCCTCCCTTAACTCTATCCCACAGAAAATACTGAATCATGTCTGTGCCTCAGAAGACATGTGATAAATGTCTATGAAACAATTGATTGAGACCTCTTGAGCCTTACCTATTCTTCACTCTCTGATTCAATATTCTTTAACTGTATATATATATATGCACATAGTAGAAAGAATGTAGTAGGGAGAAGAGAACTAATGACATGATTATTTGACCTCTAGAGGTCTTTCACCCTAATTATCCTGATTTAGCTTCAGTTCAAAATCTGAAAACTCTTCAGTCTTCCCAAAACTTTGACCACCTTTTCCAATTCCTGCAAACATCTATCATTTTCATTTCCTCAAGGGAATCCTGTAACTCCTTTCACCTTGCGCTTCCTGCTGTTTATGATTTATCTGAAACAATTGAATGGTACTATAAAGCATTGATCATAGTTCTGACATTCCATTTATTGTTATCAAGTTCATATCTAACCCTTAGTATACACTGAATATGTGATAGACATGTACATTATTTTCTATTATCCAGGCTTTATCTTTCCAAATTAAAAAAAATCATGTATTCATGTATGTATGCCTGTCTATCTTATGAAATACTCCTAGAATCAAAGAACATGGTAGGAAACTTTGAATCTATTATTTCTGAATAATTCCCCATGCTTGAATCCTAGTGGTCTTTTTCAGTTTTCTCCCCATATTTCTATTTTGCTTCATTTTAGAACTACATGATTGAGGTACAGCCTTATCACCATTTTTATTTAACAAATGCTATAACATTTTGATAACTGTTTTCAATAAAAATCAACGAGGATTCCTAATTCTCATTCTTGGAACATGACCAATTTGAATGATAGTCATTTATGTAGTGATAATGAAAATATGGCTTTAGCCTTGGGTGGTGTTATCCCCAAGACAAAACCATTAGCTTGTTGAACTAAATAAATGTTTCATTTGTCCACCTTATTTTCTCCCTTGATTTCTTATACTCTAATTTTCTTAGTGACCAAACAATTTTAACATTCAAATTCTTCTTTATCAGCTTGCATAGTCCTTTTACTATCTCTTTATTTGGTAGATTCAGTTAACTTCTTTCACGGTCTTTTCTTTCTGCAACTTTTGATCTAAAACTGTTCCCTTCTCTGCCTGCTCTCTGATTCTACATCATGGGATTCTAAGAAGTGCTCTTGTTGAGACAGTTTTTCAAAGACAGGTCAAGGATAGGAAAGGTAAATAGTGAAGCTGGGTGTAGACTGTGAGCTTTTTCCTTACAGGGTTCTTGCCTTCCAAAACTGTAAAAAGTACTCCAATGACACACAGGTGGGTAACTTGAAAGAGACAAATTTATTTAAGGATGAAAAAGTGAAAGATCAGAAATAGAAGAAAGAAAAGTATTACCATGTGGTTGTTCTAGAGAATTTAATTTATAGAACTTCTTATGAATATTTTAAGAACCCCATCAATCTTTAAGTGTGGTTGGCTGAAGTCACAAAGAGGAGGGATTTCCTTTGCATGTGTTTGCCTACAAACTTGCTGGAGGACTGGTCCCAGTCTGTTTACAAATTTATCTATTATTATGCTAATGTCCTTTCCATGCTTTTGTTTCCTGAGACCCCAGTTGAGCTTGTCCAAGTTTGCCTCCACTTATGGTCATGGACTTTGAAGTCTATTTTCCATGGTGGTGTTTCCTTATTTTTTTCATAGTCCCTTCCTGGATGCCTGCTTACCTACCAAATCTACCCCTAGCGGTTTAATCTGTCGTTGGCCTCAACAGGAGAAATTGGGTGTACAAAATAAAATTCTTTAATGACCAAAGTTCATTAAAATTTTCCAATTAATAATTACACTCCACTATGTATAGTTAGGACTATGTTTTCAAAGAATATTGTATTATTTTCTTTTAGGTTACAACTCATTTGCCTTTTTAAATCTTCCACACAGCTTACTCACAATTTTCTACATAGGGTTTATTTTTAGTTTAGTTTGATTTTTTTTTTACAGAACACAATTTAATATTAGCATTAAACAGCAATCTATGTGTTTTTCTCCAAATATATTCACATCTCCACCTGCATTTTCATGTAAATGTATTTTCTGATTTTTCTTTCTGTGGTTACTAGGGCTAAGAAAATTAGAGACATAATTTTTATGTAGGAGTAACAGGATCTGATGATGGATTAATGGACTGAACGTGAAAGGTAATGGAAACTGAAGGTTGTGGAGTTACTCAGGTGTCTGTTTTTGATATATTGAATTTGAAATTTCTATAAGATATCCAAGTATCAATATCAAGTAGTTAGAAGGACAATCTGGTTTGAAAATACACATTTAGGAATTATATGTATACTATATATTTAAATGCTATATATATAGTATTTAAAGATTTAAAGTAACAGGAAAAGATGGAGGAGGAAAAATTGAGAGTGAACAAATGTGACTTACTAGTCATCTTTTCAAGGGTTTATTGTTCCTTTAAAGCCATGTTCTTTATCTTTCTGGTGCATTTACAATTATGTCCTACTCTTAGATTCTGTCTTCCTCTAGATGCAACAACATACTCTACAGTTTTTGTTGGTTCCTCTTCCTACGCTTTACATAGAGATACTATCAAAGGCTGTCCTTATCCTTTCCAACCTCTTCTGCTTTCTCTCTCTAAGAAATATTTTTCTGGTTAATTTTATGTATCAGTTTACCTGCATCACAGAGTGCCTAGATATTTGACTGAACATTATTTCCAGTTATGTCTATGATGGTCTTTCCAAGGTGAAATTAACATTTACATCAGTAGGCTCAGTAAAGTAGCTTGTCTTGTCCATTGTGGGTGAGTATCATTCAATTATTGAGGGTCTACATAGATCACTGTAGGGTAGATGGGTTAGGCTTTTTCTGCTGTAATTCTCTATAACAGCACCTGTGGTGTTGTATCCTTCCCATTACTGTGGATGTATGGGCCAATGCTTGGAGACCATTATTTGGTTTACCATACCAGCTATGTATATACCAGTCTACAGTTGTATTTCTATAGAAAAAAAAAGTGAATGGAATCTAACAGTATTTACTTCAAGAACGTCTATGACTTTGTCTATTCAGGTAAAGTCTTTTTATATCTGGGTCAAAATTTGGAGTTTGAAAATAGTGGTGGATAAAGCATCATGCTCTAATCAATTCTGTGCTGACAATTCTCCAAAGTACCTGCCAAATATTGTTCTATCTGTAGTTCAATCTTTTGTATAAACCAAACTTCATTACATATTTTTTTACCACTGTGCCAGTCACTTCTTATCATAAATAAAACCCTTAAGATGCTATTTAATTCTCCCTTCTCCTTTGTCCTTTTGTTCAAAACCTGATAAAAGGGTAATGTATGGTGAATGAGGTAATCAGGCATTTTATGCCATCAACTTGTGGCTATCACCTACAATCTTGATCATGTTAATATAGAAGATTCTTGGGACTGTGGGCACAGGCATTCATACCCATAAATCCTGAATACCTGGACCCAAAGAGCATGACCGTGGGCATGTGTCAGGGGCACACCTGAGCCTAGAGCAGGGATAAAAAGTGGGACAGCAGTGGTGGCAATACTACTAGGACTACTACCTTCACTACTTTGACAATGATGATGAAAAGCATTGTGGCTACAGGAGAGGCACAGAGAGCCCAGAAAGAAAGTGTAAATATTCATGGGGTACTTGGAGGCTTGGTTACCTGCCTACCTCCCAAACTCCCTGCCCTGCCTGCCTGCCTGCTTGCCATAGAATTGGCCCAGCCTCCCCAGTTGGTGTGCATGCATATCTGGTTTCCTGAGAAAGCATCAAGACCTATAAGATACACTGAGGGCTCCAGGATTCTCTTTATCCAGCTGCCTGAATAGATGACAGTGAATGTGCCTCATGTCCATGCTTGTGCTACAAATAGAAACACAGTTTGATATTTACTTGATAATCTTTTTGATTTATTCTACTTATCCATTGCCATGTCCATTTCCTTTGTTCAGTTGCTCATTAATTCACTTATCATTTACTACAATACCAGTCTTCACTTTGACTCTATTTTATGTCATAATCTGCCCTAATGTTGAAACTATTCCCTCAATTGCTTTCAGAATCATTGCAATTATTGTCTTATATCTCAAGTGTCTCCTTGTTTACTACCTCATTTTACCCCAACCTCTTCCCTGAGTTTACTAAGTTGTGAATTAATTATCAGCTCTTCTCTTTTATACAGGCTAATTTCTGTTATGTTTTATGCTTTCACACACCTACATACCTGTCCATGTCACTCTACATTATATCCTTCTCTGATTGGGATACCCTACATTCCTTAGCACTCCACATCCTAGACATTCCTCAAAATTCTGCTCCACCTCCAATTTTTCCACTATTATTGTGTATTAGTGTCTTTCATTTCTTGTAGTGCCGTTCAGGTTAATACTGTATTTAGAGAATTTAATTAATATGCAACTGATTTATAAATGAGTTTTCATGCTCCATATATAGTAAAATTCTTCAAAGCAGAGAGTCATATATGGCAGTAAAATATTGTTATTGGTCAATTATCAGTGCTAAGCATAGTGCTGCAAAAACAGTACCTCAATTAATATTCATTTATTAACTCAGTCACCATCTTCTCTCATTGTTCTATATCTTGATAGTCATGTTGTTCTTGAATGGCAAATAGTTCACAGCAGGACAGAGGGTAGCTGATTAAATATAAAGGGTGAAGTAGAGCCACCTCAGCCAAAAAGGACAGCTATCATATTATGTATTTTCACATGTGGTGATTGAATTCTCAACAACATTAGCATATAACAACCTGTTGAAATGAGTTGTAAGTCTTTTAGAGTTTTACAAACAGATTTATCTCTCAATTCTACATGATGAAATGGCAGAGAATTATTTATTATGTCTCTTCACCACTGGCATATGGAATTTTTAAAAGATTCATTTTAACTTTTGAGTTCTCTTGAGATTAGTGTACTGGCAAGTAAAAGAATGAAATCTTCTTTGTTTCCTCAGGCCCACAGCAGTATAAGCTCTACCATGCTATTTCTTCAAGGATCTTCCTGTTATCCATGCAAAGGAAGTGCTTTCTTTTTATTGTAATGTAGTTATAAAACTCAAACAGCCGTCATAATTTCATTAAATCATGCTGAACTTTATGGAATTGCTGAAAAAGATCTATAATATGCAATATTTGTTCTGCAAACTGACTGAATATTTATAATATTTAGTCTATAACATGCTATTTATTCTAAAAAATGACATATTTGTTTTTGTTTTCTTAGTAGAGCATAAGGCAAATTATATTAATTAGGCTATTTACATGATTTCCTAACTTAGAGCAGTGAAACTTGCCTTCAGCTAGCAAATAATTGGAATTACAATTGCTAGAGATATCACAAGTTTGTTAATTATATCAGGCTTCATCAAGCTCTGATAGGTCGCTAAATGGTCTTTTTTTCCTCTCTTCCCTCTTCTTTTTCCCCCCTCTTCTGTCTCACCTCCCTGTCCTTTTCATTCCTTTTCTAGAATGAAGTTGCCATAAACTAGACATGCAATATATGAACATCTGAATTACAATTGCCACTTCAGACTTGGGAGTTTGTAATCTAGAGATTAATAGATTAACTCATTATTGTTTTCTTTTGAAGAAAATAAGGACTAAAATTTAAAGTACCAGGTTTTATACTCTGCTTTTCAGAATTCATTGAAATTTGAAAATGAGACATTAAAATCAGAAACAAAAACAATGAAAACCAAATTTAATACTCTGCAAAACCATTGTACCATTGTAGATTTTACTATTAAGATGTATTTAATTTTTTTCTATGATTTTATACATTTTGGAACTAGATGACAGTTAATGGAGGGTTGAGGAGGCATGGAAAAGCATGATTAAAAAGAAACACTAATTAATGAAAGAAAACACAATTACATTATTTTCATATCATTGTTGCTTAAAAACTTCCAGTAGTTTCCCATTGTCCTCAAAAGAGTACTTTTGAGAATATGTTTTGTGGACATTAGTTCCCTAGCACCTGACTCCCGACATAATCTTTAAAATAATGGGACACATTCCATGGTCAAATTCCCTGAAGTGGTACATTTTGTTAAAAATAGTAAAAGCAAGCCCCAAATGGAGTCCTTCATGTGGGGTCCCTACACAAACTTAATACCTGCTGCAGTTTCAACCTCTCTCAAAAGTGTAATACTAAACTAATCTGGAGTTTCCAGAGGTAATCTGAATGATAAAACCTTCTTGTTCCCCTTGAGATCAGATGGCTTTACCATATACTCTTAAAGAAATAGCCTTTTGCTAATAACATTGACCTATCCTCTTCTGTTTATGTATATCCTCTATTTTGCATAAATCATTTTAACTTTTACATGAAATGTTCCCCATCACAAATCAATTCATAAAACAAACTAGAGTGCTAGTTGGTTTTGATTTTTTAAAAAAATGCAATATCTCATACTGAGAAAGGCACTATGCTGCATTAAAGACTGAAAACTACTAACGTGAGGACATCTATTTAATACTGAGTAGCCAGTACTTCCAAAACATGTTTGAATATTGTTTTCTTCTGTTTTTACATATACGTATTGGTATTTCGTGAACATGCTGGAGGACATTGTAACTTATGCTGAAGTCTAAACTTCTTAAAGTTTTCAGTGGCAAATTGCATTCTATCTCTACAGATGACTCCAGTCTCACTTGCTCTTTTCCTCCCGCTCCTACTCTTTTCAATGACCTAAAACAAGTTGCCCTGCTATCATTGGAGAGGGGGCACGGTTTTACTAAACATTCCTTTTACCAGAGAAAAACTTTTACCTTTTAATTAGATGCAAGGGGGCAAAAGACTTTATTAACCCTTAAGCTCCCACACACAAGCTACCTTTGCCATTTTGATACCTGCTTCTTGCCCCAGTGTCTTTTTCATCCAAACTAAAAAAAAAAAAAAAAAAAATGTTCTTAGACCTGTCTCTTGACAGGGTTCTCATACCAGCAGCCTTACCAAAGCTTACCAGCAGCACCAAAACCAGAACAAACTCTTAAAGTGCTCAAACTATAAAACCCCAATTATCCAATTACATGTGGTAAAAAATAGACGTGAAAAACCCTGTTACCCCACCATATGTCCAAACCTGTCCTTTGGTTGCTGGTTACCTCACCACATATCCAATGAATCTGAGTTCACCATTTCCAAAATCAGGGCATTGCTTTTTCCTCCTGTGGCATCTGTTTTAGTTTCCTCCAAACATGTGGTTCAAGACATGGTGTTCTTCTTTTCTTTCAGTGTCTGTCTCAACTTTAGGCAGTAGAAAAGTTCCAACATACAGACACCAAGATCAGGTTCATTTTCTTGAGCTGTGCTCACAGCCTCTCCAAAGACATCTAAGTCAAACTAGATGAAACAAGCTCCAACACAAAGTTCAAATCTCCAAACTCTTTAGACAACTTTAGCATATACCATCAGCTTATGCATGTTAAGCCTCATGAGTTCACAAGCCCAGTCTGAAACCCATGGACCCCACGCTGCCTCAGCTGTCACAGCAGGCCCTCATTCTTTTCCAAAAAGTGGTGAATCATTTGTTTTTTATATATCTCTCCTTATTTCTTCTCCCTCTCAGGAGTAGAGCCTTACCAATCATCTCACATCACAAAAGCTTTGTTTAACTTTTCTTCTCCCCTTCTATCTTTCGGAAAGAAAATTATAATACAGGGCTATCAACTGCATCCTGGCATAGTCAACCTAAGCTTTGTTCACCTGGGTCCTGAATCAATCAAGTCAGAAAGTCAAATCTTCATGCTATTGCCAAGTCCTTCTTGGGATTTGTAATACTAAAGCAAAAGGCAAGTATTTTTTACTTCCTAGCTATACTTTTTCTTCCCAGTGTTACTGTCAATGCATAATACATTAGCTATGTTAATGGCAGATAACAGTCCTTTGCACACATCCCACCCTCTAATCCTCCCCCCTCTCCCCCAGGACTTCTTTAATTTATGCACTTTCTCCTGTTTTTGGTCTTCAAATAAATGCCATGCATAGCTTTGTGAAGTCTTGCCTGCCCCACTCATCTTTAAGACTAGGTTAGGAATTTTTAAGGACACAAGGAAAATTTTCCTGTACCCATGTGGGTTTGACTAGGTTGCCAAGTAATCAAACATCAGATATATTTACAAGATAAGAAAAATAAAAATATGTATAATAATAATGATGGGGTGGTGTAAATTGGGGGTCCATAACGCCACCTTTGTAATGTTGCATTAGATTTTCACCCTTTTGCCCTGGTGGGGGAGACTCAGAGAAGAGAAACTGAGGTTTCTAGAGAGAGGGGATTTAGGAAGCAGAGCAGTTAGAGAGAGCAGAAAGCATCTAAGCAGCAAGGAGGCTGGAGACCCCGCAGCTGCAGCCACAGCTGCCGTGTGCAGTAGTGGGGTGGGGGGAGAAGTCCTGCTGTGGGCTTCCATTCTCAGTCCAGGTTGAGAGGAGCCTGGGAAGCTTGATGGAGGAACTTGTGACTTCTATAAGCTAAACTGAAAACTTGATACTTGCAAATTTGCTTTACATTAGAAACTGAAATGCTTAGGGTTTGTCTGGAGCACTGAAGAGAACTTGGACTGCTGCCATTTTCACCTCGAGACATCTAAACGATTGCTGTTGCTGTTTAGAGTGAGTCTTGATTTGGATTCTTCAGGATTAAAACAGGAAGAATGCTAGAGCTGTGTCTTTTGGAGGTGGATCAATGTTGCCTTCTTAGGTTCTTTGCTTCAAATCTCTTGCTGTTGACTTGATGATGGAACAGATGCCATGTTTTGGACACATGGCTGAAGGACCCACTTATAGCTTTTTGGAATCAGGGACTGATCTGTGTGGTAAGGTAACCTGTACACTCAGTGAGTTTTGCCTATTTTCTCTTTTAAGACTAAATTTTGCTTTTTCCCATTTTTAACATAGTTTAGTCTTGCTGCTACATGCACAGGCTGTGAATGAACCTGGATACCATCTGGGTTTAAAGAGCCAGCTGTTCCTGCTTGTAAGTTTCACTAAGTATACATGATAGAAACTAAGTGAAGCTGAGTAACTCAACAAAATGGCTTCTATCAATGCTTCAAATACCTTTAGGTAGAAACTAAAAAGAAAAGTGAGTCAGCCAGAGGAGGTAATCAGAGAAACATAGCCATAAGTGCATAATGTTTACCCAGATTTAAATATGGCTTTCTCCATTGATAACAGAGATTAATATCTTCCCTTTACAGTAGGGAGATGGCCTTACAGGAAGATTCCCTTTTGTACATTTAAATATCTCATTCAAAAAAGCAGCCATAGTGCAGCCTTCAGACACACTCTTATGAAGTAATCCTTTGCCAAAGAGATATCTTTTGGGTGGCACATTTTGTTCTACTGGGCCTCTTGGGATCTTTATGTCTCCTTTACAAGCACAATTTATTTTCTAACATATTTGTAGGTCAAGGAAAGACAGACTGTCTTTTCAGCCTGCACTGATGTGTCCTTAGACAGTCATGTGCTGGAGCTGTTTTGTCTTAGCTCACAGGGGTCCAATGTTACAGTTTGAGGAATGTTGTGACTCTTTTAATGTCCCCCTGGTAGCTTGAACTCAGACATGGAAGCAATGATTCCACCACAGAAACTGGCGAACCTGAAATTAGTCTTGCCTTGAGCTAAGTCTCAGCCCTAGCACAGTACCTAGTATCTCATGTCTAGTGGTGTGGTGTTACCATTTGTTTGTTTTTGTTTGCTTATTTTTGCTTTTTTTGGGGGTACTGACAAAATCACAGATGGAATTTCAAGATATAGGCAAACAAGAAGAAAGAGGCAATTTATTTAAAACAGACATGAGAAAAGGGTTATAACAGAGAAAAGGAGAGGAACAAAACATAGTGGGAATCCCTAGCTCAGGATAAGGGAGGAGCAAAGAAGCTCAAAATGGGCTATACCTCAGGGAATTTATAGATTTTTATACCCTTTTTCCTAATTATTCCAAAAACCCATCAGTCTACCTGTGATTGGCTGATGCCACTGTGCCAGGCTCAATGTCAGTTTTCAGATGTTGGAATTGTTTTTTCATGTCTCTACCTGGAAATGCCCCATAATTTCCTCATCTTTCTTATAACAAAGTTGCCAGTTAGTTTTTTCAAATTTGGTGTCCTTCTAGAGCATGGCATTTGGTACCCATCAAGGGCATGGCTAGTTAATCTTTGGAATTTGCTTTCTTGGTCCCAAGTCTTCTGGTCTCCAAGGTTTCTATGTTGACAGGTCTCAGTGAGCATTTAATTAGTGATATTTTGAATTAATGAAATAGGTATAATTTTTAAATATTTTCTGCTGCTTCTGTTTTTCTACTTCTGGGAATAAGCCTCGTCATACTGTAAAACTCTTTCTCCTGTCCTATTTTTTTCAGCCTATTTTGTCTGAAGGTAGGGATTATGTCATTTCTTTCCACACATGCTACAATGCCTTACACAGAATAGACCCATTATAATTTCTAAATGACAGCTATATGTATGAATTGAGCTTGTGCTCTCCCACCAGTATTAGTCACTCATACCTTCCCTAATGCTTGCTCTGATGGTTGTAGCAGTCATTGAGCCCAGCCAGTACTTGAAAATATATCGAGCATACAATCACCATGGTGTACCGTAGGAACTGGTTGTTATTAGCAAAGGCAAAGTTCTACACATCAAAAATTCCAGGTGAGAAGAACAAAGGAAACATAAGAATGTTGTTTCATTAAAACATAGAGACTTGCTTAATTTGCTTAAATAATTAGATTGCCACCTTGGGTTAGATTCTCCAGAAGCTGACCTGGAGATGAGGATTTATGTATAAGTGACTTATTAAGAAAGTGGTTCTACAAAGAAAACTCGAACAAATATGCAAAAATTTTAATTATACCAACTTTTTTCTTGCATCATAAAGGTATCAAACTAGAAATCAGCAATGAAGGGAAAGCAAGAAGAGAGTCCAATACATGGAGACTAAACAATCTGTTACTAAGTGAAGAACGGGTAATCAAAGAAATTAAAGAAGAAATTAAAACCTACTTTGAAACAAATGACAAGGAATACACAACATTCCAAAATGTCTGAGACTAAGCAAAAGCATATCTAAGGGGAATGTTCATAGCAATACAGGCCCATATCAAAAACCAAGATGCTATCCAAAGAAAAAAACCTCATATCCCAGCTCGAAAAGTTAGAAAAAGAACAGGAAAACCCCAAACCCAGCAGAAGACAAGAAATAATAAAGATAAAAGAGGAAATAAATAACCTAGAAACAAAAAAATCTATCCAAAAGATCAACAAATCTAAGAGTTGGTTCTTTGAAAAAATAAATAAAATTGACAAACCCTTGGCAAAGCTCATAAAGAAAAGGAGAGAAAACACTCAAATAAACAGAATTACAAATGAAAGAGGAGAAATTACAACAGACATGAAGAAATCCAAAGGATAGTCAGAGACTACTATAAACATCTATATGGAAACAAATACAACAACTTGGACGAGATGGACAGATTCCTGGAGAAATATAACTACCCAAAATTGAGCAAAGAAGAAACAGAGAACCTAAATCACAACCAGACAAATTGAACCAATCATAAAAATACTCCCTAAAAACAAGAGCCCAGGACCAGATGGAATTACAAACAAATTCTACATGACATTCAAAGAGGAAATAACACCTATATTACTAAAACTATTCCAAAAAATTGAGAAAGAAGGAAAGCTTCCAAACACATTCTATGAAGCAAACATTACTCTCATACCAAAACCAAATAAGGACAGCACCAAGAAAGAAAACTATAGACCAATTTCCCTAATGAACACGGATGCAAAATTTTAAACAAAATCCTAGCAAATTGAATCCAATGATGCATAAAAAGCATTATTCACCACAACCAAGTTGGATTTATCCCAGGGGCATAAGGATGGTTCAACATTTGGAAATCAATTAACATAATCCACCACATCAACAAGGGAAAAAAAACAAAAACCATATGATCATATCAATTGATGCAGAGAAAACATTTGACAATGTCCAGTACCCATTTATGATAATAGCCCTTGAAAAATTGGGGGCCAAAGGAACATAACTCAACATAATGAAAGCTGTCAATGACAAACCTACAGCAAACATTATCTTAAATGGAGAAAAACTAAAATCATTCCAATTAAGATCCAGAACCAGACAAGGATGCCCACTCTCTCCACTACTGTTTAACATTGTACTGGAAGTTCTAGCCATGGCAATAAGGCAAGAGAAAGATACAAAACGGATACAAATAGGAAAAGAGGAACTGAAGTTATCATTATATGCAGATGATATGATTCTTCATGTAGAGAATCCCAAAAAATCTACAGAAAAACTTCTCGAAACAATAAACCAGTTCAGTAAAGTAACTGGTTACAAAATGCAAAAAGTCAAGCAGAAGAAGAAGAAATTAAAAAAGCCAATCCATTTACCATAGCACCAAAAACAATTAAATACCTAGGAATAAACCTAACAAAACACAAGAAAGAACTTTACAAAGAAAACTTTAAAATGCTGCTAAAAGAGATAGAAGACATAAGGAAATGTAAAGACATTCCTTGCTCATGGATTGGAAGAGTTAACACCATCAAGATGGCCATCCTACCAAAAGCAATCTACAGATTCTATGCAATCCCTATAAAAATTCCAATGACATTCTTTAAAGAAATAGAACAAAAATTACTGAAATTCATATGGAATAACAAAAGACCTTGAACATCAAAAAACCTCCTGGCCAAATAGAGAATGGAGGCCTAACTATTCCAGACTTCAAGTTATACTAAAAAGCCATAATAATTAAAACAGCATGGTACAGGTACAACAGACAATCAGACCAATGGAACAGAATTGAGAGCCCGGAAATAAAACCACACATTTATAGTCAACTTATCTTTGACAAAGGAGGGAAAAACTTACATTGTAGCAAAGATAGCCTCTTCAATAAATTATGTTGGGAAAATTGGACTAAGACCTGTAAAAAAAATTGACCAAGACAACCATGTACAAAAAACAACTCAAAATGGATAAAGGACTTAGATATCAGACATGAAACAGCAACATACATAGAGGAAAATCTGGGAAAAACCCTCCATGAAGTACAATTCAGAAATCCCTTTTGGGAAACATCTGCAGATGGCAAAAAAAAACAAAAGAAAACATAAACAGATGGGACTACATCAAACTAAAAAGTTTCTGTACAGCAAGAGACAACAGAAAACACTAAAAGAAGCCCAACCAAATGGGAAAAAAAATTTGCCATTCACAAGAGTGATAAGGGTTTAATAACGCAGATCCATAAGGAACTTACACAACTAAACAAAAACAAAACAAAAAGCCCAATCAAAAATTGGGGAGAACTAAAAAGACACTTCTCCAAAGAAGAAATACAAATGGCCAACAGGCACATGAAAAATTGCTCAACATCACTGGCAATCAGAGAAATGCAAGTCAAAACCACAATGAGATACCACCTTACACCAGTAAAAATGGCCCACATCAAAAAAAAAAAAAACAAAAAAAAAACAGGTGACAAAAAGTGCTGGCATGGATGCAGAGAGAAAGGAACACTCTTACACTTCTGGTGGGAATGTAAACTGGTCCAACCACTATGGAAAGCAGTGTGGAGGACCATCAAACTAAAGAAAATGGAACTACCATTTGACCCTGCAACCGCTCTTCTGGAGACCTCAATGTGGGTACAAAGGACACCTGTGCTCTGATATTCATTGCAGCACTGTTTATAATTGCAAGGACATGGAAACAACCCAAATGTCCCAAAACAGATGAATGGATGAAAAAGATGTGTTATATATACACAATATAGTATTAGTCATCGATTAAAAATGACAAACTTGATGAATTTATTGAAACTTGATGTACCTAGAAGAAATTATACTAGCAGAAACGAGTCAGAAAGAAAAAGACAAACCAAATGGTTTCACTAATATATGACAACCAAATGAAAGTACACAATGGGGGGGTGGGGACGAGCTGGAGTGGTCAGGGAGGGGAGGTCGTGGGTGACCCCTGGAGATTAAATTGATGTGAAATATAAATAAATAAACAAACAAACAAGCAAATAAATAATAAAAAAAAAAAAAAAGAAAGTGCTTCTAGGAGTACCGGAGTAGCAGTGGGGGTGCTAAACAAAGGCCAAACTCCACACCCCTGATAGCCATAAGGTAATTACATCTGTTTTTGGGCAACAAGTGAATGTTACAGATTTGGGGTGTCAGAAACATTGGGCTAATAGCAAAACCCATACAAAAAGCCCTCAAAGGATGGGAATCCATACTGTTTTTGGATTCTGGAATATCAACAAGCCTTTAATGAAATAAGAAATGTTGGCCTCAACACCATTTGTGGGGCTGACAGACTCTTGGAAGCTGAGTAAAGAGGGCTGTTGGCAAGGGGGCAAACCTGAGTGGGTATTTCATAAGTTTCAAAGAGGGCTCATCCACATGGGCTTGCCCTTTCTCTTTTTCACTGGAGCTGCTGTGAAAGACAGAGTGAGAGAAACAGGACAGAAGAGAAGCCACTGAAAAGGTATAATCTTGGCAAAAGCCTTATAGCTCATGGGAGCCAGCTGGTTTCCAGAAACTTATACTAAGGTGTTACATCCTAGAATTGTAGCAATTTTGAGGCAAGAGTGTTGGTTTTTCCCATCTTGAGCCTGAAGACTATGAGAAAGGAAATGTTGTGTGGGGACACAAAGGTACTGTAGGAAAGATCTGAAATGATCTCTGTTAATTCTAAAACAGGAATATCAACAAATTCAGAGCAAGGCATTTGCTTTTTGGACATGCATTAGATACCCTTTGTCGTGCTTGTACTGTTAATCACTTTGAAAGTATAGTTGCATTTATAAAATAGAAAAGTTGTCCTTTTTCAATCTGACATTCCATATTTTGTCAAAAACTGTAAAGGGTCTGTAATGTTCCCTATTTTCAAGCTAATGAGTTAGAGTTAGCCTAGTAGAAGACATGAGAGTCCCTGAGTCAGAATAAAGGGCAGTTTATTATTTATGGTGATAGCAGGATGCACTCCAATTCACAGGAGAGCTAGGAAGTGAATCAGGTAACATCTGCATAGGTTAGGCTTTGAGGATGTTCAAGTTAAACCCAAATAGCTCATAATACAGTAAACATGCCTGGTCTTTTTTTCTGGAAGTATATATATATTTTAAAAAACTAACCTATCCTTGATTTCACTAAGAGATACTCTATCCTGCCAGGCTGCTTACCATACACATATCCTTAAAAACATAATCCAGGACAAAGGTAAAGTGACTGCTTGCTTTCTGTGCAGAAATAGTTGAAGCCTATGATGAACTACTGCTTTCCATTGTCTTAGAGTCTATTCCATCAATTGTTTATTTTAAAAATTGAATTTAGCTTGTGAACTAGAAATGAGTCAACATTTTCCTGTAACTAGAGTAAATGTGGTCCCTTCTGATCAGACCATCTCTTTGGAAACAGTGAGAGCAAGGGAACTTGGTAGACAGGTTCTCATCCTCAGGATGTGTACTCATAAAGCTTGCCTTCCTTTCTCCCCACTTTGCTTTCTCCTTCATCCCCACTTTACTTGAAGTCCCCTAATCCCCCTCCTTCTTGACCGCGCTAGCTACCTAGTACTTACTAGGATTAGGCACCTTCTATCCAACCTGTGCTGTGACTGAAATATATGCTTTAAAAAAATAGAGTAAAATTTAAGGATGAAGAGTCGATATTATTCACCAACTTCTAGTAAAGCCATCCAACTTATTTCCTCATCTATAGAAAGTTTCTCACCTTGGACCACCTTCAGAGAGAATATAATCAACCCACGTAGATAAGTATATCCTCACAGGCCCAGGGCAAATCATAATTTTAATAAAAATTGGAAATATGACCTATAACATAGGGACTATGCCTCTCTAGGCTGTTCAAATGCATCATTTTCAAGGCATGGGTATGGAACCTGTACAGACATTCTAGAATGCCAGGAACATGCATTATGTTTTCCTCAATCATTTTTCCCTACCTGACAAGGTAAGCATCCTGGATAATTTATGGAAACAGAAAAGGTTTATATTAGAAATACAGCAAACAAAATATTTACAAAAGTGATTCTATTCCAAATAATGATAGAATTTGCCTTACTAAAACACTAAAAAATTGTCAGTCAAATTGATGAGTGTGAGGAATATTAAATATCGATTTTTTTCTCTGAATTTTAAGTACATGCTCAGTGGGTATATAGCCTCAGAGAAGTTAATATCATGAAACTTTCCAATAGTTTTAGTATTTCTTGGGCATGGATCTTCCAGTGAAGGTATCCTAGTACTTTTCACAGAGATAGAGCAGAGATTCTTCAGTCCAATTCATTAAAATCAAACAGAAATGTATAAGCTAAAATTTTCACATGATTATCTTACACAGTTCAAAACCTGTCTTTACATTTTCAAAGCAGAAGAGATATAAATGTATAATTTATCATCCCCAAGCACAAGCAAGTGAGAATGCTTCCTCTGTGTGAGTTATGGAATGAGTCTCATTTCTTTTTCCTTATATCTCAGTGAATTACACACATAGCTGCATTATTAACCTCAGCCCATAGGACAAAATCAATAAGATTCAACAATTCCACAAATGATAAGTGAGTGAAATCGCAAGCAGTGTTCTGGATTCCATAATTCCTCTGGGAATGACTTGCTGACTCAAAACTGAAAATCACATATTTGAAATTATACTTAGAATTATAATATTTGGCCTAACCTATGTGTAATTATCAGAATAATGGAAAATAATATTTCAATGTAGTTTATTTTCTATACTCAGAATGCTCCCTAGGAATAGTTTTATTAATGAAACCAAATTACCAGCAACTCTGGCTGCTTGTCCTTGCTATAATGAATTTAAACAAATAGCCAAAAATAGTCTCTGGTAATCATGCTTTATAGGTATGTATTCCATGTCATTTTTCAAGTTGCTAGCAGAGTGTTATGTTCCCAGTAGGTGCTCAATAAATATTAATTGATGTTGATGTAACAATTTCTTTCTGTAAGTGGTTAATTTCTCATGTTTGTGCATTCTTTTTTTTCTCTCTGTTTCTCTGATTACAAGACCCTGACAAAGACTTTCCAACCTCCTTATATTTTAAGAAAGCACATACTTAAAAATTTGCTAAATTCTTTTCTCATAACAAAGAAACGGCTATCAGAACGATTTCCTCACCACATTTAGCATTTCTCTCTATTCTAAACTATCCCACAGAACATCATACAATCTCTTGAACAGTATTTATGATGAAAAACAGTGTGTCTTTTACAATGAAATAAACCACAAACTACAACCTAGTAGCCCTTTAAGCAAGGCCTGGGAAAAAGGTTATGGGAGTAGGTGGCTGCTCTTTTGAGGTTTGGATATATTATTCCTAACAGTCATGTTCAAAATTTTCAACTTTATGAGAATCTTGAAGTCTATTTGAATTGGGTTAAGGCAGGGTGTTATCAAAGTGGGAAAACACATTAATTTTCACAAGACCTAGGATTGGTTTTTCTGATTAACCTCCTGCTCCTCACAAGCAAGAATTATTATAAATTCTCATAGGACACAGGACATATGAGATCAATGAGTAACTGTGATAGAAACATAAGAGTATTTGTGCCGTGGGTAGGATGAATGCTTATGACAATACCCCAACAGGAGAACAGACAAGCTCGATTAATTCCATCATTTCTACTTAGATCAATCATATTCCTATACTTAAGTAAAGGGGTGATTTGCAGTTCAGCAGTGGCTTACAATCCTGTCTGTACATTAGCATTACCTAAGGTGTTGTTTAAAAATACAGATACCTGGGGGCCTCCACACCCTGCCAGATTCTGATTTAAATAGTGTGAGATAGGACCAGAACATTGGTAGATTTTACTTCCTCCTAGGTCATTCTTAATGTGCTGCCAAGTTGGTGAACCAATCATTTATAATAAATAGAGGAGTTCAGTCTTGCCTCAAACATGTGAACGGTTTCTTGTCACTGTTTTTTGTTTTTTGTTTTTTTTTTTTTTTTGAAAGCAGCTGTTTTCAAACTTTAGTGTACATGGGACTCATTTAGGGGACATTTGCATATTTAATTAGCACCTTCAGACAATTCTGATTCCTGTTCTCACTTTGATGAAAGGAGTCTGAGATGAATGAGAAAGATTAAAGTCTGATATGTAAGTGGAAGACAAGTTTGGGGGTGTACCCCATGGACTACAGCTTTGCTACTTAAGGTCAGATCTTCAGGCTGGTAGCATTGGTGTTACCTAGAAGTTTGTTTGAAAAGCAGAATCTTTGGCACTCACCTGAAATTGAATGAATTGGAGTGTGCATTTTACTAAGTCCCAGATGATTCAAATGCACATGAAAGTTTGAGAAGCACCTTACTATAGGACCCTTGAACCTGTCTTATAACTTGAATTTCTATTAATGAATGGTTCTTAAATTTTTATCTGTATTAAAATCACCTAGAAAACTAGTAACATGCACAGGCACAGACTCTTTGAAATAGAATGGCCTGAGTTGTTGTGGATACTAAGGTTCCTATGATGCTGCCACTCACAATTTGGGAATTGTATAATGTGATTATTAGAGATCGCTTTTTTTTTTTTTTTGGTCTCTTTCCTTATTCTCTGTGATCTGCATTTGATACAAATTCTATAATTTATTACAGTTTATTTTATCCATCACTATATACCCAACATCTAGCATAATATCTGTTACATGGTAGGCAATCAATAATCATTTTTTAATAAATGACTACACAATATACTGTCTACCTTTAAGTATCAAGAACTGATAATTCTGTCTTTCCCCTTCTCCTTAAATTTTGGACTTGTAGTCTTTCTAAAACCTGGAGGAGGGAGATCACTTTCCAAAGAGAAGAATTCATCTCTTTTAGGTTCTCAGCCCCTCCTATATAACGCCCATTAGCTCCATAGAAGTTTATTCTCTTCCTGGGCATTGCATAAAAGTCTGTGTTTAGCCTGAAGAAATATTTGTGCTTTACTTCATTTTTTTCTCTACTGGTTTGTAGGGATGTATGTGCCTATGCAGTCTAACTCTCATGCATGTGCTGTGTGCATACATTCATTAGCATGCATGATATTATATTGCAGACATGATGAAGGTTGAATCCTATATTATTAATATCCTTGGTAATATCATTATCATATCTATAATAGGATTAAGTAATCATGATATAAGACTGACTCAGATTTATATATTTAGTTGACATGTTGAGATGTTGTTGATTCAGACGGCCAGAAAGCCACGTCTGTTCAGAATTCAAAGGGTAGTAAGTAATTTTTTTATTGCTACTGCAAGAAAATGGCATTAAAATTTTACTTTGCTTATTTAAGTACTACAAACCTTGCAGCTATGAACTGAATATCCTTGAGCATAAGAAATGCTGGCATTGCATTTTTAATAAGCACCCCAGGTGATTCTAATAAAGGTGCTCACTTGATCAAAATTTGAAACAATCTTATCTAAGCAGCAACTAGGAAGGAAGAATAGCAATTATTTATTGACCCTCTATTGTTGGCTAGTTATTTTGTTGTTTGGTGCCTTTCTATATATTGCCATAATAATCCACACCACAACCCTCTATTTTTAGAAAATTAAATTATGTGCTTGAAGTCATAGCTTCAATCTAATAGAGATCAGAACTCAACAGACTTAGTTGAGATCATACTCTCTGGAGTCAAACTGCCTGGGCTGGAAAGCAAACCCAGCTACTTACTGGATAACTGTAAGGAAAATGGGTTAAAATCAGGTGTGTTTTCACCTTTGACATTGGATAGCTCATAACTTGGGGTAAACAACAGATGGGCCTTGCATTTGAACAGTGTATCTGTTGTGTCTCTAGGCACTAAGCAATGTGAAGGAGCCTAGGAGGAGACAGCAGTTGCTGTTTGGCCTCTCAGAGTCAGAAGTCTCTCTTTCTGGCTGCCTGCCTAAATGTATGGTGTTCTCTGTCTCAGAATAAAGGCATGTTGGATAGAAAATAAAACCTCTGAGAATCTTCTTCCATTTGCCTGAATCAATATGAATCTGCAAGACCTGGCATAGTGGCACAACAATGACCTTGGGACATTGTTTAACAATTTTATAATCTCAGTTTTCACATCTTTATAATGAAGATAATAGCAGCACATCACAGGGGTGGTAAAAGATTGATACCACATGTGTCTTTTGGATTCAGTGAAAGGCGTCACTGAAGATGATTTTCTGTATGGAGATATGCAAGAACCTGAGACTGAAAAAAACAAAGCAACAACAGAACTCTCTCGGGGACCTAAGCATGATATCTGCTAATTATTAAGTGGGTAAACAATTGTTTCTAAGAATAATTCATCGGTCAATGAAACATTTAAGCAGAAAAAGAAGAGCCTCAAAAACAGTGGCGTCAGTTATATCTTACAGTTTAGACTGGTTATCTTAAGATTTGAGTGCATTAGGACAATGGTAGACCACCAATACTATTCTGGAACATGAAAATGCACATTGGCATCTATTTAACTCCCATGCTTCTAGTTCTTTCATAGTCAGGAGGGCAAATAAGCATATGGGTTATGAATATGGATTTTTACAGTTAGAGAAGGCTTGGAACTGTCATTTATTTGACACAGAGATAGTAACCCAGTTGAAAATTGTATGGGTGCCATACTCCCCTGTTGGGCGGGATCTGAGAGAAAGACCTGCAAGAGAAAATGGGAAGCACAAAAAGGTGGATAAAAAGATGAGCCAAAAGAGAAGTGGGAGGAGACAATTATGGTGGAGATAGAACAGGCCCACATGGCCTGGCCAGTGGAAGCTACCTCAAAGAGTGAGCTGGTGGTGGCAAGGAGCCATGGTGGGAGAATGGCCAGCAGAGAAGAAGCAGGTGTGGAGTCAGATGCCAGAATGGCAGGTCGGGGTGACTAGGGGCTGCTGAGGGCAGGCCTGGTGAATTTGGCCAGACATCACCGAAGGTAGGCCTGGTAAAGGAAGTGCATGGAGCCGCAGCAAGGTGGCATATTTGGAAAACTGAGTATCAGCATTTGTTGAAAAAATTTGAAGAACCTTGGACAAGCCACAGCTTGGAACACTGGAGAAAAAAGCAGCAAAGAGAAGACAGAAAAGAAAGACTGGACTTTGCAGGATGCCTTGGACATGTGATTGGGACCTTCGGACTAAATGATACTTGGGGTAAAATAACTAGCCACTTGTGGCATTAAGGACTTTTCATTATCCTGGTTAATTTTCCTTGTAAATAAAATCCTGGTATTTAAACTGCATTTGACTGGCAACTGCTATGTGCTGATGATGTGAATCTGGTAAGAAGCTGGGTGGTGGAAGTTGCATTTTAAAAATGTCACTTTTTTCCTTTGACTTCTTGGTTGGAGGCTTCTCCCCCATTTTCACCCAATATCATCTCTTTGGAAAAATATTTGGCTTCTCTGAACCTTAAATTTTTCACTGGTGAAACAATGACAATAAAAATATTAAAGTTATTGTGAAGATTGATAGTGTTGTCAATAAGTACTTGGCACAGTGTTGAGCACCAACTACTAAAATATTTGCTAACATTAAAGCAATTACTCTACCATCCTATATCCAGTGTTTTCCATAAGTCTTTAAACCCTCCTTATAACATCTGTGACACTTTATAAACCTAGAAAGATTATTAAGAATCCAAGAGCTTGAACTGGGTTTTCTCTAGTCCCAAGAGGACTCAATTCAGTAAGGTCCATGTATATTGAATATTGAAGTAGAAATCAAAAGTCATTTTTAACAATTAATGTTGCTTCACATTTATAAGAACACTTCTTAAAATTTAATAAAAGCTGTTTAACATATTTTAAATCATTATATTACTTGATATTCTTTCCATTGGGAAATCAAAGTAAATTTAGTCACATATTTCACATATTTTATTCTCATTAAATAGAGAATGCAGTATTCCAAGCATGAATCTTCCTAGAATGAGACTTTTCAGAGTTGTGACCTTTCCTTCTGTTATCATTGGAAGCAATAAACCAATGTTTTTTTTTTTTGTTTTTTGTTTCTTTTTGTTGTTGTTGTTGTTGTTTTACCTTGGTACAAGTATGCTGGGGAGAAATTAGTCACTCAGATGTTCCAGTTTAATTATTTTACTATATCAAGTAAAACCTAAATATAGGGTCTTTCTAGTTTAAATAATTAAAACTTTAAAAAAAATCCACTATTGAAAAACCCCAGTGAGTCAAATTCATATGTGATTACTGCAAATTTAATGGTTCTGCTCCTTTAGGAGTTTTATTAAAAACAAATTCCCAACTTAAAATACCTAATGCAGGACATATTCTCTTTGAGCCCTCAGCGTAGAAAAGAATCCCCAAACTCTGTGTTCTACTTTCTGTACTCTTTGGGGAGAACTAAAGGAGAACCTATCTGGGACAGGGAAAAAAAAATTTAGAAATAAACTTGAAAATACATTCAGTGATTTAAGAAACTGAAATGAACTTCTTCCTAGAAAAAATATATAAACTATCCAAAACATAACTTACCAAACTGACTCAAATAAAAATAAAAATCTGAACAGACTATAAAAGTTAAAAAAGGAATTGGATCAGTATTTTAAACTACACACACACACACACACACACACACACACACACACAAGCACACACCTAGGGGTAGAATGCGGTATATTTGTTTTATCTCCCTTTGATACACAATACTCCAGAGTATTAAGTATGTTTAAGCTCAGATGTGCATACATGAGTGTTAATTTATTCTCTTTTCTGGACATTTGGAAAATGTCTTTAAGTTGAAAAAGACAAAAGTTTATAAAGAAATAACAAGGAGCTTTCCAGCAAGAGATCAGTTAGGCAAGGCCAAAGGAGGAAGCAAGAAGAGAACGGGAATGGTAAAGAAGACAAAAGAGTAAGTGAGCATGGGTGAAATTTAGATTCAGAGAATGGGTCCAGAGATTGAGAAGAGATTTTTGAATAACTGGCATGGAGTTAGTTAGAAAAAAACTTTTTAGAACACTTTGTTCTATGTTAAATTAAAAACAAACAAACAAAAAACCAAAACTGCATCACCATAATGTTTCTCTGCATCACAGTTATTCTCTGCATATGACCATGTCAAGGTAATCCAAAAAGTTCGGTCAGCTTCTGTAACAACACCTGCCGGAAGGAACCTTACATTTCTAAAATACAAATGATGTAAACCAATGTTACTGTAATTTTTTTTTTTAAATAATGTCCCAAACACCAGCCTTAAGTCAGTCAAGTTTTAGTTAGGTTACATAGGTATATTACCCAGTTAGATTTAAATTACTCAATATATAATCTTGTGGAGAAAAGCACCGTCAGCATAGGAGAGGCAAGGACAAATTAAAGCTTTTAAAATGACTATTCAAATTATTCAGATTGGCTTTTTGATCACAAACAAATGTAGCCTAATTTGCTCTAAAGACTCAGAAGGGATGACAGAAAATTAACCAAACAAACATAAAACATAAACGATGGACCTTCCTCTCAAGACTGGATGAGCCTACTTCAGGTTTCCTCTCTCAATTGTCAACCTCTAAATACATAATGGAAGAAAGAAAGAACTGAAGGAATGTTTTTTTGAATCTCCATCTGTTAATGTTTAATGCCATTTAACATTGATGATGAGTGAGCGAATTAAAATCACTGCCAATCAACTTCTTTGCTAACTACTTTTCTGAAGTGTACCAACCAAAATCATACATTAAAACTGATGTCTGGGTTCATGAAGTTACACAATATTGGTCATATTAAACCCTGGCATCACATGAGTCTAGCTGCCAGAAAATACACCTTTTAGAAGTTCATGTTTTTTATTTGCTAAGTAAAGTGTGCCTGTTTTAGAGGATTAGACCTTCATTAGATGGTAGGAGTAAGTGGTGTACCAGTCTAGTAAAATAATAACCATATATTTTGGAGAACCATGGCATAGTGTAACTTAATATCAAAATGCTGTGAAGATTAGCTTAGCTCTTCTCAAAGAGCAAGTAAAAATGGCATGCATGCAAAGCATATCGAAAGTGCTGTAATTACAACAAAATAAAATTCTCTGGGCAGCTGTTACATAACTTACCTAAACATGCCTTGAAACCGGGTGCAGTGGAAATTGCATAAACAAAAAGGTTGCATGAGCATCAGCTATAGTGTTATGACTCTACCCCTCTAATTTATTCTCCCTGGCCCTGACCTGGATGTTAGCAGCCAATAATAGCACTTAAAAAAAAAAAAAAAAAAACTTAACTTTTTATGCATTTCTATTCTTTCAGTTTTCACTTTGTTACTTCAACAACCAGCTGCATTGGTCATGAACTATTTGCATTTTATTACACCTACAACAATTTTTAAATGGAAAGAAACTGCTCATGGGAACTCTAATACTTCTATTATAGAAATAATTAAGCTCTTTTATTTGCAAGAGGAAAATCTTTGGGGAATGTAGGAAAACTATCAAATGGCAAAAGAAAAAAAATAGCTATAAACAGACCCTGGGCATTAAAATTTTAGTTAGTGTTGCATATTGAAAGGTGTGAAGGAACTTTGAAAAATCACCATGTGTAGGAATTCTCCTCTGTCCTTTGTTGCAATAGTTCAGTGTAATTGGTAATTTAAAAACTCCTAGACTCATAGATTTGCAACCACTGAAATACATACATCGTCTTCTGCTGTAAATACATATAAGGGGATGTGAATTCTAAACTGACTTTATAGCTTTTTATCGCTGCCATTACTTGCTTTCTTTCCCCAATACTTAAAAAGTAGGAGGAATGGTAAAACCTGTCAGAGCTCCTTTCCTACAGTAGTTCTATCTGTTTTACCATCAAACACAATGAATAAGTGGGTCATTTTCTGAGATGACTGGCTAATTTGAATCCTTGCTATGTGTGAACTCTGCTCATTCTATCGTAGAAAACAGTAGTGTCAACAGGCCAGATTAAGAATTTTAAAAAGCATTGTGGTTTTCTTTTTGTATTTTATGATACTTTTTTCAAAATGATATGTATATGTGTATTGAAATTAAATTACCTTCTCCATATAATTTCAGATTGCAAAGTAACATATGTTTTTTTACAACTGTACTGGGGTTCTAGTACCTAATGAGTAAACCAGTTATTGCTGGGGCTCTAGTACGTAGTGAGTATACCAGTACTGCAAGTTTTCCTACTGACTGTGTTGTCATTATTTTGTGTCTTCTCTCTTTACCCTGTTCCAGCAAAGATTCTTTTGGAATTGCTCCTTAGAGTATCCCTAAACTCTCCAATTTGACCAACATGACTGTTGTGTTGATTCTAAAATTGACAATATGGACACAAAAATCTCATAATAAAAACTCACATACAGGCTTTTGATTCTTTCTTAAGAAAGATGCTTTGTACAAAGAAATACCACTGTCAGAAGAAAAAAGCATTCTCTTAATTTACCCATCCATCTATCCATCCATCTATCAATGCATGCATCCATCCACTCAACAATTGATTGTTATTTGGGTGCTATATATTCTGTTAAGCCATGACAAAATAGAGTTGAAGAAGGTACACTTCTATTCTAAAGGAGTTTTCAGTCCACTTAAAAAATACAATGATCTGAAGGGCCACAGCTCTCATTTAACCACAGAAGAGGAAATTCCATTTTGAAGGTGGATATAGCAGAGGACTTTTATTAGTGTCTTATCGAATGTGACTATTGAGTGCAATAATCATCATCACATTGTAAGCTCTATATGCCAAGGGATGCATTCACCTTCTTTTGAATTTGCCCCCAGTGCCTAGGAATGAACCACCTGTGCACAAATTAAGTATGTAGATTTATGTGTTAAGTGCTAATTGTCACAAAGCAATTATGTTTGCATCACAGCATTTGTTCTTCCTACTTTTGAAACACTTAGAATCATTTCATCAAGTGGAACTGCTTAACTTTAATGTTTGCTTGTGATATAATCAGTAAAATACTAGTAGCTCTATGTAATATTAATATATGAATAAAACCATATATTTGTCTGAGATTCAAATGTAAAGTTCTGCAATAAACATCCGAGTACAGGTGTCCCTTTGTACCCACATTGAATTCACCTTTGGGTAAATTCCCAGGAAAGCAATTGCTGGGTCAAATGGTAGTTCTATTTTCATTAATTTGAGCACTATTTATAATTGAAAGGGCATGGAAGCAACCGAAATGTCCCAAAACAGATGACTGGATGAAAAAGATGTGGTATATATACACAATGGAATATTACTCATCAATTAAAAATGACAAATTAAATGATTTTATGATAACATGGATGGACTTAGAAGAATTCATATTAGCAGAAACAAGTCAAAAAGAAAAAAAAAAACCAGAAACCAAATGGTTTCACTACTATATGGTTCATGGGAAAGATAAACAAAAATTCATGAAGAAAAGTCAAAACAAGTCAACAACCAAATTGAAGAACACAACCTGGGGCAGGGGGGACAGGGTGGGAATAGTCAGGGAGGAGGGGGTGAACCCCAAAGATCACAGATATGTGAAATTCATATATAAAGTATTTTAAAAAATGTAAAGTTCATTTTCTTACAAACCAAAAATTTGAATGAGCTATTCTATACTAGCAGCGATCTTTCAAAAAAGACCCATGAAAGGCATGAAATAAAAACTGAGGCTTTTAATGCAGAGATAACTAAGAACACAGAATGTTTTATCCTCCACTCCCTAACTTTTTGAATAGGACTGAAGTAGGTAAACACTCACCAAATGCTTGGAAAAGAAAAAAAAAAGACATTTCTGAATATCAGTTAACAAATATACAGTGAAAGGATGTTTGTGGTGGTCCCCAAGGGAAGGGGCAAGATGGCATTTCAAACATGGAATGATATCATATGCAAACCTTTGCAGATGTGACAAAGCAAGGTGCATTTAAGGATAGGTTAGCAGTTTTGTAATCTAGAAAATCTGATATGTGGCTGGAATAACTAGAGATGTCTGAATACATAGAAAGTAGGTAAAAAGAGCCCCATTTTATCTTAAATTCAGTGGGGAGGCTAACAAGCTTTAAGTATCTATCTTGTTATGCACCTATCTATCTGTCTGTCTATCTGTCTGTCTGTCTAGTTTTCTAAGAAGGATCACTTCCTGGCAGTGGTTAAGATATACTGGAACTGAAAGCCAAGTGAAATACAGTAGTCCGTCTTAGGAAACTGGCAATACTTACTTAAACACTCACAATTATTTCCAAAACCTGTCATACTGTTCTCCATTCCCAAATCACCTTGTTTCTTTTGTGTCACAAAACTTTCTCTTAGTCTTTTTTTTTACTCTATCATTTATATTGAACCTTGCCTGATACTGAAAGATTGATCTGCTTATGTCTCAAATCCCCAGCGTTTATAGTAAAAATAGGGATGAAATGTATATGTAGGAGACAGAGGAGAGATTTAAACCTAGCACACTCCATAATCCAACACTGTGCCATATTGTCTCTCTAACCAGACATAGTATTGGTTAATGGTATTTTTTTTTAATCCAAAGTCTAGGAAATATTCACATTGTTTAATATACTTCAAAAATCACACATTTTAATTTTTTTCTCTGACACATAAGTGCTATACTTACTCTTGACTTTCCTTGAGGTTATAATTTAATGGGAGAGGATAAGAGAAGAATACTGTAATCTTCTATTTAATTTAGTGATTTGCATTTTACCCAGAAGCACTTTGCCTCAGAGAGGAGTCACAAAGTTCTAAGTACCTACAGGATACAGAGCCCCCATTCCGAGAAAAGTGGCTCTAAGCTCTTTTTCCTGAATGAAAATGCCAAATCTTGTGCCCAAAGCTCTTTCTCATGCACTGATTTGATGGGGAAACTATTTCCCTCAGAGCTGGCTTTATATGAAAGTACCTACAATGACTACTTCATATTGGGGGCTCCAGACTACTTTAAAGGAAAATAGAAATATTCAAATGAGAGTGGTGATCCAAATATATCCTAAAGATGATGAGAAACTCTTCTTCTAATTTTCCATCAGTTTTGTTTGTTTTTGTATATATATTGGGTTAGAAAGTCACTGAGACTCAGAGTAATTGGGGAGGTGGTCATTTGTTCTATCATATTTCCCTGTGAATAGGTAGAAAAAGCCCATCCCTGAATGTAATCTGTCCCTGTCTACTCCTTGCCTTACAATATCTTTCAATATACTTCATACATACTATTACCCTGGTGTGACAATCACAAGGGTATTGTTTGAATTCCATAGATAGGTGAATAGTGGCTAATAGACATTTGTGGTTAGTTACCAGTGCTCAGAATCAGGTTTCTAATTACAATTCATAATTCTTAATCTTCAAAATTTCACTCAATATATCTAAGATTCAGTTAATATATTTTTGAAATGGGAATGTTAATGGTATTTTCTTTAGTCATATGATTTTTGTGAGGTATAAATGGTAAAATAGTGTCAAGTGCTGGGAACATACCCAAATGCTTAATAAATATCAACTGTTATATTGGAAGTTACAAGTATATGAATTGCTTACTCTCAAGCACCTAGTAAGGGATAAAACCAGGATTATTCATATCATTTATTTCTACTCCAGCACCTTTCCCCCAAAATATCAGTGATGTTATTATGGTAAGTCTTTTATTTATGGTAAGCTATTTATAGTAAGTTATGTGACTATTGAAAAGCACTCACTCTGTTTGTCATAATATTAAACTATCAACTCAACTATCTAGATCTTACCAGTAATAAAATCAGTCTGAAACAAGCTATTCAATAGCACCATAACAACATTACAGACGAGTTAACTAAATCAACAGTTGATAGAATAGTACATTATTTAAGAAAAGGTTGGGGTGTGCAATACATATAGCTAACTTCTGAGCATGTATTTTCATTCTCACTCTCATCATAAAAATAGTACTAGTTTGAAGAGAACCTGGATGTGTTACAATTTGATAATTCTAAAAATGTTTGTTAGCATGATACATGATACAATTTTTATTACTATCTATGTTTTGGTGCAAATATCATTCAATGGACAGGTAAAATTTTAGATGCAAAGAAATTGAAAGTTGTATATTCAATAGAAACAAATAAAAATATTACAACATGAATGAATCTTGAAAGCATTTTGCTAAGCGAAATAAGTGCATTGCTAAGACACATACAATTCCATGTATGCTGGATGCTATCACAGACCAGAATGGGCTCATGCTATGAAATGAAAAACACCTCATTATATGACCTTATCTGTCCCCAGAAAACTGGAGACAGGATGGGCCTGGGAACTTCTGAAGAGTGACATGCATCCCATTCCTCCAATGTTTACCAAAGGAAACATTCCTTTAAGACATAGCAATCATTTTGTGAGTGATACCTCTGCCCCCAGTTACCTCACAGGAACCAGTAAAGTTAACCTGTTAACCAGTTTTATTACACCTTCACCATTTTGTCTTCCTTTGAAATTCATCATGAGTTGTGCTGTTCTCTATATATACCCCTTTCTTTGTTTAATAAATTGTAGACTGACTCATCACCTTCAGCCAATCCTTAGTTCATAGCTAAGCAATCTTCTCTTGTCCGTACTTTCTTTGTACTCTGTGTCTGGCTCTCAATATTCATGGAAAATTCATATTGACCAATTTATAGAGATAGAAATTAGAATAATGATTGTGTAGAACTGTGTGGATGTGAGGAGTGACTGCTAATATATACAAGGATTCTTTCGAGGTTATAAAAAATGAACATATTTCTAAACTTATATTGGCCACTGGTCATACAACTCTAAAACCACTCAGTTGTATGCTTTAAAGAGAAATGTATTGTTGGGGGATTTGGTCTTTGGGGTCGTCATTCAGTGTAATTGCACAAACCTAGATGATAGATCTTACTGTGTACCTAGTCTATACAATACAGCCCATGAGGACCAATTATGTCTAGTCAGTCATTAACAGAAACATCATTAAAAAAAACACATGACTCAGTGTAAATTATACTACAGTAAAAATGTTTTTAAAAGTACGGGTAACACTACATCATGAAAATCCAGATAGCTGTATTCATCCGTTATTGCCACATCAAGCTGCATCATAAACCATTCCCAAACTGTAGTTTACAATACCATAGCTGACATTTATTTCTTGTACTGGGATAGGGAGACATTTTGTTTGGAATGGCTTTGTTCAAGGCTTTTGATCAAGTTTAGGTCTATGCCACATTTATTATTTTGAAGTCCAGACTGCTTTTCTTCTTTGGAAGTTAGAAGTTCCAAGTTTCCAGAAAGCCAAATGGAAACACATGATGTTTATCAAGGCTAAGTTAGAAGCCCACACTGTCACTTCCAGTCACATTCCATTAGCCAAGGGAAATTGCTGGCCAAGGCTGACAATTTTATTTCCCTCAGATAAGTAGAAAAAAGTGAATAAATCTTTACTTTAAAAGCAAATGGAATCTATCATCTCATTCAACAATAGATTTACAATGAGACTTTATATATAGAGTGAGTATTGGTCAGTGTGACTCCCCAAATGGGAAAGAGTTAAGGGAGGAAGCTTCTTTAAAAATAACAATAAAAAGATTGTCATTCTCATTTGCTTTATCAGTAATGATGCCACACTGCCAAAAAAATCTGTCCAGAAAATGTTCTCTCACCATTGCAATATTGTGTATTTGAACTATGGATCAACATCAAGTAAAAGAGCAAAATAGTGCCAACATGCCTTGCAGTGTTGCAGGTGCTGCTGGGCTTGGAGCTCTTTTAGAGTTCTCCGCAGTGGTGGGACCCCAAGGCCTAGCAGAGGGACAGGTGGCATGTGGAAGCTGGCCTAGCCAGAAGCCAAACAGGATATTGTCCTGATTTCTAATTTAGCACCATGGCACCACACTGACTTCAAAGTAATTCAGTTAAATCAGAAGTCAGTGCTTGTAAGCTATCTTTCTCTTCTCAAACTAAAAGGTTAATCCAAAGGCAAACCTCATCTCAACTTCAGAATATTTGTAATCACCTCTTATTTTTCTTACATGCATGCCTATGCTTGTGTCAAATATGATCTAGTGTTCAAAATCTCAGAGGTTTAAGATGCCCAGATTAGTTGGAACATGACATAGTCATGAAATGCGATATTGAGGAAGCTAAAACTGTTGAATTCCAGATAACCCCAAACAGGTAAGGCAGGTAAGGTTCCAGCCAGTGGCAATTTCACATAAAGGACAAAAGTTGACTGCTTTCAACATCCCAGTCTTTCCACAGTTGGTTCTAAATCTAGCAAGTCCAGAAACTGTTAAAAAATAAAACAAAATAAAATAAAAGCAAATGTTTCTTTGGCTCTATCACATTGCATGGGATATAGATTTTTGAACAGTTGCTGTCCAAATGCTAAGTGGTGATATGTTGTCCAATCCTACAGCTCGGTGACTTACAAAATAAGGAACTATCCTTTATGCTCTAATACTGTGGTAGAAATCCATCTCTTTTTTGCCTCGCCTGAGTCCCAAGAGGATTGTTGTCTACATATAATTATGTACAATTGGGCACAGTCAGTGGTTTCATTTGGGAGAGACCATCTCTGATCTTTGCTGGCTTTCCAGTGACTCTTGAACCATGAATGAGTTGGTCATGCCAGGTCAGAGTTTATTATAGAAACGGAGAGTTTGAAGGGACTGACATTGGAGCTGACAGCATGGCAGTTGACTTGTAGATGAAGGACTTCATCCATGGAAGCCTGCATGTCTGGAATGCAGAGAACCTACCTGAATAGTTTGTTATACTACCCAAGGGAAAGGAGAAGGGGAAAAAAGAATCCCTTGACTTTGCAAGCAACTTTCGTTTTCTTTACTATTCAGTGTAAGCCGTTCAAAAATTCTATTCTGTTCTTTACAGTGATACACTAAGGAAACGATTGTGAATTGTAATAAAATCAGATGGTAAGATGCTTGAGCTTTTACAAAGAAACATTACTTTAGTAGGCTGAATGTTTCTACAATTCACTGTAGACCTAGGCAATTTAGCCTGCTAATATATTGCACTAGCAGGTTATGTTTGGCTGTAAATATACCTTCTGTGGCACACCTTGCCCTTACAAGAAACATTATTATGTGCCAAGAAACCAAGATATCATAGAAAGAAACTGTAGCATTTTTCATAAATTTGACAAAAAAAACAACTATAGTCTGTGTATTTTGATAGAAGACGAGCATGCAAAATGCAGCAAAATTCAGTGTTATCTTTCTAGCCCCCCAAAATGTTAAAAATAGAGTCCATAAAGGCAAATTAAAGTTCTAAATTTCAGTCCTAGAAAGAGGTGTTTGGTTTTTCAACCAGAAATTGGAAACATAAAAAATAAAAAGCTTCTACTCTGTGAACAATGTCAAGAGAATAACTCACATCACAGATTGGGAGAAAATATTTGCAAAAGACACATATGATAAAGGACTGTTATTCAAAATATACAAAGTACATTTAAAATTCAGCAAAGAAAAACAAATAATCTAATTAAAAATAAGTCAAAAATCTTAAATAAACACTTCTTCAAAGGACATGTACAGTTGGTGACTAGCTTATGAAAGGATGGTCCACATCATATGTTATCAGAATAATGCAAATCAAAGATATGATGGAATACTGTGATATACCTACAAGAATGCTCAAAATTTGGAACTCTGTCAACAATACTGGCAAAGATGCGGAGGAGCAGAAATTCTCATACCTTGCTGATGGGCATGTCAAAGGACACAACCACTTTGGAAGATAATTTGGTGATCTGTTATAAAACTAAATATACTTTTATTATATGGTCCAGCCATTGTACAATTGACACTTAACCAAAAGAGTTAAAAACTCATTTCCATAAAAACCCTGTGTGTGGATATTTATAGATGTTTTATTCATACCAATCAAAATATGCTAGTTACCAAGATAACCTTCAGTAGGTGAGTGGACATATAAATTTTGGTATATCCAATCAATGGAATAGAATTCAGTGATGAAAATAATTTAGTTATTAAGCCTTGTAAATGCATGGAGTAAATTTAAATGCATATTACTACCTGATAGGCTACAATTTAATGACATTTTGCAAAAGGTAAAACTGTAGTGACAATACTTTTTTTAGTAGTTATTAGGGTTTAGAGGCAAAGGAAGATAGAAAAACAGAAGATTTTAGAGTAATGAAATGATTCTATATGATACCTTGGAAACGTGTGTTACTATGAGTGTTATCAAAACCCATTGAATGTACACCAAGAATAAACCCTAGTATAAATTATGGTAGTTTCCTTGATTTTGGGTCCATTTTTTGTCACAAAGGTGTCATTCTGACAATACAATTCATTATTGTAGGAAATTATGTATATGTACAGGTAGGGACTATTTGGAGACCCTTTGTATTTTTGACTCATTTTTGCTGTCAACTTAAAGCTGCTCTGAAAATAAAGTTAATTGATTAAAAGCAAGAGCATAAACAGATTTTTCCTGTCCTATTTAGCATGTTTTGATTGGTTACCTTTCGATTATGAGAATGTTATTATCACTTATTTATATGGAAAGGTATTTGATGGTCCTCAGATCCCCAGAAGAGACAACCAAATATGAATATTCTACTATCAGATAGTGATGGAAACCTGAATATGCACATGTGCAGGCATGCACACACACATATACACAATAATTTATCCAACCAATTTATTTATTACCAAGCTTACAAAATACAAAATTGACATGAATATTGAAGTTCTTTTCGTGCTTGTTCCCAATCCCATTCCCCTTCCCAACTTTCTACGTGAGGTAAATATTGCACACATTCTTGTTTGCATTGCAATAAATGTCTTTAATATATTTGCTCATCTCTCTAAAAATATGTTGTATAATTTTATATTATTTCAAACTGTATAGAAGTGAGACTATATAGTAGATCATCTTATGAGATTTGTTCTTGTTTTTTTTTTGTCTTTGTATTTTGTGTTGTTTTTGCTCAAGTATATAATAATGTTTTGTTTTGGCTCAAACATATAGTAATGTGATTATTCCATATTGTTGCCTATAAAGGGTTCTCTTTTTTACAGCTGTATACTTTTCCCTTCTTATGTTATAGTTTTCTCTGGGTTTTAGTTATTTACTTGTCACCTATTTTTTTTTCTTATGTAGCTATTATGAACTTTCTATTCATGTCTTCTTGTGAACAGAGAAAAGATTTCTCTGTGGAGTATTCATAGACGTAGAACTGCTGCATCCAATACTAATATATTCTTCATCTTTACAAAACAATACCAAATTGTTTTTCAAAGGAAAATAATTTGTATTCTCATCAATCATATATAAAAGTCTGTCTACTCTATCCTTTGGTAATATCGATATTTTACCTTTTTCTTTTCTTTTATCAGTTTTATTGGTTTTAAATGGTACCACATTTTATTCACATTTCCGTGATTACTAATGAGATTTTCATCCATTTATTCATCTTTTGTGTTAAAATTCTATGAAATTCTTGTTCTAGATTTTCTATCCAATTCTTGTTTTTGTACTCCCAATTTGTGATATGTCATTTCACCTTAGTTATGCTATCTTAAGTTTTATATAGTCAAATTTATCCATTTTTCCTTTTCATTTTCATTGTTTACATTTTATTTTAAAAAACTTTCCATAGAACAATGTCATTTTTCTTTGTGTTCATACTAAAATTTTCAAGTTTTGCTATATACGCTTGTCTTCAATCAATTTAAGAGTGATATTGTATATGACTGTAACATATTTTACTGTATGGCTAGATAATTTTCAAGCATAGATATTCCATATTTTATCATTGATCTACAGCACTGGTTTATTATCAATCATTTCTATATATATATATGATGATCTGTTCCTGGAAATATTTTTCCTTTCTTATAAGACTGTCTATTACTAAACAAATACTTTCTTGATTATTGCTTAATTATGACCTTCATATCTTTCATACAAGACTTCTCAAACACCTTGATTTTTGACATTAGTTTGTTCATTATGGCTACTATTCTTTCTTATAAATCTGTACCAGTCAAAGTTATCCAGAGAATGGGCTCACATTTTAACAGAAAATGAAAAGACTCATAAAGACTTCTATCTGCAAACTGGAGATCCAGAAAGTTGGTGTTATAATTCTAGTCCAAGTCTGAAAATCTGAAAAACAGAAACACTGTGTGTTTGCTCAAGTTGTAGAGAGCATAAATATTCTCCTCTTCCAACTTTTCATTTTATTCACCCCTCAATGAACTGGATGATGCTCACCTACATTGTGAAGAACAATATGCTTCACTCAGTCTACTGGTGCAAATGCTCTATTTTCTTTCTGGAAATACACTAACAGACATCCAGAAATGTTTAGCCAAATATCTGGGAATTCTTTGCCCCAGTCAAGTTGACACGAAATATTTACCATCATGTAAAATTAGAACCAAATCTTCAGATCACACACACACACACACACACAAATACACACACTCCTTTGAAATTCTGACTGCAATTGAATCAAATCTAAAGTGACATATAAATGATATTGAGCTTTTCTATTTATAACCATTTATTTAGACTTTTAATGTCCTCTAATTTCTAGTTTATTTGAATTATGATGAAACAATATGATGTGCATGAAGCCTGCTCTGTGAAATTTAGGAGTTGTTCTGTGACAGTCAACTTTTGTAAGTTCTCCTGTGTGGTTGCAATAATATATATTATGTAATTGCTGAGCCATTAACTCAAGATTGTTTTAATTATGCTGTTCAAATACTTACATACTTAATGATCTACTTTTGGTCAACTTATATATACTGGATTTTATTTGGTTGGAATTTGCTTAAAACATTTTTCCTTTTTCATCAATTTCTCCTTCCTGTGTCATTATATTTCTCGTATAGCAGTATATAGTTGCATTTTAATTTTTTAAACAACTTGACAATCTTTATCTTTTAACTAAGATCTTTTAATCTATCCCAAATTTTCAATGAACACAGGTATAATCAGGATTCATTCGTACTACTTTAGTAATTGGTTTCAATCTATCCTGCTGTTTCTATTGTTTTTTTCTTGTTATCAAATTATTTTGGATTCCAAAAATGTTAGCATGCATCCTTAACAAACTCTAAATAAAGTTAATCTACTTCTTCATTTTTCACCAAATAAGGTTTCAACTCATATCACCCCCTATGCAACATGATATGCCATTATTTACAGAGCTTATATCTACTTGGATTTTATTTCATTGTAGCATGGGCATTTTTATGTATGTGTATACAGTCAATTTTCTGCTTTCTTGACTCATTGTTTTAATTGGCACCTCAGCAACTTTTTCAGGGATGATTTCCCTTTGACCCAAAGTGCAAACCTTAGCATCTCCTTTGATGGCAATCTGGTGCTGGTAAAGTGTCTTAGTTGCTTGTTCTTCTGAAAATGTCAATTTTGATGCTCTCTTATTTCTTCATCATATGCTCAACATATCATATCCCTTCCCCAAACATATAACTCAAAACATTTTATGTTCTATTTATGATTCTTCCACTAAGCAGTCTGTATCAAGTTTTATTCTGCTACTTATTATTTTTATTAAACTGATTGATAAATAAAACAAGTGAATTGTCAAAAAGGATCTCACAATATTTTCTGTTGCTGATCGGAATGAATGTAGTCCTATCAACCAAGGGAAGTTGTGAATTTTGACTATCAGAATCAGGGACAAGCTAGTCAGTCTCAGGGCATGCTGAACCAGAGGAGGACTTCTCATGTGTCAAGAGGGTGGTTCTAAAAAAAGCAAAGCAAAAATACATGCTATTTTGTGAACATTACTCCCATCAGTAAAAAAGGAGTTGCTGAGCTAAGCTTGTCTCATTAGTTACTCAGATATTCCTATCAGATAAGTTACTACACTAACCTTTCCTCCTACTTCAGAGTAAGTACAGGGGCAAAAAGAAGTCAGGAGTGTAACCCCCGTGAAGATATTTACCTAGCAGTAAATATCAAGGGTGGGGAAGATTCATTGATCTTAAAAGTGCATTATGTTTGTATTCGGTTCCTGGGGTTACTTGTCAAAGTACCACTAACTGAATAGTTGAAAAAACAGAAACCACTTGTCTCTCAGTTCTGGAGGCTAGCAATCTGAAATCAAGGTGCTAGCAGTATTGGGTTGTTCTGAGAGTTTTAAGGGAAAATCTATTCCATGCCTCCTTGCTGGCTGTCTTTGGCATTGTGGATGGTATTCTCCCTGTGTCTTTCCACTATCTTTCTGTTGTATAATTTCTCTCTCTCTACATGTAGTTCCTTTTATAAAAATCGCAGTCATATTGGATTAAGGATATACCCCTTTCCAATATGACTTCATGTTAATTTAACAAGTTACATCTCAATGATTTTGTTTCCAAATGAGGTCACATTCAGAGGCACTTGGGGTTAAGACTACAACATATGAATTTTGAGGGAACACAATTCAGCCCAAAGTGTTCTTACATGTTTCTACTGTAAGTGCAGGCTCTTTGGAGTTCATTTGTGGAACACTTTGAGAGCTGAAATGAAAATCATTTCTTCTCAGAGAATTTCAGCTTGTTTTTGCCAAGCACATTAAAGATATCCAACCTGGAGCTATTATAAAATAAATTTTAACTGCTAAGTTTTTCAGACCCTAAAGGTAATAAAAATTTAGTGATGTCTGTATTAGGTTCCTGGGGCTGCTTCTCAAAGTACCACAGAGTAATTGAAAAAACAAATCCACTGTCTTACAATTCTGAAAGTTAGAGAGCTGAAATCAAGGTGTTAGCAATTCCAATTGAGCAAATTCCAAACTTGCCCACAGTTCAACCTTTGCTTAAAAATTCTAAAGAAAGTTGTTTTTTTATTTTCCTACTCAACCCTGTATTGAGAACAAATAGGCAAAATTCCTTTATGACTTTAATGCCCTTTTCCTGGACTGGGGATTTTTTCTTAAATAGTGTAAATGGTGAACTAGGACACAGTGAAATCTAAACATTTTGTCAATCTATCCTGCATATTATCCCTCCTTGCATGGACTTATCTCCAGACCTCTGAACAAAGTGAACTTAAACATTAATTCTCAACAGGATTTACGGCTTCTTCCAAGGTGAAAGCTAATTCTTGTGCTTATGTGCTTACTTAGATTTTTGCTTTGTTTTCATTTCTGACTTTCAAGGATATTTTTCCCTTTCTTACCAGCAAAGATATATCCATAGGAGAAAAAGTATTAAAATATGTTTCACCTAACATTTTTAGTTGTTTGGTCACAAAAGACTTATTCTCATTACCTAGTCTTAGTTTGCTTTATCACCTAAAATCACAGTTAGAAATTGATGGATGTAGAATTCAGGTTCATCCCTATCTGATGATAAAGTTAGTACTCCTAAACACTATCATCTACTACTTCCCAAGCTAAAAAGTTATTGAAAAAAAGTATGCACTGATGATGTTCATGGATTAAATAAGGCTGGGCATGGTGGTATGTGCCTATAAGTGGCAGCCTAGGAAGCCACCATGGGGACCGGGAATTGCGGTTCGAATCCCACCTGGGGCAACATACCGAGCGAGACCTAGCCCTCAAAAAATAGCTGGCTGTGGTGGCACGTGCCTGTAATCCCAGCTACCTGGGAAGCTGAGGCTGGGGATTGCTTGAGTCTTTGGTATCCTGGGCAATGTGAGCCTGCAGTTCCACAGGCAAAAATAGCGAGACCTAGTCTCCCCCCCCCCAAAAAAAGTGTAATGGCAGAGACAGGTAAAGTTGTGTCCATAATTATACCCCCAATGCCAGTTATATGACATAAGGCATAATAAAAATTCACTAAATATGTTTAGAATGTTGAAGAATAAAGGAATATAAGGACTCTTATTCATACATGTATAGATATAGAATCAGATTACCTGTTTGCAGTAGCTGACTATTTGATAATACCAAACCTTTGAATAAATCTGGAGCTTGGTTGTTCTAATGCAGTTATTTCAAATTATCTAGTCTCTAGTAATTAAATTTATCCCAACTCTGGAACCTATTAGATGCCTGTAGTATTGGATATATACTGTGTCCAGTTCATGTGCTGAGGAATTGAAGATCAATGACTTTTTAAAACTATTCATTCTTTTTAATATTTAAATGAAACCTCAGTCACTACTGGAGTTTTGAGTCCATGATGAAACTACTTGCAATAATTACTATTAAACATCTAATTTTACGTTATATTTATTTCTTTAAAAATATGTAAATTATTGTTGTTGTCTACATTTAATGAATGAATGAAAAATGCCAGGAGAATTATGGACAATTAGTAGAAGAGCAAGTCATGAAGCCACTGTTTCTCTATGCTTCTTCCACTCCAGATTAATCCCAATCCTCCTAAAACAAACTGAGTTACTTGTAGAATTCTGAATCTTTTCTCATACTGTTCTCCTTTCCTGAAGATTCTTGCCCCTTATAAAGCTAGTGAACTTCTATATCTTCTTCAAGGAGCAACCCAAATATCTCCTTCTTAACGAAAATATTCAAGAACCCCTTTTTCCCTCCCAGCACTTCCAGCACTTCCAGCACTTTCTGTATTCGTAGTCATGTTGTTAATCACATGTCTTTTCCCTCATTTGAAGTTGTGATCCAAAGAGAGAATAATTTTTTTTTTCATTGTAGCTCTGGTAGCTAGTGTGATAATTGGTACTTGTAATATGAATGAATAAGTGCCTAGATATTTAATGGAATCATTTAAAACGGAGCTGGGGAAATTTCATGCTAATGATCAATACATGGGTACAATCTTCTGTGTAACAAATGAGTTTGTGCTTCTTTTACTGAATCTACTCTTCTCATGTGATGCAGTCTTCAGAAATGGTCTTAACTATAATGAAAATAATGTGGAAATACTTTCAACATATGTTGAGCTTTACAGTTTCCAAGCCATTTCCCACTATATTTTGTTTTCTCATCAGTTTTCTGAGTTAGTCTGGGTTTAATCCAGCTTTATAGACAAGAAAAGTGAAGATTATATCACATGCTAAGGAAGTGGTAGAGCTAAGAATTGGTCTCTTGTCTTCTCACCTCTAGCTCAGGAATTTCTATTCTGTCTTGCAATTAAAATTCTCACTGAAAGTAGGAAATAATTATCATTGGAAGATTTAGTTCTCTATCTTCTGTGCAATCACTTAGAAAATTTATTTAAATTGTAGACTATGAGGCATTATCCTCAAAGATTCTGGTTTGGTAAATCTGAACTCTAACTGAACCAGCAAATACACGAATACACCAGGTTATTCTGCATCAGGTATTTCTTAGATGACAATTTGTGAAATACTGAGAAAGGACTGGTCTCAAGTGTGTTGTTTAATGACAGAGCAATATGATCTTAGGATCTGTTAAGAAAAAAAAGAAGTGCTGGGGAAGTATGGAGGGATGAGGGCAATGTGAAAAGCAACAATAACAAGTCTATTGGCTGAGGTGCAGAGAAGGAAAAAACTCTGGTACACTGCTTGAATGGCCTTAGTGTTTTGTTTTATATATATATATATATGGTATAGAAAGAAAAATTAAAAAACATGTTCTGTTGAGTTCATATTATTTGCTGCAAGTTTCCAAGACATTTCATATTGGAGAAAGAACTATGTTGATGTAATCCCATATCTAGCATTGCCATTTGTTCTTTTTCTTCCACAGAAGGTGTCACTTTCTATTTTTGCCTTTCTGCTCTCTAAACTAGGTAACCATTTGGTTGTTTTTAATTGTCACATTTGTTCTCTTCCTAACATGTTAAATGTAACTTGAGCAAATGCCAAACCTGTAAATTCCTTTTCTTTCTATCTGAAAATCCTCACAAATCTGAAGTTAGAGATCTTTCTGTTTTTTTGTGAGTTGCGATTCCTCATTACATTTCTAAAGTTATCAATTTATCACGGACTAGTAGTAAGAAAGACTGGGGTTCACTTTTGGTTACTTGTCGTATTTGGAATACTCAAAGGTAAACAATGCAGATGGAGTCAGAAAATAGTTTAGAAAACATTTTATACATAAACATTTACCTATGAAGTAATATTTGTCCTGCATATGATATTTTCTTATTGGCCTCAACATTAAATTGACAGTATCTTCTCCAAAACAAGATTTTCCTTCTAAGCCCTGATAAAATCATGAAAAAGAAAACAACAAACTCTTTGAAATGATATTTAAAAGAGAACAAATATTTGATAGGCTAATAGTAGTCAAGCTAAGACATGGAAAATTAATGTATAGTGGCAGAGTTATATATTAAATTTTACAATAAATATAAAGCTCCTTGGCAATAAAAAAATGAGTTTAAGGGTAAAGAACTCATCAAACAAGAATGGCAAATTTATATAAAACCCTCCAATCTTGTATTTAATTCCCTCACTCATGCTCTCTAACAGAATAATAGACTTTAGGGTCATCAAACATTAATGAGAGTTGAGAGGGCAGATGAACAATTACTTCAAGTCTACTATGTGACAGGCTCTATGCTCAGGATATTTCAATAAAATCTTGTAAAATTCTGTCTATGGTGAAAATCAGTAAATACATATCAGATGATATGTCTGATTTCAAAGTTGCTTTTCAACTACATTAAATTATTCCCCAGCATTTTAGGTATGATTATTTTCTCTTAAATGCTAATTATTTTATTACAAAATAAGAACAAAGAGAGTCTAGGATGATAATGTCATATCTTTCTGTTTTTCAATATAACTCTAAGACATTATACCTTGTAGAAGATACACATTCAATTTCAAAGGTGGAAAGAAATGACTGGCACATGCAGCTTTTAGATAATATGATTCAAATTGCTATGGACTGGAAAATTAAAATCTAACGTGCAAATTCCTGTTTATTATGTATCAGTATAATGTGGAAAGATAAACACATGCACGCGTGAGCACAACACACAGAAATTGTTCTGGCGAAAACCTATATCCGTAGAGTATAGATTGGTTTTGAAAAGAATATGCTTTGGACATCTCAAATTGAATAACTGTGATAAATAGATAGGTGTATTGATGCCTCTGGAAATTAGAACTGAAGATATAGAGACTTAAGTTTGAGGAGTCATTAAAATGTAAATCTTATTTGAAGTTATAATTAGTATAACTCTCCTCAGGAGAATGAATTGATAAATAAATGGACAGAAGACATAAGCCTGAAGCACAAATTCAGGATAATTTCATTTCAATATCCCAAATTTCACATACTGCTTCTTACACACACACACACACACACACACACACACACACACACAATAATAGTTACACATTTATTTCTACTTGATATTTCCTAGATTATTACATGTAGCATCCTTGGTAAAGGCAAGACTATTAGACACAAGATTTTAAGAAAAGTTGTTGGAAGACACAAAGAACCAATACTTTCCTTGTTTTCAACAGTGCTGAGGCAGAGTAGTAATGATAGGGAGTGTCACCCCCCCCCCCTGAATGTCATTGTCTCCTCTTTAAGGTTGCAGATTTCAAGGAAGATATGCTAAAATGTGAGAATGGCCTTAATTAGAATTTCCTTTCAGAAAGATACAAGGGGGAGGAAGAAGTAAAATAGGTTTTTCTCTTTGTAATGTACTGTTATTGGAAGGCAGGAAAAGAATATATGAAGAGGTTTGAAACTAAGAAAGAGAGGAAGATTAGAATTCGGATTCAGATTCAGGTTTGGTTTTCTGCCATTTTGTAGGATGAAAATGTGAGTCATGTGAACTTGGCCATGTGGCCAAGGTCTGGGGCCTACAGCCTTTGGCAGACTCAGGCTAGCAGCATGTGTGTTAAAAGAAGTTAAGGAGTTTGCAGATTTGAACTCTGTGTTGGAGTTTGTTTTGCTGAGTTTGACTTGTGTCTGGAAGAGGCCATGCAAAAGTTCAGGCCTGAAAAGAAAAAAGAAAGTGAACTTTGCTGGCTCTGGCACCATGGAGATTCTACTACCTGGGGAAGGACAAGGAGAAGACAGCATGGAGGAGCTGGAGCATGCCAAAGGAAGATGTCTTCGAGCATCTGGAAATGAACTCTGACTGACTGGACATAGGTGAGATGATCGGGACTGAGACTGAGGATTTTTGGACAATCTGGAGAAAGGACTTTGGACAATGTTGAGAAAGGTTTTGGACAATGTTAAAGTAATCAGAGTTTAACTTACATGTTTCTTTTGTAGTAATTAGGAAATTACTTTGTTAGAAATAAATTAGCCTGCACTCTGAGAGTTTTGCTTTGACTTGGGATTTTGGTGAAAAGTCTGGGGATGGTGGAAAGAACCCACCAAAGTTTAAAAGAGGGTAAATTGAGGCAAACTAGCTTAAAGTTTAAACTGTGTTTCTAAGCCTTTCTTTTTAGTTCTGAAAGAGGGTAAGAAAGCTGAGAGAAGCTGGTAGTTGATTTTTGCATACTAATAGTAGGTGAACAGTGAAAATGCTAATGAACTGCTAGTAGCCTGCTTCCTAAAGAGAAGCAGCCAGAGGTGTTTTAAGTTAAAGTCAAAAAGTCTTTTTTTTTTTTTTTTACCTGATCTCAGTAATGATTTTGATTGTGGCATCAAATTCACTACACCTATAAAGTGTCTTTGGGCAAATTACTTAATATTGTTGTCTCTTGGTTTCCTTGTTTATATGAAAATATTTGTTTCCTAAGATTTTCTTGAGAATTTAAACTAGATAATGATTTAAAATATAAAGGATCTCAGTACATATTCATAATTTCATCCTAGAACTGCATCATTCTGAAAGGATCCTAGCAATTTGCCTTCCCAAGTATCCCACTCTCCAGAAATGCTTTCTAGAAGCTCACATGGCAGCCATTTCTATAGCAACAATCTCTTAGTCACTTTACACATGGACACCAAACTTGCCTCTCTGTCACATATACACTAGAGTCTTATTTTTGTATTCCATAAAAGTTCACAGTAAGTTTTCTGTTCTAAGTCATGAATCTTCAAATCCTTGGGACAATTGACTCTTGTCTTTTCTTCATTGGACAAGGAATATCATATTCCTTCATCTCTTCTTTATTCAAAATTATTTCCAGACAATTCACACTCCTGGACTTACTTCCTCACATACAGAAACTGCCATTTGCCAAAGTTCCTTAAAAATTTGCCTATAAAATATGGATATCAAGACACACAAGGGCCTGTAATAGTGCAAATGTTAAGCCACTTCTGATTTGAATTGAGAGGGACTTAGCAAAATAATGAGCCCGTTAAGTATTTGTGAGGCTTGTTAGGCTTGACATCTCTAAAGAGAATGAACCAAAATTAGCTTAATTGTTCTGCTAAATGCAAAGCTAAAGTTACTCCCTTAAAATATTTTTTCTAACTTGAGCAAAACTCACCTGGCCTTTTGATGTTAGGCATACCTATTTATAAATGAATGTCTTCAACATGTGGGTTATAACATATATATGAGAAATATTCTTTCAATTTTGGAGTGGCTTTTCATTAAAGGTATCCTGGCTGGACACCTGTGAAGATTCATAATCCATTATTTATCTTGTACATTTCTATAGTGCCTGTTGTCATAGTAACCAGCTCAGCCTGAAATACAAGACAATAAACAAATAAGCTGGGAAAGACCACTATACAAGCAAATAGCTTGAATTATGATTATTGTATTATGATGAATAGAACCATTGATGATATTATATTAAAACAAATGATGAATCAAGATTATACAGCCCTCTGGAACAATATACTGCAAGGAAAGACTTTTGAGCTGCATATGAAAAAAAAAAAACAAACTGTGTTCAATGACTGACTCCATCGTCCACGAGCTGTCTAACCTTGCCAGATTCTTAGGGGAACTAAAATTTAGTTCTCATATTTGCAAACTTGTAATAATAGTATCTTCTGCATATTTTGTCTTTATGAAATCAACCAGAAGACTCTGCAAACAGCTGTAAATCTGGACAAATGTGTGGTATATTTTAAACTAAACTTACTTTTGTTACTGTGCTTCATTTTTAAAACTCTCATGTACAAAATGAAGCAAAAAAAGAGGCCTGAGTTTTCAAAATTTGATATCTTGTTGCCCAGTCATCATTCTTTAACAGTAGTGTCCTATGGTAAATAAGAACTTGGGGAATTAACAATTTTATGAAAACTTCTATTTAAGTGCTGACTCCTACATTTACTATATGGAGACACTACGCAGAATTTTCAGTAGAATCATTTTCTATAATTACTGCTTGCAACAGAAAATTTCTGAGGTTCTTTATTATTTTTGTGATGATGGTAGAAACAACTGGACTGGATAAACAAACAAGCCAACTCATCTACAAAGGGACTTAAAATGTTAACCTTAATTCCTGTTATTCATGTATAAGGTGCAAAATCTTTTAAACCAGTTGATGGATTATTAGTATTGGAACTCTCTTCTTGCCAGTGTTAAATAGTTGAAAAATCTAGTATTAGGGTGAAATCTAAATCCTGTACCATACTAACTGTGTGGTCTTGGCTGAGTATTTGACATGTTTGAAAGAGGAGCTCATATCAAAAATGGAAAGGAGAATATTACCTTTGCAGTGTTTTGTGAGTCTTCACATAACATGTGCAAAGAAGCTAGCACATAGTAAATATTGTAGTTGTCATAACAAACTTGATCTAGTTTCTATTGACATTTCCTATATTCACAGTAAGCATAAATTTGATTTTAAATTTATTCTGGGTACAGAAGTTGACCTTGATCTCATTGCAAAAGTTGAAATAAAAGCTTAAGATAGTAATAATTATTTTACCACCCAAAATATTACTAGCTTTTTAATAATGTATATTGTTCATTAGATTTGGAACATTAGGATGCATTTCTGTATATTTACCTATAGCAGAATCTGATTACAGAGCATATATGTTCCCCATACTAGATTTTTGGAGCTGTTTGTTTCTGACAGTGTTGCTTGCTTGCTGTGTGACTGGGGGTGGGGAGGAGAATATCTGGCAGACTGAAGAACGTTATCACCTTGAAAATAAAGATGGTGGTTACAACTACTCATTCATAAGAATGCCAGCTCCTCCATGAAGACTTCAAGTAAAGATGAATCTGTTTTCTCTCTATTTGCACATGCCATCATTGCATTTTTATCACAGAATTCAGTGTATTCCACCATGCATTATACTTAGACATGTTTTTATCCACAGGACAATGATAGGTTACTTCCATTTCCCACACTTCCATACACAGGAGGCAAGTAGTTGCTCAGGAGCTCTCCATATGCCATATCAGAACCTTCTCCTTTGGCATCCACATCATCCTGTGAGCATGAAGGTGGAGAGATAAGAGCAGACCTCTGTTTGTTTCTGGGAATACAGAGAGATAGAAATTTCTCTTTTTCTTGAAATGTCCAGAGCTTTGATGCATTAACAAAGTATACGTCTCTTATCTGTTCCACCGATAAGCTTTCCCATTTCCTTTAATTTCCCTCTAGGTTTCATAAATCCTGCTTCCTTACATTCCAAGGGAAAAGAGCTCCCCCTACAAAGATAACATAAGAATTGCTGGACACTGTATGATGACCAAAGCAAATGTATCACACACTATCACCTGAGGTTTGTGTCCCAAAGATTGACATGCTGATCCTTGCCCACTCCCTCTTCTACCCCTTTAACTCTGGATAAATACCCTGCCTCCTGTCAAAGAGCAGGATGGTGGTCTTTCAGACAGAGTCTGCTTTCATCCTCACTTTGTCAAAAAAAAAAAAAAAAAAAAAAACTACTCCCATCTCCTCAAACTCTGTTTGCTTTTACTGTTTAAGGGAACCAAGATTGACCAGCATTCCAGTATCTATTTTGCCATTTTTATTTGCCTTGAAATCATCCAGATTAATATCATTATATCTCATTATATATGTTTTGTGCTATAAGAAACCCATGACTCCTAGACTATCCTTTAACTCTCAACTCTAATCTCATAAAATACTTTCATCTCTGATTAAATCTCCCCCCCCCCACCCTGTACAACATTCAGCATTTCTCAGTATCTCTCCATGTTTCTCTGTTCTGTTTTCCTACATAGCCATTATCAACATCTGGATATTTTCTTTCTCTCGTTATTGTTTGTGTCACTGTAAGTTTTGTGGCAGATATTTATCCATGTTTTGTTTCATTTATAACTTTTATCCATATTGCATGGAACTGTGCCTGTCACATAGTAGGTGTTCAATACATATTTTTCTGACTAAATTTGGGATCAATAGTAACTTTCTTGGGTTCAAAGTTTGTATCATATATGTAATTGTCTCCATCTCACTGCATTTGATACATGTGTATTAAAATGAATTTAGTTGAAAATCTCTACTAAACAAAATTTTTGGATTCTTACAACTGTGTTGACAATGTAAACTGGTGAACAGAAATCAAGTGAAACAGTGTGGTTTATATAACCTCAATGTAGACTACGAATGTTAATTTCGACCTTAAATAATTTTAGAGTGAAAAGTTGAGACTAGAAAAAAAAAACAGTCAAAACTTATGGCATCTATTTTTATTCCTTGTTTAAAGTCTCTAACAAAACTCAAATTCGAGAGCCACTTTCCAAAATAGAATACAACATACCTCTGACTCGTGAATAAATAGGGAGTGATGAGAAATCAATAACAGGAACCTTCCTACTTTCAGTATATATGGCTAACAGTCTGACATCAACACTTAGAGCCCAAGCTAACCCAATGAATGTGGTCCAACAGATGTGCTAGTGGCCTTGATTAGTCTAAAAACTGAGGGAATTCCTAACTGAGAGAGAGCTTCATGGGAAACTGTTGAAAATGCTTCTGCTATGAGGTAACATAGAAGATAAAGCTAAAGGAAAGACAAGACTACCTTTTGGACAATCTCTCCAGAAACACCAGGATGTTTGGAGATGAATGGAATAATCAAATAATTGTTAAATATAAGTAAAACCATACCTCATTAATATGGGAAAATTCTGACATGTTGCTAAAAGTGTGACTTAAAGTGATGGTGTGGACTCATCTGAATAAACCAGAAAATATCAGTTTATATATTTTATATATATAATATAAATATATATTTATATTTATATATATAATATAAATATATATATTATCAGCAAAAGTATCTCAGGTCTGTGAATATTTAGTGCATTTTGGGTGTCTACAGCCTTTATTTTGACTAAGTCTTAAGGAAGGAAATTTTGCTGTTTCCAAATTGACTCTGTTTTCTTTATTTTAAGCTTTTTCTTTTAGTCTCAAAATGTGCACTGAAAACATTGCTATCCACATTAGACATTTCTGGATTTATGTGCTTTAGGTGTCTATCGGCATTGAAAGAGAAAATACAAAGCTAAGAAGGTAGAACTACCTTTAGAATGGTGCTTAACATGATAAATTTGAAACTTTCTCAGATCTCTAGAAAATTTCTCTTAGGTAGCAGTCACACTATTATAAACTAAAATTAATACAAACCCCCAAAACACTTGTGAGGAGGGAGGACTGCTCATTGGTCTGAACCCAGAATTGGGTCTCCTCTCCCGGGTTTTAATCCCAGCACTGTGACTGTAAGTCATATCCATTTTAACCCCCTGGTGCCTCAGTTTCCGAATTTGTTATAGGGAAAAAATACTGACCTACCTTGCAGAGCCTTAGAGACTTGAGGATGAAATATTACTGCTCTTGGAAAATATGAACTGCAATAATGCTAATTATTATTACAAAAATAAATGCATGTTCATCATATGGTAATTTAGGCAGAATGAGGTTGGGGAAAGGAGACTCTCAGAGCTCTTTTGTGTTAGTTAAATGAGTCCTCTTCGTTTAGTTGCCTCCCTAATAACGGTTGGCTGAACATAGGATTTGCGAGCAGTACAGTGATGATGGGGTTAGCGAAATGAAAGAAGATTTAGGGGGGGGGGGGAAACTCATTTAGATTACGGGGCAAGAGTCCAGTTCACTGTAGCACTTTGATATCAAAGACTTGTATGTCTGAATCACAAAAATCAAGACAACCTCCAAAGTCAGTCCCACAAAATGTGTCAGTCTCACAGCAGTTAGTCACTTTGGTGTGGCCTCTATCAGCATCCCGCAAACTATATTATATATATGAGGCCAGAGAACTTGTTAGTGCAATTAAAAAAATTAATTCCTTCTTACCCAACTTCTTGCAAATGAGAATTATTATGCCAATCTTTTAATTATACATTCAGCACTTTCCGCATGACAGTGACCCAAGACAGACAGAGGCAGAACATCAAACTGGCACTTGAAAATTTCATGGGTTCTGCCTCACTTATCTTCCTTGCTTCAGCCAAATAAATGTTTATATCATCATCTTTATTGTGTTGCATGGTAGAAGTTTTAGGCACTGGGATAGACATAATATTATTTTCTGGCAGAGGCATAGCACAGGCTGGTTATGGAACAGCAGAGAATTGAAATGGACATCAGTTTCCAAAAGCAAAGAGTGGAGCTGTCAGACCAATTTGTGTGTATGAGGAAGTGACTTCAAAACAACAATTTCTCTCAAATAAATGTCCAACAGGAAAGAAAAGATAGAGGCAGGATTGTACTAAAATATCATAGAAGCAATCATGAGAAAACATTTGTTAGATACACATAATAGGAAATTACATAGAAGACATTTAACTAATTTGTTCCAAGGGGCCATTTTAAACATATTTTTAAAAATTGTCTGATTAGGAAAAATCAGTGGATGGAATTTCTTTCATCTCTAGTTTTCCTTCTTGTTAGCCATCCTTCACAGGGATGCCAAAATGGCTTTTTATCTAAAATGCAAATTTTTTATGTTGCTTCTCTGCTTAAAATCCTTCAAATGGCACTTTTCTTAAAGCATTAAGTCCATACTCTTTGACTGTGATTCCATGGGACTCTAAGATCTGGACCCTCTCTCATCATACAATGCTTTTGCTCTTTTGATCTTCATTTCATTTCCATGATATCAGGATGAAGTCTAAGAAGGCACTGATGCCCACTTTTGAGCTTCCTGCTAACTAGACTACCATTCTTGCTTTTTTTGCAGCAGAATTTTCACTTCCTTTTACTTTTGCAAGTGTTATTTTCTCTTATCTTTAAAAAACCTCATCATACCAATCCATCACATAGGATTCCATTTTAAGCCATTACTTTGTTAAAAAAAATTCTAGCCACCTATTTCACTACCAATTCTCATTCTTTCACTATCATTACCACAAAATCAGGAAAACAAATCTGCTCCTTTCCTAAAGTACCTAAAGAAATTTACATACATCTCATTGCATAGATTATAAAATTGTATTTGTATGTCTACTCTTTTTGGATGAAGTGCTGTCTGAAAACTAATTACCTGTTAGTAATTAGTTCTAATCATATACCTCAAGTACATGTTACCTTATTACGATATAAATTCTATGCATGTACTAGTTTTGTATATCTATAAAGCACAAAAAAATGAAATCTAAAAAATTAATAAAATGTGAACAAAAGTTCTAACAGCTTTTTTTCCTACAACGTAATAGATTGCTTTGGATAGATCTACATTGAGTGTGTACATCTGTTTTGGAATTTGATTATACTAACAATAATAATAAAATAAAGTTTGATGCATATATTGCCTTAATTCAACAAATATTAAGTACCAATGATAAACCATATACTGATCTAGACACTGGAAATACAGCAGTAAAGTGTATTTCTCTTCTTGAACTTACATGTTGGAGAAGGTTGATAAACAAGAAAAAGATAAAAGCATAACTTGATCATAAGCAGCTTGAGGGGTCACTGTGTGACAACATAATAAACAATAAGCTTTAGAATTAAGCAAACATGGTTCAAATTTATGGTTAACTATTTATGAGTACTGTAGCCTTAGGTTAGGTAACTTACTTTTAAATTTCTTCCTCCATAAAGTAAGGATTAGCTCTATGTCAACATTATGCTTTAAGAACTAAAGAGGATCAACATTTAAGTATTAACTTATTTATTAACTTAAACGCCTAATTGATAATACTTTTATAAAGACTTTGTAGCTCCCAACAATTCATTATTAATCTCTAATAACTCCCATTTTACAGGGTGCACATTCTACTTGGGAGACCCATCCTCTATCTAATTTATATACATTCCTTGGTCAGAAATCATCTTTTTGTATGTCTGGTACCACTATGTTTGGTTCATAGTAAACATTGCTTAAATGCTTGTCAAACAAACAAATAATTAAATGCATTACATAATTCATTTATCTCTCCATCCATTCTCCAAAACATTGTGTTTTTTTTTTTTTTTTTGAGACAAAATCTCCCTATTTTTGATTTTTGTCCGTGGAACTGCAGGCTCACATTGCCCGGGGTACCATAGACTCCAGTAATCCCCAGCCTCAGCTTCCCAGGTAGCTGGGATTACAGGCATGTACCACCACGCCCAGCTATTTTTTTGGAACTAGATCTTGCTACGTTGCCCGGAGCAGGGCTTGAACCGTGAACCCTGGTTCTGGTCACAGCTCCCTAGACTGTTACTTACAGGCCTGCACCACCATGCCCGGTCATAAAGCAATGGTTTTAAGACGTTGATGATCCTTAAAATTAAGTAGTATTTATAAAAAAAGGAAATGTGAGGAATTTTGACTTGTTTCTTTCTAAAACATAAAATCACTAGCAACACTTCATTGCTTACCACTCTACATACAAGATGCATCATGAATTACCAAAGTATAACAATTTCATTTTTAAAAATTACTATTAAAATTTCCTCATTCATTGAACTCAACTTATATATTCAACTCTTTCTTGTTCACAAACATAGGGCTTCTTTAATAATAAAATTGATATTCATAGTTTCATGGGTAATTACTGATAAAGTGGAGATGACCTAGCACAAGAGTAACATCTTGTAACCACGCTCTACCAGTTGGTTAAAACACACACACACACACACACACACAGTATTCTCCAAACAAGGTTCACAGTCAGGACTCACAATCAATAGGTCACCAACATAGGAAAGGGGGATGCCCTGTTTCAGTTGGATCTTTTCAATATCCTTGGGCAATTCCTCAAAAAATAGTTGGAGAATTTGTAAACCCATGCACAGTCCAATAATATAGCAAAAACCCTTTTTTTCAGAGGCCTATCATTCAAAGGCAAAAAGTTGATGATCCCAAGTATCTACTGAGGTGCAGAAAAGTTTATCATTTATATCCCCTTGATAGGCTCCTCCAGTGACCACCAAGTCAATCAAATGATCCCTCACATTAAATGTCTCATGGGGTGCCAATAGGTGATTTCAATAAAGGGAAACCATGACCCACCCTCTATTATTCATCTGAGTCATCATTCTAGACAACTGTTTGCACTTTTTCTTCCCTCTTTTTCCTGCACTATTTTTACTTTGCCCATTTACTGCATTTCAGTGTTTACATGATTTCCCATTCTGTTTTTAATAGGCTTTCTTTTCTTTCCACTTTCTCATATTTTCTCCCCTTTCTTGTTTCCAAACTTGTTTTTCCAATGATCTTCCTCTCTATAATAGGTGCATCAATGTTTCCTTAGACAGTCTTATTACCCTTTCTCTCTTCCTTCAGAACGTTTCTTATCTTCTCTTTCTACAAATACTTTAGCAGACCTAGGTTTCCTTTCCTCCCTTCCATTATAGATGTTAAAGACTAAATCAAGTCAATGGGAAGGATTCATTATATAGCTATATTAGTTAACTTCTTCCTTATACCTTGAGTACTCTTGCAAAATGAATGTCACATTAACTATTTGGGCATTCTTTGGAACATCAGGTTTTACATCTGTGTAGGTGCTATAAGCCTGTGTACTTATTTCAAGAAACCCAGAAGTATCCTAATGTCCATTTGCTAAACCTCAAGTACTTTCCCAGAGTAGGTATCTCCTGTCTTTGTCTTACTAAAAAGCTGATAAACACTTCTCTTACCATTCTAATCTTTATACATCTCCAGCATTGATGTCCACTTTATGGGTAAAGTTTGGCAATTCAGGGAACACTGCATAAGGACTGAGGTATGAGTCCCAGTGACAGAAGGGGTGGCTGCTTCTGGGGTCTGGTTTTAGAATTTCAAGCTCAGGGTGACAATGTGGTTGGGTTCTGATAAGTGTTCTCTTCCATACCTGCAGACAGCTGCCTTCTCACAATGTGCTCACAAAACCTTTCCTCCATAAGTGAGCATGATGAAAAAGATGTCTGTCTTTTCCTCTTGCAAAGTCATTAATTCTACTGAATTAGGAACCCACTCTTAAGACCTCATTTAACCTTAATTACCTCCTAAAAACTGTGCCTTTAAGTATCAACACATTGGAATGTAAGACCGCAACATATGAATGGTGAGAGGTACACAGCAGTTCCCACTTCAGTAGTATATGCATGGCTTGAAGAGCAATTATGCAAAGTCTAATATCTTTATTTTTAGGCATATGTTTGTATAGATCACTTACTATTTTTCTCATTAATGAACAAGCCATGTTTCTATAGAATTAAAAAAAAGTAACATGAAGTAATCCAGAATAAAAAAAAGTAATCTTTCTGCTCAAATATATCAATTTATTGTATATATTAAAATGAAATTTTCAATGTATGCGTTAAGACTTATAAAAATAAAATTATATTATGCATATTTTCACAATAACAATTTTCATCATCTAATGTTCAATGCAATATTTAAAGACTGCATAGTATTTCACTGCATGAATAAAATAACTGAACATATAATTTCTTATTTTTTGACATTTTTAGTTATAAATATGAATATCCTTTTATGTTCCTCTTTGTCTGTTTAGTCAATAATATACTTAAGATATAGTTCTAAGGATTGAATTGCTGAGAAAAAGATGATGCAATCTTTTTCAGAACTGGAAGAAAATTTTGTGATGTTTTAAAAATATTTGATATACAAAAACCTAATAAAATAACTTGCTTCTTTAAAAAATAAAACAGTTAAACAAAGTACACCTATACATGAAATAATCCTTCCCTTCTAGTAAATGGCCCAATTAGCATATATTGTTGCTAGCTGTGAAAATGAGACAACACTATGCCCAGCTCAAATTTAACTTCTAGATTTAAATACAAATTCAAGAGGGCAATTTTTCCCATGAGTCTCCCCTGAGAAGAGAAACAGAAATTACTTACAGTAGAGTCATCCAAAAAACATGTCTTCCTAAAATACATCCTTGTTTTCCTCTTCCCTCCAGACCATCAACTTTCTCATGTGAGCCAGATGGCTTGCTTGCTTATTTCTACTTGCTTGAGGTATCTGCTTAGATATCATGAAAAAGGACCCCCAAAACCCAGTTTTAAAAATAGCACCTTCCCAAACTGGCATTTCTTTTTTTCAGATAGTGCAACTTTTTCAAAAACTTTTTTTTTCTATTAGATTATCAAATTGGCGCTTAGAAAATAATGATCAATATCTATAACCACCAGCAATATGGAAGATATCTACTGCACTAATTTAAAAAATATTGTTTTTAATATTTGACAATTTCATAGACCAAAAATGTTTTCTCATTTTAATGTTCATTATATTGATTACTAGTATAATTAAACACTGTCTTCATATCCCACCAAGAGAGTTCATATATCATGTTTTGAACTACCCTGTTGATATCTTTTGTTCACTTTAAAAAGTTGGCATTTTTGTCATTACTTTTTTGTTATACATTGAATAATTTCTGAAACTGTTTTACTTTTTTTTTTTTGAGCACTTTTAGAGAACTAAAGACTTACTTCCCAGACTCAATCGTGAAGTCATTAACAAATGCTTGCAATTCTGCCACCTGAAAGATCTTGTTATTCAGTTTTGTCTGTCCGGTAGGAAGTTTATTTACAGAGATTATACTTTTAAAAGGTGAGCAGTAAGAGATTCCCTGTATGATCCTTCCTGTGACAAGCTCAAATTATTTATAGAGAAATTCTATTACTTATCATAAAAAATCGTTTCTACTGATTTTCAAGCATTATTTAGGGACTTATTTAGATACCTCTTATATAATCAGAGGAAGACATTAAATATTCCTAGCAGAGAAAAATCCAAATTCTTAGAGATAACATTAATATTACCTGATTTATGAAATAAGTAAATGTGTGTTAAAATTTTTCTATATATTAACAAATAGACACTTTTCTTAAAATAGAATTGCATTGTGAATGTGAAGTGGAAAGCAACTCACTGAACTTTAGTTACCCAATTGATAAAACATCTCCACAATATTTCTGTGTTTTAAATATTTTAGTTCCAATTCCTAAGCCTTACACATGTATTAGTCACCAGTATCCTTGGAATAGCATTTGATTAATGCATGTAATGTGCCCCTTAATAATTTGTTGTTAACATGCTCAGGCTAATCTTTGCAAATTAATAACAAACAAAAATATTCTAAGATCAAATAATAGGAACTCTAATTCTTCCACAAATACAGTGATGCACACTAAGATTTGTGATTGGTGAGGACTCCTAGATCTGGTATGAACAGATTACTAATTCTAGTAATCCATAAAATTTATTATTTAGAAAAGTATGTCTCATCCTTGGCAGGTCTAAGATTCCTGATTATGAAATTAATTGTATTTGATTATTTGATCACTGTGGTGGTTAGTTTTATGTATCATCTTGTCTAGGCTATAGCACTCAGTTAATCAAGTATTAATCTAGATTTTTTCTATGAAAATATTTTTCAAATGTAATTAGCATCTATATTCAGTTCATTTCAAATAAAAACGATTACCCTTGATAATGTGGATGGACCTCATCCAATCAGTTAAGGGCCTTAAGAATAGAAAACAATGAGTTATTTCACAGAAGGATCAATACTGCTTCAAGACTGCAGCCTCAATTCCTTCCTCACTTTCTACCTTCTGACTTACAGATTCTGAACTTGCAAGTATCCACCATAGTGTGAGCCAACTTCTTAAATCAAATACTTAAAGTACTCTCACACTTTTCTTCCCTCCCTGCTACCCTCTTCCATGCAACCACCCTCTCTCTCCACATGCAGACACATGTATATAAATGTACCATATATTCCAATACATACATAGATACATACATACATAGATTTAGATATAGATATGTGTGTGTTTATATTGCCTTCTTCTGTTTCTTTGGAAAACCCAACTGATAAACTCATTAGTCACTTTTAGTTTGAGCATTCCATGATTTTATCAGAATGAGTTAAGAAGATCATCACAATTGCTTGCTTCTGAGAAAGAAACAAATAGCAGGTCATTCTCTTTAGTACACAAAGCCAAATACACACACACACACACTCTAAGTGCTACTTTTCCAAAGTAAAAAAAAAAAAAAGCATGCATGTGCATATGTGTGTGTGCTAGAGATAGTGCTTAAATATACAGAGACAAATGACACAGGCTTCTGTTACATGCACCTTGAAGAATTATTTCTTGCATCTTCACTGTTAAAAACAAACTTAACTCCAAGTGAAGATGTCAAAGAGACAGTGCTTGATACTGAAGTTCTTGATCTCCTTGTCTAGTGAGGTAAGACAGAGTGCACATTTCTCATGCAAGGCATTGCTCAGTTATAGATTTCTAAGTATTTAAGCCACTTCTGAAAAATGATGCATTAGTCATTGTTGAGTACGGAGTGTCTGACTCAATATTAATATACTAATATTATTGAATGTGGTCAGACTCACATCCCCATAAAAAGCATATTAACTATGCTAATTTGAATCATGTGCACAAACATATAGTCATCAATTTAACTGAGATGAAATCAGTACCACAGAATAGTACAATTAGTAGAAAAGTCAATATAGTGGGGCACAATGCACTTGGATAATATAATGTACATTCTTCTTTGCAACCTCTACACATAATAGGTAACAATCACTGGAATACACCTTTCTGTTAGAAAGTCCCCTATTTTGTGTTAACAAAGGTATTAAAGACAATCAGCCAAAGACTTCTAATTTGCGCAGCAAAGAAAAACACAGTGGGGCAATATGGAGTAGTTCCAAAGAGAAAGTTTAGGAGTGCTTATTTGATATTGGATGCTGAAGTTAGTAATAAGCTGGTGGTCGTGACAGGAATTGGATAAAATCTGTTAGCTAAGTTGTAGACAGAATAGTCACTGAGTTTACCTTTAAGACACAAGCATCTGTGTAGAGTTACTGTTGTTACAATAACTAATTTATCTCTGACCTTCTCTAGAAAATACAGATCTGAAGGGAAACTGATGTTAAGGCCTAGGAACTTTACCAGTTTGCAGCTACAGTTTGGTTTGGTGTAGTTTATTTCATGAATCATCGTGCAGCTTTTCAGGTGTGGTTCCCCTACATTTCTCTGTCTCCTTCACAGTCCTGCTGGCATCAGCACCATTTTTCATTTTATTGCTCCCCTTTCCCATTTGTGATCATTTTTCAACCTAAGTTGAAGGATCTACCACTATCTTGGGGAGTCTTGATCAACCTCTATCTATACCTGGTTTTGATGATTCATGATAACATCACCTGTTTTTGATGATAGTTGTTTCAAATCATCTTATTCCTTGTGTTGGATGATGAATTCTTATGTCATCAGGCATGAAAACAGCAGTGCAATGATACTTCAAAATATGAAGTACACACAATTGTCCAGTGTAATATAGACAAATACCAAGACAAGGATTATGAAGGTTAAAAGGCACATCAAAACCACAATCTTAGACCTACGAACTCAGTCCATGGAAATATGTGCCAAATCTACTTGAAATTGCCTTAGTTAAATAAGTGAAATTCCCTCTCTCCTTTGATTTGGATAAGTATTGCTTAATTTTTCCAGCTCAACTCTTGAAGAATTTGGGCTTCTCAGAATTATTCTGTCTGAGCTAAATTTGTGACACTGAGATGTCATATCTGAGAAATAGAAAACCAGCTATGGACCTTAACCCAACAAATTGCAGTATATTATTTTGCAGTGCCTGGTTTCTAATTGATTTTATCTACAACTCTTTGGTTGTAATTGTTCTTTATTAGGTATTTTTACTTAAAATACCAGCTGTGAGAATTAACATACAGAAGTCTGTCTTAAACAGGGTTGGGAGGCTTAAAGAGATTTCTTATTCTCAACCAAGGCACACTACAGCATCAACCATAAGAGAGAGGCCTTGCATCTCTTACAGGAAGTTATGCTGCCTTCCTATCCCACTGAGAGGAAAGAGAAGCTACTTTCCCAGCAACAGCCCAACCAATGAGAGAAAGTCATAAAGGGGAAAATAAAAAAAACCACTCTATTTATAACTCCCTATTTTCCAATAGACTCTCCATTTACAACAACACTGTATAGAACAGTGTCTTCTTTTGTTCCAGAAAACTGTGCTTATGTTTTGCCGTGGCATTGCATGTTCCAAATTGCTATTGGTTGTTGTTTCAGAATACATCCACTTTATTGATTAAATAGTCAGTTGCTTATATTTCTGAGGTGAAACTGTTTAAAATTTTTGTTTTTGTTGGTCTTTATGATCCAGTGTCAAATTACACATATTTAGATTTATTATTGAGCCAACAATATCAGAACAATTTATTGTTTCTAAATTTTCATATAGGAAATTAATACATGTAGGCTCAGGATTCCTAGACTTGGCTTTGGTTTGCCAGTTAGGTGAACTTGGTAAAAAGAAATGACTCTATGGTTTGATTTCTTTATCTGCAAAATGGAAAGATTAATGGTACATACGTCAAAGAAAGTTGTTATGGAAATAAAATGAGTTGCTAAAGTACAATGATCAGTGGCTGATACAAATGAAACACATTAGGAATGCTTGCTATATACATTTTTAAAGAAGAACACACAGATACATTGTTTTAGCAAAATACTTTACCATCAAGTCCCTAAAGAAAACAGATGGACAACCAATGACTTCTCAGTTTTAGTGGTCATTAAAATTACTTACAATTTTTTAAAATTCCTAAACATCAACCAGACCTACTTAGTAAGAATCTCTGGGATTGGAGTTCAACAATCTGCCTTTCAAACAAGCATCTCAAGTCATCTTCTTGTAACAGGGCATAATGATGCACACCCTGGGACCCCAAAACTTGCCTGCTTTAAATGGGTTCTGCCATCTACCACATCAAGACAAAGCATATTCTTAGTGCATGAAACCTTCAATAGAAAGGAATTTGGACACAATTAGTGTGCCATTAAGAGAAGAGAAAGAATATAGTTTAAAATAATTTCCAATTAACCACCTAAAGTTACCCATCCCCTCATGGGAAACCAAAGAAAAAGGGCAGACTTGGCCAGGCAAATCTAGAAGATGTGGGTGTGAAACTTGTGGGGGACTGACAATAATACTCTTTATCTCGATTTGGAATCAGATTTTGTTCACTTTCTTGCCTTAGACCCATGAAGATTTATTTTATGTGGTGGATGGCAAATCAAATTTAGAGTAGATAATTTTGGGGGTCCTGGGGTACCCCTCTTTCTGTCTAAACAAAAGATAAAAGTCTTTAAAACCTAAAGTCCAAAATTCACAATATTAATGAGCTACTTCATCTATTTTGATTTCTGTAGAAAGAGATCAGAAAATTTGATGGGTAATATTATTTACCTTTTTGGCCACTGAAATAATAGATCTTTCATTCTGCAGTTATCCTGGGGAACAGGCAGCATCTGCCCATTTGATAGACCTGAATTTTTCCCCAAATGGTTAGGGCACAGAAGAAATCATATATATGCAATTTGATTCTTCTTTGCTGGAAGACTGTCAAATAAACATCAGATATATTAATAAGAGAAAAGGTTTAAATGATATTTAATATTAACATATATGCCTCCTTATACATGGAAAAGACCCAGTAGAATTAACTCACTCCTGTGATCAAATACCATCTTAAATATCTTTGATAAGCAAAGACATGCAGGTTTTTAAGTTCAGTCTTCTCCACTGAAAACAGATAAGAGTAAGAACAAGAATAAGAATAAGTGAGGGAGACAATCTGAAGGGAGACAATCAAACAGATAAGAGTAAGAACAAGAATAAGAATAAGTGAGGGAGACAATCTGAAGGGAGAGAGTCTTCCTTATATATGTAAATGTATCTTTCAGAAAAGATAACTTCTGCCCAGTCTTCAGGGGCCCCCTCTTGAAATCAGTCTTTTTCTAAAAAGACTTATTTTGGGTATGGAAAATTTTTTTTATTCCCTGTAATAACACACAACCAAGGGTTACCCAAGAACCTCAAAGTTGCATATTCTAGAGGGGTCTGCCACCTGAGTGCACAAGGGTAAAGCATAATCTTAGTGTCAAAGAACTTTATGAATTGGTGTGCATAGAAAGAGAGAGGAGAAAATGTATATTTTTCTCCCATAAAGACCCTAAATTGCTTATCCCCTCATGGGTAATTGCTCAGCCAAATAGGTTGGTCTGTAATGGTACTCCTGAGGCCTCAAATCTTGCCCCAGGTCTAAAGCGCCTTCTAGCAGGCAATCATGTAATACAAGAGTTCTGACACATGGCCCAGAAAGGTGGTACAAAAGAAAACAACACACCAAAATAATGGTTGCCATTGCCATTCTCCCAATGTGTTTCTCAACTACATGTCTTGTCTCTTTGAAGTATCTCCTTCCATGTCTCCTTGCAAGTAGTACCAGGGTGCATGTTGGGATGCAAGAATAAGAGCTTTCATTTCTTCTCTCTTCTCTCTCTCTCTCTCTCTCTCTCTCTCTCTCTCTCTCTCTCTCTCTCTCTCCCCCTGCCTACCCCTCCTTCTTCTTCCCCCCCATCAGAACCTACCACTCAGCTTTACCCATCATTGAGTAGGGGAAGGGACATGTTGTCTCCCCTTTTTGTGGAGGTACCTCAGTAACACCTTGCAATGAATACCTCCATGGATATATAAATATATAGCAGGAGGAGTCAAAAAGGAATTTAATAATAATAAATATAATAATATATATCACCTATATACATGGGAGAGACCGAGAAGACAGTCTAAATAATTCAAGTAAGACTAGAGACATAGGAAGATAAAGGGGAAGGACAACTAGGGAATTTACCAGTGAAGGTACACTAAAAATTATATATAGATTTAACTTCTACTATCTCCATTGTAAAGAAGTAAGGAAATTAGTTCTTCCTAGTACTAGGACGTACTATTACCTATTAGTGCTACTACCTATTAGTAGTAATACTTCCTAGTACTATACTGAGGGAGATTCTCCTTTATACATGGAAAAGCCTCTTTCAAAAAGTACAACCTCCATCTAACTTTTAGAGCTGCTCCAATGAAATCATCCTCTTACCAAAAGGACATATTTTGGAGAGGGAAGCTTTTGCTGCCCTCCATCTCCATGCAAATTTCAGTGTTTGAACAAGTATTAGTAAGGATATGGAGAAAAAGGAATGTTTATACAGTAAGACAGATATGTAGATTGGTCCAGCCCCTATGGAAAACAGTATGGAGGTTTCTCAAAATATTAAAAGTAAATATAACATATAATCCAGCAATTATATTCCTAGGTATCTACACGAAATATGTGAAAACATTGATTCAAAGGGAAACTATGTTCATTACAGTACTATTTAAAGCCAATTTATGAAAACAAAGTAAGTATCCATGATCAGAGCAGCGTATTAGAATAATGTGGTATATATGCACAATGGAATACTACTCAGTAATGGAAACGAAAAAGGTGAACTCTTGTCATTTACAACATGGGTGGAACTGGATAGTGTCATGCTAAATGAAATAAGTCAGGAGGAGAAAGGCAAATACCACACGGCTTTAATTATAAGAGGAATACAGAGAAGCAAAATCATGGTACAGATAAAACTAAACTAAATGAAGAATCCCCATGAAAAGGAGAAGTAGCAGAATCCCTTTCCCACATAATGAGGAGCAGAGCTGAGTGACCAGGTCAAGATAACGAATGCTTGGAGAGAAACACAGGAGGGAGACAAATGGAACAGGAGGAATGTGAAGGAGGGTGTACTTGTTTGGCTTTGAACTTGCACGAGGGACTTGGTGACTTGGAAGAGACATGTGGAGTCAAGACATGTAGAGACACTTAAAAGAGACTTGGATGAGAGACACATGGGGGAGGCTGACCATGGCAGCCTTTATCTTCATTTGTAATTTAATTCTGCTCCCATTGTCCCATTTTTGCCTGGTTCTTTTTCACCATTTCCTGTGGTTCCCCATTAGAAGTTGCCTTAGACTCATGGCATCATTTTAGGCTCTGCTTTGGGCCAATCCTGTTTGTCAGGGCAGTTATTCATAAGGGGATGGGTAGATAATAATGGGAAACTATTATCCTTTCCCTTTTTTCTTCTCTTCCCACATTCTATTAATGATTCTATTAATGATCTTACACCCTAAGAGTATACTTAGTCTTTATACATCAGATGACAGAATCCCTTTAGAGTGGGCAAGTTTGGGGGGCTCCAGCACTCCTTCAGTCTGCCTTCTAGTAAAAGCACTAATGAATCTTTGAAATTTGATGGGGGGATTGGGTGACAAGAAGGGGACAGAGAAAGGGGAAGACCACAAGTGGAGGGAGCGTAACAGATTATAATGGAGAGCTGAGGGTACCTTGGTAGTGAGTGCATGGTGGCGACATGCATTTGAGAAGGTGTGATCTTATTCCTTTGAATCACACAGTGTTGTAAACCAGTGTTAACCCAATATAATAAGCATTTTTAATTTCCTGTCATTTCTGTATTTCTGAACCATGTTTTCAAAGTCTTTTCCTATACCAAAATTACTTTTTATATTATACCATACATTATTCTGATACTTCTACTTTTATGGCTTTATTTTAATGTTTAAATATTCTTGATCTATCAATTTGCAATGTCACCTTAATAATATATTAAATACCCATATGTATTTGGGGCTATTTCTGGCTTTTCTCTTCTGTATCATTAATCTGTCTCTTGGAATTTATGTATACATCACTTTTTAATTCACTTTTTAATTATCATAGTTGTATAATATGTAGTGATATTTGGTAGTGTTATCCTCCCCTCATTCATCCTCTTTTCTAGAAATGTCCTAGGTCTCTTTGAACATTCATTTTCTTCATACAAAGTTTTGAGTCAGCACTTATAGCTTTAAAATTCTCTTGGAATTTTACTAGGAATATATAGAATTTGTTTTTTTTAAAGCCTTCATATCTTTAGAATTTTAAGTCATCTTAGCCATGAATATGGTGTCTTCCTATTCAATTCTTCTGCTAAATCTGGCAGTGTTAAAGTAACAAACAATAAAACCTTATGGAGATACAGATGAGGGATTGTTGAGTAGGGTTAATAACTAAAGTGATTCCAATACGTAAACTAGCCCAGCATTACATGACTTTTGTATTTGAAATTTAGAAAATTTTAAATGACTATGGATCATGGATATTTTAAACATCTGAATGCTAAGGGTCTATTTTAAAATCACTCAAACATTCTGCTTTTCATCCAGGAAAGTTGCTGAATTATAAATTTATATAAAACAATTCACATGGCTTGTGACATGTGAAAATTATTTCAAATTTCATTGGCAAATACCACCAATAAAGTCCCCCCAAATTAGCTTTATAGGTGTCTCTGCCAGCTAATTAGTAATTGCTAATGAATTATATCATCGATAATGAATTATATTCACAATAGAGAAATGAATGCATTGGCCAGCTTTCTTTTTGGTCTTAATATTCAAATTGACATTGTGGTCAATGCAACACATGACTTCCATTTATGGCTATTGTCTCTTACAGGTGACAGCAGATGAAACAGTTGCCATAATCTATTTTACCTTCCTTTACCATCTGTTAGAGCACACACTATCACAATATGCCATGGGAGTTAATCTGCCCCAAACGTACTCTTGTCATTTTGAGAACACTTTCCTATATATTTTTTTCAAATTGCTTGATGTCCTTCAACTTGTTTCTGAAAAAGAACATGTAGTATTTGTCCTGAATGTTTTCCATACTACTGCCACATTTTGCATCTTAAAACGTGAACAGAAATATAACTTTCTGTCATTTAAAGCTCTTTATTGCTTTCCCTTCCTACTGCTGACAAATTCTAAATTCATTATCAAGTATTACAAGGCCTTGCAAGAGCAAGATCTGTCTCCTACTACTTTCCTTTTCCGTCTCATTTTTTTAAAAACCACTCCAGCAATGAAAACTGCTTTCAGTTCCTTAATTTACTATGTTCTCACTCACTTCCAGTGGAGTGCTGACAAAATGAGGGGTAGTAGAGGATGCTGGGAATGATGTGCAAAGTTGTAGGAGGGGAAGATTTGGATTTTGTAGCATTTGCTGATTTATGCAGGATAACTACTCCCACCATGACCTATTTGAAGCTACAAATGGTTTAATAATTGGCTTGCAAAATTCGTTCAGTATACTACAATTTCCTTGCCTAGAAAATTCTTCCGAGCCCCAATATCTTTCTAACACCCTTTGGGTCTCAGTTTCACTATCACTTAGATTCCTGCAAGATGGCATCTCTGACTATCTTATGCGTAGGTAAAGGGTCTAGACTATGAATTCTTATAGCATATTTGATTTTCTTTGTTCCTTTATTATCTTATAATTATCAGTTTACGCTTTTGAATCTTTCAATTGCCTGAAAGTTTAACGAGAGCAGCTATTACTATATTATCAGCACCTTATTGACAGCACATTATTGACAGTGTTCCTGATATATAGAGTTCAATGAATTATTATTAAATTAATGAGTGAGAATTTATTTATAAAAGTACCATTGTATAAAACATTGTTTTCTTATACTAAGAAGTCAGTAACAGAAATAAAATGAAGTTAACACCATGATTGCTAAAAATTAAAATAATACATCATATCCCCCAAACCAATGTGTTTTCGTTGTGAATAAAATATAAGACCATAAATGCATATTTAAAACTAATTTTAGGAATCCGCTACAATAAATGCATATCAGGTACTAAATATGTGTGTTAATGCTAACTTGCAACAGTTATTCTAAGATCTTTGCATACTATAAAACTTAAAGACAGCGTTTGAGAAATATGTGGAGAATTGAATGGTTAGAATAGCAGAACTGATGTTTTCTTAAAGCAAACAAGGTAGTAGGCTGGGGGTACTCTTTCTCTAGGGGCATCCCAATGAATCAGTTATTTATTTAATTTTTTTTGTATTAAGTTCAGAGATAAGTGATTAGATTGAAAGAAATGAAAAGTACTATGAGAACTAAAAGTTACAGCTGCTCACGGGCCCTGGAGATTCAGTTCATGTAAGGAGTGAGTGTGAATAGTGATCTAGGGCCAGTGTTCATGGAGACACCACTGAAGAAGTGAGCTTTCTCTTATACAAAATGGAAAGCAAGGCATATGGAAGATATGTGACTTCACTAAACTACAACTTCTATTTTGTTAAAAAGACTCAGAAGACTCTGCCATTGGAGTATATTTAAATAAGATGATCTGGATGATGCCTATGATTAATATGCAAAATTGTTAGACCCTGAAAAACCCTCAGAAAATGTTAGTTGGATCTAGGTTGCATGTGATATTTTTGCTAAATACTCCTTGTGGATGAAAAATCAAGTCACTTTTATTTCAGTTTTCAGCCAGTCCCCTGTGAATTTATAACAGTAGAAAATCATTGATCTGTGCTCCTTTGTGCTAAAACATGATGTGAAGTTTCACATGGCCTACCAGTTCATACAGGAAGCTAAGAGATGTGTCACTAGGTCTTTATCTCGTTTTCTTAGTATCCATGCAGCATAGTGTATTTTGAAATGTGAAACCATGACATTTATACCTTTGGCTTTTCACTGCACAGCAGGTAAAGTCCTTCAGTCTCTGAGTCTATAATATTTATAAAAGTAATATTGAGATATATGTTGGGAAGGATTAGTCCTTCAAAAGTACAATCTAAACCTTTCATTGTTGCTTTGCTTTTTTGCCTACTGGCCTCAATTTCAATCTTGAATGCCACTCAATTCATTGATGGTTCATGACCCTATCTGCAAAATCTGTCATTGCAACAGAAGCTTGCAGGATTGGGTAGAGAATATAGATGATCAGGTCATTTCCAAGATCTCTCTTGGATTAACATGACTGCCAATGGAAGGGACACTTTTGCTAAGAACATGATATTGAACCATATGTTGGTCTGTCCAGGGGAAATCAGAAAGAACTGGAACACTTATAGGTGAACAATGGAGATTGCAAGCAGGTATCTTCATTTGTATATATATTTTTAGTGTCTTAGGCCCTCTCTGAACAGCAGTAAGTTTAACAAACATTCCATGGCTCCATTCCTGAGTCCCTAAAGGCAGTCAGAGTAAATACTGGGTGTGAACTGGAATGTGAGGCCCACCCTAGCAGCTTAAGAACACTAGTGTAAGAAAACATAGACGACCATAATGTAACTACACCTTATGTGTTGCCCCTGTTTGCTGTACCAAAACGTCTAATAGCAGAAAGCTAGGAAAGGTACACAAGTTTCTGAGTTCTTCTCACCTCTTTACTTTGCATAAGCCTGTTGGGTAGTGAATTAATTATTGGATTTTCTTACATGGAATCATTTCTCCTAAACACAGATTCCATTTAAAGGCTTTGCGAAATATCACATCTGTCTTCGTCAAATGTTCAAGTACCCAATTAAATGGTAAAGTATTTGAAGAAGATTAATGGTTGCTGCATCTTTTTCTTTGTCCTTTCCCATTCATATCTTTGTTTGTGCATTAACTATACAGTCAAGTACCAAATAATCTACCTATTTGCAAGTCATTTGTTTCTTTGTGACTCAAGCAAATGTGCTTTCACAAACTTGCTACTGAATTAGTCAGACCTTAAAATGAAAGGAAGAGAAGGAAAAGAATACATGATGTAACAAAAAAAGGATGCCAGAGATAGATGACAGGGAGATAGGAGAAAAAACAAATACTGCTGAACTAAGCAATAGGCTCAAAAAAATGTTTGCTTTCAGATATAATCTTTATTTTTTAAGGAAGGGTTTCATTTAATGTAGGTGGTATTTGTAACTTCAATGCAGAGGAATAAAAGGAAAAGTTTGTTGTTTTTCTAGGTATAAGTAGCTGGAAGTATTTTTTTGTTTGCTTGTCTTTGTTTATGTTTGCATTACAGAGACAGAGGAAGGAATACCAAGGAAAGGATTGGGGGGGTTGGGTGGGGATTAAGTTTAAAATGTCAAACACCTTGTCCAATTACCTGAAGTATCAACTAAAGTTACCTATAATATGCAAAACAAACATCCTGGTTCCTGCCCATTTTATTTGATCCTAATTATCAGTGTAACAAAAATCTAACCAAATTAGAAGTTAATTCAGTCTGAAAAGCTACTATTTTTAGCTGATTTTATGTTTATCTTTAAATACATGATTCCAAAATGCAAGAATGTTGTTGTGTCAAAATAAACAGCTCATAGAACAGAAAAAAAATTAATTATTTTAAATTAAAAAAAATCTCAAATGATATTGGCAAGAAAGTGCTACTTCTTTGGGTTACTTTTTTAAGCATAATTTTCTTCAAAAATCTAGCAGATGGGAGAATTTTGAAGGTTAAACTTTGAAGTACTACCGTTTTCAAACGTGAAAATCTGTTTAAGGAGCCATATAACTTTACATCTTGATTTTATATGAATCATCCTTTTCTAATCTCAACCAGAACTTGTTTCCACATTTTTAAAAATAATTTATGATCACTGACATTGAGCTATCATCCCATTAAAAGGAAATCATATTTTCCAAATTATCTTGGAAAGTTCTATGGATAGAATTTTTTAAATGGAATATCCTGTACAGAATTTGAGCTAATGTTTAACTTTAGTGTTTACATAAGTAGACTTCCATTCTGTGCTGGAGTCATCACCTGCAAAGTTGAAGAAAATCGCAGTAATTTCTGGAATAGAAAGAATAAAATAAAAGCCTGGTAAAGTAGGAGGTACTTTCTTTCCTTGGGGGATAAGGTATCAGCGAGCCACTGGGTAAGAGAACAAAATGAAAGAAGAATTTACAATCACCAGGACATAAAAGTGTGCAAATGTAGACTTCCTGTTTCCGAAGGTGTACTGGTGAATGAGATGGGAATAAATTTTTTAGTAATACCCAAGGGTCCTATGTGATAGCACAGTTGGTATGGGCAGTGTAAAATTTGACATAAAACTGGGTAGGTGACTGATATTCAGTTCTTTGATGTGCATTTTAAGAGAAACTCAGGCAGACATAGGCATAGGCTCCTGAGGTGACCTAAAAATATTGCACTTTCTCCAACCTGTCTTCAAATCAAGTTTGACTTCAGTTTCCATGACAGCTTACTAAACTCAATAATTTTCTACCTCATTCAATTTCTAGAAAAAACAATCACTTTGTCTAGTTACATTAGGAAAAAATTAGCAATTCATTTTAAAAAGGAATAGATTACTCTGGGGGATTTATAACTGGATTTTGTTACTGGTTTATTCCAATAAACATGATCTGTTTGCCATCATTGGAGAACTATGCAATGATGATCCTGAATGAATCACTGACCTAAAGTCTAGAACCTAATGGACAGGTGTTCATTTTAATATAATAGCATTAGATAGTCAATAAAAATTCTAACAGATGGCATTGTCATAGATACTAAATTTGACTGCTAGTGATAGATATAATTCTCATATTATACCAGAGATTAACATTAGGGCAAAAAAATACTAGGACATGGTAAAAGCATACGGACTATCAACGAGAAGTTCTAAGTTTTAAATGAGACTGGAAGATAAGGAATGAGTCATGAGTGCTTTTTGAAATCACTCGATGAAATTTAACTTGCAAAATCAGTGTGAGGTGGGGCGATATTTATAAAGAAAATTCACTTCATCCATTTCACTTCACTATATAAGGTAAATTATTACTTTGATAGTTAATTATAAAACAAATATTAAAGTTTCAAGATATTATTCAAATATTCAATAAATATAAGTGAATCATGCATTAAATTTACGTTGGAATTTATCACTTCATAAATTTCCAAACCATTTTGTTGTTGTTCATCATAACAGCATTTTCTTCGTAAGTACTCTTATCAGTGCAGTTATGCTGTTATCATTGCAGTTATCATGTCTATTTTAGTAATGACACTGAGCAATTTATCTTTTATAGTAATAATCATTTTCACCATTAATCTATTTGTTGAATCTCTCAACTTCTTATTTATTTTTCAGCTATTAAACATAAAAAAAACTGTGATCTTGTTGGTAATGTAGAAAATATAAACCATTTTCATTTATACCAAGTTTTACACTGTGTCTAAATTCAAGATCATCTTAAAGAAACTTAAAATATACTATTTAATCCCTTTAAATGATCGTCTGTTTAAGTCAAAGTAAAGGAAATTTTAAGTAAATAGCAACAAGATTTATTTTACATCAAGAAGCACTACAATACCAGCTGAATATGAGGCTTTTTCTTCAGATAGCTGTGTTCACAGCCCAGAGACAAAATGTGCTGTGATAGCTAACTGTATGATGGAGACTGTCCTCTGTACAGTAATGGTGTTCCTATTCTCAAAACTACCATGAGTGATTTGACGATAAGACATTATTTTGATGCTTCCATATAATTTCTACTTGCTCATGTGTGGAAGCACTTCCAGAAACAGATATTGTTGAGCTCCTAATCACTGAAGTATTGTCCTCCAATTTATAATGTTCAACTGTTGCAAGGATCTAAAGTGTACTTCTATGTTTAGATCAACAAAGTTGGATCCTGTTCTCTCAATAAGGAAATGTATCTCATCTGCATAGTGTGAGAGTTCAGGGACTAATTCATAGATTTTAATGGTCTTTTCATTTACTGCACTGCATGAGGTGACAATCACAGTTTGTTTTGTTCTGCCTAAATTTGATTTTATATCATATTCACATATGGCACTTCAGCATTATCACCACTGGGCTTCCCCCGTAGGAGCTATGTGCTCATGTTCAACAGATCCTCATGTGACAGAGTACACATAGAGTGACTGAATAACTGAGCCTGTCAAGAAAGGATGGGTAGACAGTACAACTGATGTAACACTCATTTGTCATTCATCTGTACCATGAAGCGATTTCAAAAGTGACTGCTTCTTTGAAAATGAGATTTTCAGGACAAATTTTAATGAATGAAACAGTTACATTTCAATCTTCTATAAGTATATACTAGATTCTGAGTAATAAGCTACTGACTCATCTAGATTCTCAGAACAGAGTCTCAGACTATCAACTATTATGAGATGGTACAAAAAACTCAAGATTGAGTTGGAAAAATGAAATATGTGTAAATAATAATCATCATGCTTATTATTGTTGACACTATCTGTTGAGAGCTTCTCATGTTCTGGGCATGGAATTAAGCCCTGTTCAAATTTAATCTCATTTAATCTTCACAACAGCTCTGTAGTTACATTCTATTATTAGACTTACTTTTCTGATGGGGAAAATGAGGGTCAGAGAAGTTAAGTAATTTTCCCAAGGTATGTGATTAAATGACAGAGCCAGAATTTTAACCAAACTCCAAGTTATGCAGTACTGCTACCCACAGATATACATCTTATTTCCCGGATACCTTTGATTGCATTCCAAATACAGGCATAAGTGATTTGTTTTACATCATCTGCACATCCCTTTATTCAGTCTTTCTATGAGCATAACTATTTCAGGAGTTGACTTTGTCTAGAAAACAGTATATCAAATTTTATTCTCAGATAAAGGTCGCAGAAGTAGTGAGCATGTGCCTATGGGATGAATTTGTCTTCTGTGATTTGTATATCATCCTCACACTGTGGTTAGAATGACTATATGTATTATGCCAACTGGGGTGGTAATGAGGAGTAGGTAATAGTGTTCCAGCACTCAAACTCCATTACAAAATTTGCCTGAGAATTCATGATTAAGTTTCCAAAAGATTATGTAATGTGCAGTTACATTCATATTCCTGAATATTGCGGGATTGTTCATTTAATTAAGTATCCTATTTTAAAGTCATATAAAATGCATTATGTTCTGTGTATCTTTTGACATACGGCCAATTGTGTATAACACTCTCAAATCTGCCAGCTGTGTTTAAGGAACAAAATATTTTGTTTTCAGACAGCTTGATAGAAATCTTGAAGTTTGTGAGAAAACAACTTCTTACAATGTGATTTGTTGAACCACCAGAAACTATGAGGTGATATTAAAAAGGAAGAGTCCATGGTTTTACCATAGTAGAAGTTTTATTATTTTTCAATCAGAATATGTTGCCAAATAGTATTGAGCTTATTTTCCACTGACTTCTAGTTAGTCCCTTCACATTTTGTTTCTAGATCTGACAGAATAAAGAATGCTTCCCCAATCTGGGTCAGATTGTGTTCTCCTGAGTTAATCAAAAAAAGAAAATTTCAGGGCTCACAGAGACTGGTTAAAGAGATTTATTCCACAGTAAATGCAATGTCTAAAATATAATTAAATGTTATTTTCACTTTCCTCTGATTTTAGAAAAGAACAATCACTTGCCCAAATTACTTAGATCTGGTGATTGGGGCAGATGATGGACAGAGAAAGGAGTGTTATCCATCCTCTGGGTTTTGGTACTCTAGCTCTTTGGGTTGCACCTACAGATAGAAGGAGTTTCCCATCCCTTGTCCTATTACTTTTAACAATGGAAGTCTGGGAGCCTATAATGACATGTTTTTCTAATTGATGCTAAATGTTTAATCCTATTAGGCTAGTGTTTTGCAAACTATGGATTTTAATACACTAATGAAATATAAAATCCAACCAATAGGCTTGAGCAGTTTAGTATATATTTTTGGAATATAGTATGCTTCACATTTTTAAACTTTTGTTTTAGTTAGGTGTGTGTACGTGTGTGCTGAGTCATCCTACGAAATGTATTTCTTACTGTTGGTTGTACAGTAACAAGTGTGAAAGTTATTTCAATGAGCTTTTACTCTTGAATATTAATTATGATATGCTTTTGTCTTATTTAGTAGGTAAAGAGGACTTTTCCCCCTGAGTAATTTAGAGAGTTCAATAACAAAAAAGAATTTTCAACAAAAGTTTTCGAACAGCAAGTTACCATATATTGCTCAGTCTTAATCAGTGCAGGTAATGCAGCTATGATAGCAGGCAGTCATCTTTGCAGCTAAGTAAAAAGGCGTATCTTGCATAACAAAAACAGACATAATTAGTATCTTCTGCTCACATTGGGGAAAAAAAGTAATTACATATTATAGAAGTCAAGAGATTCAGAGCTATGTGAAAAAATTTCACCAGTACTTACAACTGAACACATTTAGGTGTATAAAACAGTATTGACAGGTAAGAGGGTTAGGATACAAAAAGGAGTGTTAACAGGCTTTATTATTTAAAAAAAAAAATGTATAGACCATTGAGAGAGACTTGTCAAGGTATAATTCAAGGAAACAACCAATGTAGGATTGTACAAATCCTTGCTTTACTGGCTTTCATATCCATTTCTCTCTTTATGTCTTATGTTGATGTATTGTGAGGAACTGACTCTTATAAGTGACATTTTTTTTCAACTAGCTTCCACATGGGTTTGAGCAATGGAAGTCACTGGTATGACACTGGAGGGAAGAAAGGTTAAATTATATTATTTATCTCTCTCTCTCTTTGTTATTCATGTCTCTAGTTCTTTTCGTAGAGTGCTGCCATGCTTCCAGAAGCCTCTAGGTGGTCAGAGTCCTGGGTTCAGTTCCAGTTATGTCTGTCCTTCCTTTCAGAAAATTCCTACTGTTGTCAAGCTTCTTGATTGCTTCTCCAATCCCTGTTGACCTCTCAAAGATCTTTCATAAACTGAGTAACAATTTTCTGAAGTAAATTAATTTTGTTTTTTAAGTAATCAAAATTATTTGTTTTCCAGGTAATGATCTGATTACTACAAAATATTAGAATGAGATATATGTGTATCCTCATCATAATAATTTAATGTTTTCATGTTTCAGATATTATTCTAAGTGCCTTTATATATTAACACCTGTATTTCATAGATGAGTCACAGAGAAATAACTTGCCCAAAGTCATATAAGTATTAAAACATTACCTTACCTTGACTCTCAATTTGAATCTTTAAAATGCCTCATTCTTTTAGAATTCTGTTGATATAACTGTCAGAGGTTTCCAGCTGAGACTGGACTAGGCTCATGCTGTGAAATGAGGAAAACTTCATTTCACTAACTTATCTGACTTCAGAACACTGAAGACAGGACTGGCATGATACACGTATGGATAGCAAAGAGGAGCTTCTCCACTCCTCCAATGTTTACCTGAAGAAACATCCCTTAGGAGTTACCAACAAATGTATGGGTAAATCCCCTACCCACCATTTCCTCACAAAAACTAATGTTTTACCCAATTTTATTGTACCCTAGCCATTAGTCTTCCCTAGTAAATCAGCCGTAAAACACTCTTGGACACCTTTGTTTCCCCCTTGCCTAGACTCTAAAAAAGGCCTAGTAATTTACCTTAAAGTTGCTACCAGTCATGCTTTTAATAGTCTACAGTCTTTGACCTTGTCAATCTCTCTCTTTCGTTCTTTTTCGCAACTCTGCTCCCGGCTCTGTGCATATAACCAGTTCTCAAATTTATAATGTGCTTTGTAAATCCCAGTTAATATTAATGGATTACTTGATTTTTATAAATGAACAGTCATTAAGCATATGTTATATACTAAACACTGTGATAGGCGTTATGATTTAAAAAGGCACAATGACTGTGTTCTATAAATAACCACTCCTTCCAACCTGCTTATATGTTACATCATTGCTAATCTCAAGTTGATGAGACTTCCAAACTTTATAGTCAAGTGACATCTAGATGACAACCCAGAAATGATATGTTTATTTTTAAAATAAAGTTATTTTCTGAATATTCCTTTCTTATCCTCAAAGAAATAATTTGCTGATGTATCCTGAAAACCTGTACTCTTTCATTTGTCCATTTGAAACAAACATACATTTAATGCCAGAGTGAATCAGGTTTCTGAATTAATATTTCCTTTGTAGCTGAATAGTCATTGAAGACAACACTGTTGTTGTTTCCATGACTATAGTTTGGGAAGCTACTTTTCCCAAACTTTCTCAACCAATATGATATAAATCTATCAGCTACCATTCAAACAACCCTCTGGGTATGGATTGTTCAGTATGCATGCAAGGCTACTCATATTATGGACTGAAATATACAATCAAGCAGAATGATATACACACAGCTGTTTTATATTTAGTTAGCTTTCTAATGTGAGCTAATTTGTTGGAGGGACTGAGGGCATTACTAAGATTTATTTCAAGTTTAGGATGAGATAAAATTATTGTTTGAAGGTGAAACTTTAGTTTCCACTCAACTTTAACAGACATTACTTTTGTATTTCTTAATGTCAGATGGAGGAACACGATTGATATATTGGCACATAGAAAGATAATAAGGCTTCTCAACACCTCCTCTCTCCCTGAAACCAACATCTTAAAACCCCGGCTTTCCTTTTATAATGATAAATGTGAATAAAAGCAAAGGTGATGTGAATATCACTTAGACTTCAAAATAATCTATGTGAAAATTAGATGATGTCTGCATAACAAAATGCAGTTTTCAACTTGTTGTTAGATTTATATCTTAGTTAAATACTCTGGCAGAAGGTAAGACTGTTCAATAGATATATAATGTGTGGAAGTTGCTTTCATTTATGTATGTTTTCCCCTTGGGAAAAGATGAGGTTCGGAAGAGAGAAAAAGACCTTGAGGGCAATACAATGTTGTCCTGTGGTTTTCAAGTAAATAGGTGTTATCTCCTGAAACTATACCAAGGCAGAAACCTTAAAGAATCAGTCCTTACCCATTATTCAGGAAAACACAATGCCACAACTATGAAAAGAGGGTCATCTAGTGACCCTGAACAGAACAGTATTATGTTGGTTGTAAAATCTAAATCTGCTTTGTCAGAAGGTTAACAGGTTACATAATGTTCATTGTAACAACCATCAAAAACAGATAGACCATAACTATTTAATTTTATCTATGAAAGTTATTAAATTATTGAGAAGTAAAACTAGCCCCACTGGTCTTATAGAAGCCTTATATAGCCAAGAAGTTGTTCTTTTTGGCTCATTATGAAGACCTGGATATTCCATTTAGTTCAAAATACCACCAAGTAGAACACACACCTCCTATTTTCTGCTTCAAAACAAGCAGGGAGAGACATCTTGTACCGTGTTATGGAATAAGATTTTATTTTGACAATCTGTTTTATCAGTGACATATTAACTATGTAATAATTCAGATGTTTTAATTGAAAAAAATTAAAAGCTATGCTGTTTAATAATGGGAATCTATCTGTACAGATCAAACCTTAGTAAGGGTTTGGAATAAATCAAGATTCAAATGAACAAAAGTCACAACCAAAAATAATATTTTAAGTTCCATCACTACCATTTGATCTATTTACCCTTTTAAATTTACTACCATTTGTAAAAAGATATTAATGGTTCCTAACTCCTAAATATCATTCAGAATTTTGTATCTCTCTCCCTTCTCATAATCACTACACAGTATCAAGCCACCTTTTGCTTAGACAATTACAATAAGATTTCAACCAGTAGTATGGCCTTCACATTTGTACTTCTCTCAGCTGATTTAGTTCAATCTTTGTTTATCAGTCAATCTAATATTTCCAGGATGTGCATTTAATCATATCTGTTTCCTAGTCAAAACACTCCAGTATTCCCTCATTGCCCTCAGATTAACGTTCAAATTTCTTAATATATTTTATCAGTTTCTGCTTTATCTGACTTTGACTTACTATCTCTGTGGTTTAATCATAATGGAGGCAGATATCTGTTGTATATTAACATGACTTAGGCTTTGGGTTTCTTGTTTTTCATGCTTTCTAATAAAATCTGTATATTCCCCTATCTTTTGAATGTTAACTGGACTTGTGATTTTCTCTCATTGCTAGACTATCACAAAAGTGAGAATGTGTGAATGTTCTGAGTCTAATACTCAAGAAACCTTGTAAATTCGCTCTTGCTCTCTAGAAAGGCTATTATGTGAAGAAGTAGGCATTAATTTTCTTGAGGATGGATGACTATATGAATAGAGAGATCCCACTTTGATGAGACATTCCAACTAAGTTCAGCTCCAAATCCTTACCCACAGAAATGTAAAATGTTATGTTCCAAGCCACAAAGCTTAAGTATGTCTGATATACACCAAAGGTGAACACTGCATTTTCATTTTTCATTGTTTCCTTTTCCTTTTTGATAGGAAAATGATTTTTTGCATTATCATGAAACAGAATCACAATTGATTTTCTACAAATTATATAACTTTGTAACAGTCTATTTTTGAGAGTTGTGTCATATTTGTTAAGATTTACTAACTCCCCTTGCTTGGGGGCTGGGGTGATTGTGGGGATGATGGTGACATGAGTGCATCTATGTTGTATAGATTTATGTCTGCACATAAAGACAAAGCAAACTAACAGTATAAAAGAACTTTAGTAGGATTAGTATCTTTATAGAAAAAAGAGAACAAAGGATAAGTTTCCCAATAAGTTTTCCAATAAAACACCCAAAGTTAGTTTTCCAATGAAACACAAAGTTATTCATGCCCTTACCCTGAGTAAATGCCCAGCCAAAGAGGGTTGATTCAAAGTATGGCTGTTGGGTCTAAAAACTTGCCACAAGTTCTGGTAAGGAACCATAAAAAGGAACCATAGATGGAGCCAGGCCAGTATGGGACAAAGGGACAAAATCAAAGTACAAATCAAGATAATGGTTCCCCATGGGTCTCTCATGGGTCTCTTCCACTTCACATGTCTCAATTCCATGTTATTACTTCCAAATCTCTGGTACAAATCTAAAGCTGGGAAGCAAATGGCCTTTTTAGTCACATGTCTCTATTCCATATGCCTCCTTGAAGTCTCCATTCTGAGAGTTCTCTCCCAGTCTTCTTCAGCTTCTCTCTGCTCAACTCTACCCTTCATTAGGTAAGGTAGGGGACATGGAACCTCCTTTTATGGAGATTGCACTGCCACATAGCAATGAATCTAAAAGTAACTGAGAATTTTGCCATGAAGTGATAACTTATTTCAAAGAACATATTCTAACTAGCTTATGAAGACTTAACTTCAAATTCCATTAGAGATTGCTGAGTACTCTATTTCCTGAGTAAAAGAAAAATGTTAACATGCTATTGTAGGTCTAAATTCTATTGGGGGCATTAGAGCTTTCCTTTGGGCGGGTATTTCAACTCTCAGTCTCTCTGAATTATTTGGTCAAGATAACAGGATGAAGCAAAAATCCTACTCAAGGATTCCTGTGCCAATATGAAATTTTGAGACATTGCCTCCCCGATGGATTGCCCAGATTCCTAAACAGTGGTAAGTGTATCTAAATTACTTGAAGTGATATCACTGTCCTGAAAACCTATCCTTCAAGATCTTTTTCCTCTATTCTGACAGTTATTTCTGCTTTAGGTGGATCTTACCTCAAATCAGAATAGTTTGTTTAGTACCATGTCACTTAACCCTAGACTTTTCCTACAGAAAAACTTTATCTTCAGTGACATGGTACTATCTGACAGATAAACTTCGATTTGGAATCTTACTGACTAATATAACTATAAATACTTTTCTGACACTATTAGCAGTGTGAACATGGGCAAGCCATTTAGCCTCTCTGGGTTACTCCATAAATGACTATACTACAAACTTTTTTATTTGTTTGATTTGAATGATTTCATGCTTTTCCAAAATCCATTCTATATCACACATATGTATCTCTATCAGAAGAACCTCTGTTTCCTCTACATAGTCATTCAATGCTATTTGTTAAGTACCTAGCCTAAGCTGTGTTAGATACAGTTCAAGGTCATTAAGGCAGCAAATACTGTTGTCCATGAGAATTACATTTGAATATAGGAAAACAATTAAAATAAATGATATATAGGAAAAGATAGAATTTTTCCTTATGTTTTTAATATAGAATATATAGGAAAAGATAAGCTCTATGAAGAAAATAATATATGGTCAGTTATAAAACTGGGCTTTTACTGCTGTACATATATACATATACATACATACATATATATATATATACTGATGTTTATTTTAATGATGCATATCTGAAGCTTATATAATATATTGTGCAATATATAGATGGTATGCAGGTAAGGGGAATAACCCCATCTGTGAGTCCTCAGTTATATTGTAGTGCAACCATTTTGTTCATGACACCAATTGTAGTGAACAGACATGACAATCTGTGTAGGTTTTTATAGGTTCTACCAGACACATCAAGCAGAGCAGGGACAGGGCCAAAACCAGAGGTGCTGGGAGGCAGGAGAATTCCCCACCCCCCAAGAATCTTTATACTCTTTCTCTGGCTACTCTGGTGTTTTCTTCACATTCTTTCTTTGGCCTGCTTGACTCTCTCCTCCCCTGTGCTCTCTGTAGTGCTTTCTCATCCTGGGTGACACCGCCCTTTTATTCATTCCTCCTAGGCCTAGGTGTGCCCACTGAGTGGATACAAACACTCATTGTACGTACACCCAGGCATATAGAATCACGGGAAGGGTGAAATACCAAAGGTGCTGGTCATAGAGGCTAATGGAGTAAAAAGCCTGACCAACTCATTTACCCTACAGATGTAATTAAGACCATAGGACAGGACACAAAAGATGATACAAGACAGAAACAACAAAGGAGGATTTATTTAAATATAGAGTGAGCAAAGTAGACCATATTTTTGTTTTGTTTACATGTGGTCAGATGCCATCCATCTTACCTGTAGTAGTGACCACTGAGGAGAGATGAGGGTGTAATTGCAAGTCAGATAATAAAAGAGAGCCAGGCCTGTGCTCCATCTCTTTAAAGTCTGCTCCCTGCCTAGCTACTAGCAACCTCCATTCAGGAAGTCAAATGATAGAGTCTAGATACCTCCTCTTTTTACCATTGAGTTGCTACAAGCCTCTCTTATTTGGTAAGAGAGGGTTCCTTACATTTCCTCTTATATTATTTCAATAAGATAAAAACTGTTTTTTTAAAAAAGTTAGATTACAATATAAGATCAGAATTGCAATAACCAGGTTATCCTCTCTGAGAAAAAAAAGACATATAAGCAAAGACTTAAAAGAGTTTAGTGAATTAATAGAGTATTGCTATCACATGACTTCATAACGAGGCTCTGTTGGCATATGTAATTCAATACCATATATTCTAGGAATGAAAAATATACCAAACCAGTTCCTTCAAATTACAATACACCACAGTGAGTTTCCACTGTATAAACACCTGCTGTATGTTTGGAGTAGATATGGAGTAGATGTGATTCCATGGAAGTACGTCATTTAAAAAAAAAATTGTCTTGGTTGACAAGAAATAAATTGATCGTTACTTATAGAAAGATGAATCCTTTCAGATCTTCGGAACCCTTATTAAGAAACTAAATATTAAATAAACATACATACAAACAAACAAGAACAGCAAAAAACACTCCAGGAAATATTCCTGATAATGATTTTGACTAGAGCTTTCGGCTGATTCTCCTCAACATTTGTGAATATTACTTTCTATTACTTTGCATTTTTATATTCCATTTGCCTTATTTCCATTCATCTTCATATTTATTAAACAATTGAGTAGATTATACATTCCTTTCCTTTCCTGCTTGTATTTTTAGATTTTGCATATATTGTTTGCTTGTCATGTAACCATATTGTATTTTTGTCTTAAAATGTTATGGACTGAATAGTGTCCCCTAAAATTTATGTTTAAGATTTAATCCCAGTACATCAGGGTGTGACTTCATTTGGAAATTGAATTTTTAAGGAGTAATTCATTTAAAATGATGGTGTTAAAGAAGACCCTAATCCAATATAGCTGGTGTCCTTGGAAGACACAGACATTAAAAAAAAAAAAAAAAAAAGATGAACATGTGAATGCACAGGAAGAATAAGACCATATATAAGCCAAGAAAAGAGGTCTGAGGAAAAACACAATCCTCCTGATACCCTTAACTTGGACTTCCAGCCTCCAGCACTGTGAGGAAATAGGTTTCTGTTGTTTAAACCACTTCATAGTACTTTGTTACAGCATCTTACAAACTGATAATATGGCTAAACATCTTTTTAAGGATTTGTATATAGAGCATAAGTATATTATAAATATGGACATGGCTATATAGCTCTTTGTGAAGTATTTGTAAACCAGAAAACTTTCATTCAGTGTCATTTCCATGACATTCAAAGTATTTCCTGTTACATTGACCTGTTTCAGAGTTGAGTCATTAAGTTGAGTCAGGAGGAGCTATGAATCATTTGACTTGGTTGACAACTCTAAATATATATACCTTCAACACATTTATTTTGTGCCCATGATGTGCTAGGCAATCAACTGGATGTTGATGGTACAGTGGGGAATATCACTAAATCTTTTTCCTGGTAGAGTGGTATACCAGAGTCACTTCTTACCTTTAAAATAGTAGATTCTCTACCTTAATGGTTTCAATAGTCAACTACTTTAGAATTGGTTTTATGTTACCCTAATATATTTTAAAGGTGGGACCTAAGTAGAGGCCCAAATACTTTGAACTATTTACATTTTTTAATGACATAGAATGTTGTATAGAAAAACCTAGCAAACACTTGATAAATTGTTATGTTTACTTCTTAAATTTGCTGTGGTAAAATGTTAAGTAGTACCACACACTTAGTCTTCTACAATTTTTAACTATAGTAATTTCCAGCAGGGCATGGTGATGCATGTCTGTAAGCGGCAGCCTAGGAAGCCACGGCTGGGGCCAGGGATTGTGGTTCGAGTCCCACTGCGGGCATGAAATGAGACCTAGACCCCCAAAAATAGCTGGGCATGGTGGCACGTGCCTGTAATCCCAGCTACGTGGAAAGCTGAGGCTGGGGATTGCTTGAGTCTGTGGTACCCCGGGAAACATGAGCCTGCGGTTCCATAGGCAAAAATAGTGAGACCTAGTCTCAAAGAATAATAATAATAATAATAATAATAATAATAATAATAATTTCCATCTTTCCTTTATCACACTGAATTTCTAATTTATAAGTGTATTAATTATCATCCATATTAATTTCCACCTCATATTTGTTTATTTTATGAGGCGGTAGAAAGTAGAGTTGAATTAGGAAATTTTTTTGCAAAATTATTTCAGACTTGGTAGTTAGCCTGCCTCTATACAGTCAAACACACCTGGAAAAATATAGTCCAATAATATATTGTTGAAATGGAAATCTCCCGATATGACAAATGTTTTATACACTCTTTTGAACTGATACTAAAACCTGAAAAATCTGGATTAATAAAGCACATGAACTATTCTGATAGGGAAAATATGACCAGTTAAGTAACTGATACTAGTTTTATATCTGCTAGTTTCAACATTTTATTTGCCACTTTCCATAGAATCTGTAGTTTCCTTTGTTTTTAATTTCATTTTGTTTATTAGTTTTGGAGAGCAGTAGGAGGGAGTTCCAACTTTCTTATATTAATTTTCCTCTGACATACGTACATATGAACAGAACAAAAAGCTTCATTGCCTTATTTCATACATTAGTTTTGCCATACTAGTTCTGACATGACTTTGAATATGATGCAATTTATGTATTTCTCACAAGAGTTTATGAAGAATAAATGTTCATTGCTTTGTGCCTTAATGCAGGGATTTTTGAAGATGACACAAATACACAATGAAAATTCAACAGATGACCTTAAAGTGCACTAACATTTCAACTGACATTTTCCTACATGATTTATACTTTGCCCACTGGTCAGGCACTGAATCAGTCAAACTGACTTTCCTAATTCATGAAAAGGTGAAAAACTGTGTTCTCTGTGACTCAACGTCTTCCCTGGGGTGATTTTGGAAACAATTTTCAAAGACTTAGTCTAACTTTTTTAGATTATTCTGAATTTCAAAGTCCGGAAAGCAAAGAAATCAAAACAACAAAGGATAAATAATACTTAGTTATTAAATTTGTAAAACATTCCTCCTTCAAGACTGGATGGTATTTTTTGAAATTCATTACCTTTCTTTTCAAAAGGTATGTGCATTTTAAAATTTATTATAAGGACTAGTCTAATCACATTTTTTCTTTATGTTCTGTATGTGAGCTGGGAACTATGCACATATTTGAGAATCAGGAGATTTTTGGAATGCCATGAATATTGCTCAAAAAAATAAAACAGGTACAGAAAAATTTGATATTTGAAAACAAAGCAATTTATACCCAGGAATAGGTGGAGAGCACCAAGAGAATGGCAACCCAGAAAGATTTAAATGTAAAGAACACTATTTACTTTTACAAAAAGAAACCAGACTGGAGCTATAAATAATAAGATCATTTACTTAGGTTAGAGAAGCAAGTTTGTTTTCAGTAAATAAACATATACATGCCCCATTGCTCTTGTCAAGAGCCAAAGCTTTGGGCAATGTATGCAGTGAGAAGACAAAGGCTACTCTTGCCAATAAGAAACTTCAGAGTCAAAAGTTCCACATGTTTCAGGAGTAATGGAAAATGTATTTGCTATCTTGAAACCTATACAAGTTCAGTCATAGGAGTTCATTATTCAAGAGCATGTAAAGTCTTTCCTAATCAATGGAAAGAAGATTGTGTATACAATTATTTCCAAAGACCAAGGGAAGAGCAATGGAAGAGCTGAGTGTTTCATTAACCTCTCCCTCTTATGTCAAAGCAAAATCAGTAGTGAAAAAGAAAATGTAAACTTGAAAAGAAAAAGAGAAAGCTCTAATTCTATGAACAACACAGCTAAAAGAGCTGCTAAGACCATAAAAGAAAAAAAAAAGTTATTTTCCCCATATCATCTGTATGAGCCTAGGACTGGTAAGCAAAGCAATACATAGCATTTGCTTTCTAGAATGTGTTCTGGCATAGCTCATCACCATAAAAAACAAAAATAATAGAAGCAATGTACCTTCCCTTTCAAATGAAGGAGAGATAGGTAATCAGGCTATGTTGTATCAAGGAACGTCAATAAACAGATATGTGAACTGTGCCGTCTACAGTGTATTAGTTTCAGAGTTTAACTGATTGTGCCCTTTTAATTGGGGAGTCTGTTTGGGTTGAAACACATTGCATCTTCAGTCAATTCCACATATTTTTCAGGAGACTTCAGTTTCAATAAATACATTTAAATTACTTTTTAGGGGAAAACAAAGTGTTTAAAAGAATACTGAATTTCTTTTTTTTTTTTTTGGAGGTTTCATTTTTTAAAAATAATTTATTTATATATAAATTTCACATCTCTGTGATCTCTGGGGTTCACCCCCGCTCCTTGACCATTCCCACCCTGTCCCATCCCCTCACCCCCAAGTTGTGTACTTCAATTTGGTTGTTGGCTTGTTTTGACTTTTCTTCATGGATTTTTATTTATCTTTCCATGTCCCATATAGTAGTGAAACCATTTGGTTTCTGTTTTTTTCTTTTTGACTTATTTCTGCTAATATGAATTCCTCTAAGTCCATCCATGTTATCATAAAATCATTTAATTTATCATTTTTAATTGATGAGTAATATTCCATTGTGTATATATACCACATCTTTTTCATCCAGTTATCTGTTTTTGGACATTTTGGTTGCTTCCATGTCCTTGCAATTATAAATAGTGCTGCAATAAACATCCAAGTACAGGTGTCTCTTTGTATCCACATTGAAGTCTCCTTTGGGTAAATTCCCAAGAGAGCAATTGCTGGGTCATATGGTAGTTCCATTTTTATTAACTTGAGGGCCCTCCATACAGCTTTCCATAAAGGTTGAATCAGTTTACATTCCCACCAACAGTGTAAGAGTGCCCCCTTCTCTCCACATCCTCACCAGCACTTGTTGTTGCCCGTTTTATGGATATGGGCCATTCTTACTGGTATAAGGTGGTATCTCATTTGCATTTCCCTTATTGCTAGTGATGTTGAACAATTTTTCTGTGCCTGTTGGCCATTTGTATTTCTTCTTTGGAGAAGTTTCTTTTTAGTTCTTCTCCCCATTTTATGATTGGGCTTCTTGTTTTGCTTTTGTTTAATTGTGTGAGTTCCTTGTGGATCTTCATTATTAAACACTTATCACTCTTGTGGAGGGCAAAAACTTTTTCCCATTCAGTTGGGCTTCTTTTAGTTTTTTATGTTCTCTCTTGCTGTACAGAAGCTTTTTAGTTTGATGTACTCCATCTGTTTATGCTTTTCTTCAATTTTTTGCAATCAGTAGATTTTTCCAGAAAGGGGTTTCTGAATTATACTTCCTGGAGGGTTTTTCCCAAGTTATTTTCTATGTATGTTGTGGTTTCAGGTCTGACATTTAAGCCTTTTACCCATTTTGAGTTGGTTTGTGTACAAGGTGTGAGGAGAATACTGAGCTTCTATTGCATCTAATGACTATAAATATATAAAGTCTCCTTAATGGTATGTATTGCTGAAAACATTCAGTCTTGTGTTTACAACAAGAATGGAGGTCACAATGTTTCATAAAAAGAATGGTTAATGGACTTTTCACTCTACAGTAGGTTCATAATTTTAAAGTGTAGACTATTATTCTGGTTGTTGGTACATGAAAAGATTGAGGATAGAGGTAGCAAGGTAATCCCAACATTGCAGAAGTTACAATAGATAATCGAGAGGGACATCAGTATGAACCAAAGTTAATACCTATCTAATTGCCATTTCTCAAAAATGGCAAATTTAAATTTACTAACTGTAAGACATTTTTTAAATTTTTAAATAGATATGCTAATTTTTATCTATATGTTTTTTTCTTGAACCAACATTGTTTTACAACATATTATGTAATATAGGAGAGTAGACACATTTCAGACTATGTCACCACACCAAACCCACCATCAAAGTATCCACATTCCTTTATCTAGATCATTTGACTTTTTCCCACCCTTGTCCACAACCTTAAATCCCTCCTCCTCTTACAGCCTCAATTCTGAATTCATATTTCTAGGGTTTGTTTTCATTTAATTTTTTAAGTTCCTATGTTTTGCTTCTGTATTTTCCACTTAAAAGTAAAATCATCTGACACTTGTCTTTTTCTTTATGACTCATTTAACAAATCCCATCCTTGAATTCATGCTGCTTCAAATGGTAAGAGCATATCTCTTTTTCATTTGAGTAGTATTCCATCATGAATATAACACTTATTAATCCATTCTCTTGTAGCGCTCTTAAGACATTTCTATTGGCTATTGTAAAAAAGTGTTGCAACAAACATAGGAGTGCACATATCCTTTCAAATTAATGTTCCTTTTTTTTTTTATTTGGCTAAACACTTATGAGTGGAATCACTGGGTCATATAGTACATTTACTTTCATTACTTGGAGTAACATCCATACTGTTTTCTATAGGGGCTGGATCAGACTTCATTCCTACTAACAATGTACAAGAATTTCTTTTTCTGTACACTTTCGCCAACAATCTCTATTTTGTTTTTTAATATAAACCATTCTCAAAAGAGTGAGGTGATGTCTCATTATTGCATTGATTTGCAGTTCCCTGGTAATAACTGACATTTACTATATTGTTGTGTGCCTTTTAGCCATCTGTATGTCTTCTTTGGAGAAGTCTATTTAGATTCTCTTTTCATTGTTTGGGTTCTTTGTTTTCTTTTTGTTGTGTTGTGTGAGTTTATAGACCTTGCATATTTGCTCTTTCTTTGGTGTATGATGTGCAAATATTTTCCTGAGTTCATTAGAGTGTCTTTTTGTTTTATTGAGTTTTTTTCCCTGTGCAGTTTTCTAATTTGATGTATACCCATTTATTTCTTCTTATATTTTCCTTGCCCTTGGATTTGACTCCCCCAAAACATCACTGAAGTTTATGTCATGAAGTGCTTTGCCAATGTTTTTTTTTTGTTTTTTCTCTTCCAATTCATTATATATATAATGCATCAGGATTTTTTATATTGACTTTGTAGCCTGCCACTTTACCATATCAATTTCTTTTTTCTAATAGTCTTTAGTGTTTTCTATGCATATTTCATATCATCTGCAACTAGTGATACTTTTATTTCTTTTCCAAACTGAATTCCTTTCATATATTTCTCTTGACTAATTGCTAGGATTCACAATGCTATGAAGAAGAGTGGTGACTGAGAAGAAATTCTTGTCTTTGACCCGACCTTAGAGGAGAAGTTTTCAGTTTTCACCATTGAGTATGATGTTAGCTGGTTTTGGCATATATGGTCTTTATTTTGCTATATTACCCCCACTCCCCATTTTATTATGAGTTTATATGATAAATGGATTCGGATTCTTTTCAAATGCATTCACTGCATCTATTGATATGATCATATGAATTTTGTCTTTCCATTCATTGGAATGGTGAATTATGCTGATTGAATTTTGGATGCAGAACCTCCCTTTCATCACTGGAATAAATCACATTTGGTCATGATGTATGATCCTTTTAGTGTATCATTAAATACAGTTTCCTCTGATTTTGTTGAGGATTTATGCATGTGCGTTCATCAAAGATATTGGTCTGTATATTCTCTTCTTACTTTTTTCCTTTCTTTGTTCCCTTTCTCTCTCTTTCTCTCCCCTTATCTGTAATATTGGTCTCATAAAATGTGTTTGGAAGTATATATGCCCCCTCAAATTTTTTAGACATATTTAGGAAGAATAGGTATTAGTTCCTCTTTGAAGGTTTAGTTTCACTGGTAAAACCATCTTATACTGGGCTTTTTTGGGGGGGAGGAATTTTTGATTCCAGCTTCAATTACTTTGCTTGTAATTAGTCTGTTCATATTTTCTATTTGTTCCTGATCTCATCTTAGAAGATATATGTGGAGCTACCAATGGTGGGAATGCTTTCAGGACACATCTAGGAATTCTCTGAGATTTATTGGGACCTCCCATGTTTGGTCTGCTTCTTGAACCCAGTGGTTAGTTCTGTACATTGTACTTGACATGGGGAAAATATGCATACTAAAGGATCACACATTGATTATAACCCAAATAAGTTTAAGATACCTTATACCTATTATGTTGTTACTCCTTTATTCCATTTACACATACAGGTTCGAAACAAAGACAACTTTGGAACACAAAACCTTTAATAATACAAAATATGAAGATAGAAAACTATTATTTTTAATAATAATAGAAGTAAGATTCAGTCAGAAAATCTGAAAACCAAGGTTTTTGGATTTCCCTAACTATTATCTATGGTTCTTGATGTGGATCAGTTATAAAATGGTGGCTGTGATGAAGAACAGAGAAAATATTAGATTCAGTCAGAGAATAGAATATAGATCTGAGAAAGAAAAATCAGGAAAAGTAGAATAACAATGTAAGTCAGAAAAACCAAAGTGAGTATTTTTACATTAAAGATGTATGTCCTATATATACCACATGGAATTTAAATTACAAGGGAATAATATGCAACTTTAAATAAGTTAGGGCTTATAAATGCATTTTGAAATATCTGTAAGATTTTTTAATACTCTCCTTATATGTAACCTGCTATGATTTTAAAAAACAGGCTGCCAGGATTTGACTCCCAACTCCAACATCTATTGGTTATGTGATTTTAGACAAGTTACATAATCTCTCTGTGCTTCATTCTGAAAAATGGGAAAACAGGTTTTTTTCTGGGCTAAATGAGTTAACATCTATAGAACAGAATAGTGCCTGACATACAGAAAGTATGTGGGTAGATAGAGATATAAATGTACATATATTATGCATGTTATTATGTAGAGTAGAAAATGAGAATGCATTAATATAGACTTATTTTCTTTCATTTATCACTAACTGATGTCCTAGTATATATGGCCACTCAAACATGGCATTAAGCGCTGAAGATATAAAAATGGCAAAGTTTCTCTAATTATAAACAACAATGAAGTACTATGAGAAATGCTGCGTAGCAGTGGATCAGTGAATGTTCAATTAATGCAAACGTTCATTTATGGAATTTTAAATTATTTTACCTGGATTTTACAGAATAAAGAAAAGTGTTGAACTTTGAAACTAAAAAGGTAGGCAAGGACATTGAATGCCATATTAAGTAGATTTCAGTCTGCAAACACTAGTAAGATATCAAAATATTTTAAATAAAAAGGAATGTTACAACTTGATTTAATTTTTAAGATGAAAATGGAGAAGGATGGACGATAGATTAAAGGTAGATAGTAGGGGATAAAAATTAAAGTTTGGGGTTGGATAAGTTTTTTTTCCATAATACAGGTATAAAATTATAAGGAGCTTAAAAAAAAAAACAATGGTAATAGGGATAGAAAGGAAAAGACAGAATCAAGAGATATTTAGGAAACATAATTCACAGGACTTGAAGATTATCTTAGATTAGGGGATGGTGTGAGGGAAAAGGATTTATGGTAGACAACATCAAGAATTTTACCTGAAAGAAATGGAATACAAAATATAAAAGAGCAAATTCTGAAAGAATTGTACATTCTAGTTACATTAGCTTACACTACCTGTTAGACATCTACATAATAGACATTTTTACACATGAGTCCAGATATGAAGAAATAAATCTAAGTTGAAGATAACTACTCAGTTACTGACAGTGAAAGTTTTAGCTGAAGATAAAAAAATGTGGCTTTAGCGAGGAAGAGAAACAAACAAACAAACTTAATAGTTTCATTAAAGAAAAGAAGGAAGAAATGTGAGGAGTTCATGGAACAGTATATGGAGAAGTAAAAGAAAATTCCCATTTTCTATTAAATTTGTTAATAGTCAAGTAGGTAGAAAATTTTATGAAAGGTAAAGGTGACAAGTGAAGTAATAATGTTGAGTAAGATTGATTTACCTCATATGTATTTACTGAATACAGACTATATGTCAAATCCTGTTATTGATACACATAGGAGAGAAAACATTCATTCCATTTAGTAACAGTGGGTTATAGGTGACCATCACTGGGGCAGTTTTAGAACTTGATGAGGGTAGCATCTAAATGTTACTATGGCAATAAGTTGAAGAGTGGGTGATACCAAAACAGTAACTAAAAAACATTGCAGATCAAGTCTGGTGTCTTGATAACTTGAGCTGTCATAGAAACATCCTGATACAAACATCTAAAAAGACTGGATAATTAATAACCAAACACGGTTTTGAGTACAGATTTATGTATCTGTACTTCTGATGAGCAAAGGAAATCTGTGCACCAGAGGACACTGAGGGGTAAATTGAGTTTTGGCAGTCAGCCATAGAACAGAAATTGTTCTGGTAATACAGGAATAACTAGAAAAACAGATTCAAACAGAGCCCTGACTAGTTAGGGGATATATTTTTTAAAAGCCACAGAAAGAACTTGGGTCCAATCAAGGTGGAAGTAACAGATTTGAGAATTATTGAGTCCAGAAAAAAAAAAAAAAGAAAATCAGAATAGACCATTAAAAAGAGTGTAAGCTTGGTGTTGGGAGAACCACCATGACCACACTTGAGGGGAGAAATCATGTATTTTCCAAAAATAAACAACAATGTAAGCAAAATGTACTACATTTGAAAATTAAAAAATAAACACAATAAATTTAACTGCTGTTATTAAAATTGATTGTTCTTAAAAATGAATATACTATTTATATATTTACTCTTTCTCATATAAATGCAATGATAATTATTAAGAAAAATAGTAGCATTATTTTAATATTTTTTCTCCCAAACATCAAATATCACTATGGTAAACAAGCTTTTTAGAAGTTTAAAATAAGTTCCAGCACTTCAACTGCTAAAATGATAATAGCAAGGACTACATAAGAAATAAAAATTATAGACAATCTGAATTATAAATATAGGTACAAAATTGCAAAGTAAAATTGCAACAAAAAGAATTAAGCAACAGATATTAAAATAAGTAAACAAAGTAAAAATCACAATTAGATTTTAATACTAGTGTAGTTATATTGTTTTAACATTCCTGTCACTCCTCACAACATACATCTTTTTCCTCATTATATATAGCTACAAGGGTTGTTCTTTCAAAGAGCAAATACAATTTTAATAGTACTTGCATCGCAGATTGAACATCAGTTATGAGTTAAAACTATCTACAATATCTCATTTAGATGGTTAACTTAAATATCTTTCAGTAAATTAATCAATAAACTTTCAATCTTTATTTTAACATCAGAAAGAAACTACATTTTAGAAACAAAAACAAAAAATGTTCTCTCCCTAACAGAAGAACTTTCACCATCTAATCATCAATTATCTTCTTAGAAATCTCCAAATCTCAAAAACAAAAAGTCTCAGAGCATATAAATGAGTATAAAAATAAATTCCTATGTGTAAAATGCTTTATTGTATTTCTCACATTTAAACTACAACTTTGTTACATTACTCATATGTAACCTACAACACTGTACACATTGGAGATAGAGACTCCTGCTTAATTATCACAATTTAAACTTGACATTTTAATTCCATCTACTGTATTGGGTTTCCATTTTGAAACAAAGAAACAAACAAAAACCCTTTACCTTTGTGAAAGAAATTCATTCTCTATGCTTCCTTGAACAATTATAAAATATTCGAAATTATACTTCATACTTAGAAAAATTATGATTTCATGTATAAATTTAGAGACCCTAGATGTAAATGAGACACTGTAGGTCTTTGATTTTATTTTGGATTTTCCAGCTAATTGGAAGAAAGAGATAACTTTACAGTCTTTGTTTTTCTTTCACAATTGTTTAGAAGTGTTATTTTGGTGAGGATAAACAGCTGGTTAGTATTCATCATTTAGTCAACATGTCTTCACTCAGAACCTATTTTGTGCCAGATGATGATGGTAGGTTTGAGGTGTATATATAGCACGTAGAAAATATGACTTTACCCTTGTTCTCATGGACTTCATAATTGGAAACAATCTGTTTCTAAAGTCTCTAGACCTTCCTAGTGACTGAAACTAGCAATCTCTTTTGCTTCCAAGGACCTGTTTCTGTCTGACTTGTTGAAACATACCAAAGCAGCTGACCAAATAAGGTAAGTTCCTTCAGCTTGATGTAGTGACCTCTGACTACTCACAAAAAAGCACATCTGAGGTAAGAATTACTTATTATTTATCTAAAAACATCAGTGCTTATCCATCCCAAATTTCTTTCTCTATCTGAACTTACTTAAAATGAAGTAGAAAAGATTTTGAGATGATGAAAGAAAACACATTTCTTAAGATTGTCAAGCAAGGCTTGGAAAAGTGCCAGTAAGGAGTACATAATTAAAACAGTGAACAATGCAAGTTTGAGACCTAAAAACCTAACAAAGCATGGTACAGGGGTTAAATAATTAAGCCAAATATATGCATTTTTATATTTAGCAAACATCTTGCAAATTTTGAGGATTCAATCTTGGCAATAAATTAGATAAAATCCATTAGAATTTGTTGATTCATTAAGATTCAGAATCTTGGTGTATCAGAAGTCATCCTTACTTCACTTGTTTGATTTAGGAGATACATTACTAATTAAAAAAAAATGTATGGAATCAGGAACTATCAGAGTTACAAACGTTGAAGTTCTATACCAGATTTGTGTACTTTCTTTTAGTTGTAATAATAAAGTTGAGAGTTAATCTGTGCTAATTTTGTAAATAACTACAAAAGTTTGTTAGCTCATAAAATTGCCTTCTTGTCCATTCTCTTTACAAGTTATATCATTTGGACTATGAAGGAAGATCATAAAGTCTAAGTAACCTTTTTAACACCTCTCCACTATCATTCAGCATGAACTATAGGCACCTATTTATCTGTACAATTTATTTCCCTTGTATTACTTGGATGCTATGCCACCAAGTTGTTCTTAATATAAATATCACAAATTATAAATACTGTAGCAATGAAGACAGGTCATCTTAGTGTAAATTATGAATTTCTCCTCTGGTTGAAAATAATTTCAAATAATGCCCATGTATGAAAATGGAATTCAGAAATTGCCTAGCATCTTATGAGAAAATTTGTATTAGAAAGCACAGCAATAAATTTGATTATTTCTAAGACTCTTTAATGAAGAAGATGTTGATGTGTACGTGGGGTAGTATGAGTGCTATTAAAAAGAGCTTGCTGAGATATTTACAGTTTGTGGTAATATCTTAAGTGAGAGACTAGGTTCTCAATATTTTATACTTTGAGCATGTATATAAGAATTTTTTCCTTATACTTTTGAAGCAGGGGTAGTGACTCAGTTGAAAATTGTATGGGTGCCATACTTCCCTGGTGCATAGGATCTGAGAGAAAGACCTGCGAGAAGGAGAGAGAGAAGCCCTAAAGGGCGATATAAAGAAGAGCCGAGAGGTAGGAGGAGGAGGTGAGAGATGAGAATGGCAGGCTGAGAGAACAGGCCCATGTGGCCTGGCCAAGGGAAGCCCCCTGGAAGAGTGAACTGGTGGTGGCAAGGAGCCATGGTGGGAGAGTGGCTGGCAGAGAAGTAGCTGGTGTGGAGTCAGATGCCAGATTGGCAGGCGGGGGGTGACCAGGGGCTGATGAGGGCAGGTCTAGTGAATTTAGCCAGAAGTCACCAGAGGTGGTCCTGGTACAGAAAGTGCGCAGAGCTACAGCAACGTGGCCTGAAAGCTAACTTAAAAGCTGACACCTGGGAAAGTCAGGGGGTTGGAAAGCTGAGTTTGCATCAGCATTTATTGGAAACGTTTGAAGAACCTTGGAGAAGTCACAGCTTGGAATGCTGGAGAGAGAAGTAAAGAGAAGATGGAAAAGAAAGACTGAACTGTGCAAGGTGCTTTGGACAGGTGTTTGGGAACTTTGGATTAAACAGTACTTGGGGTAAAATAACTGGCCACTTTTGGCATTAAGAACTTTTCCTGGTTAAATTACCTTGTAAATAAAACCCTGTTGTTTAAATTGCATTGTGACTTTAGCAACTGCTGTGCCTGTGGGTGATGAGAATCTGGTAAGAAGCTAGGTAGTGGAAGCCACATTTTAAAAATGCCACCTTTTTCCTTTGGCTTGTTGGTTGGAGGCTTCTACAATTTTTTGATCCAATTTACCTTGGTATCAGGTTCTTTTACTTTAGTGTTTTGATACAACTTTTATATTTTATGACCCAGTAGATGACAATTAAAATATGTACATATTCCTCATAAAGTCAACCAATGTTAACTAGTTTCTATTCAATTGAAAGTGTATAAATGGCATTACTCAGGAACACTGGGGTTTGGCTAAATGATAATGAAAGAACTGTGTTTAACTCTGTAACACTTTTGTTTAAGTTATTTTTTGCCTCAAGTGGATACCTTTCCAAAATGTATTATAATCTAAGATTATATGAAACAAAATTTAACTCCTTTTTAGTTGCTTGGAGTTATTATTATCAAAATACACAACTATATGTTCATTTGCTAAATAAAATTGTGTAAGTATAGAAGGGATTTGCTCCTTTGAAAAAATTGCTATTGTTGGACTGAGTTTTAGTCATTTTGCTTTCTCATGAAATGGAAGAAAAGATTGTGCAACAGATTTATCTCTTGTGGGTTTAACATGACTATTGTTCTGAAAAACTGATTGTTATAGCAAAGTCCAAAGAAATCTTTTCCTAAGTCATTGCTTTACTTACCAGAAATCTTTATGTTGCTATAAGTCTCTTTCTGACTTGCCAGGAGCATTCTGAAAACCATCTTCTATTTCTTAGACCTATCACAATACACCTTAGTTTGATCTTTCATTAAAACTATAACTTTTAAGGCTGGAAAAATATTCTATGACTGTCAGTTCTATCCTGTGACAGTGATGTACTTAAGGACTATTGAGATGTAAGTTGCAATCAACCTCTACCCCCACTCTAAACACACACACACACACACACACACACACACACACACATTTCTACTCTCACCAGAGAGCTTGTTGTTTAGTGTTTTATAAACCTCTTAAGAACTACTGAAGATGAAATGATTGTTGGTCTCAGGATAGTACAGAGAATAAAATATGATGTTAATTATCTTTTTGCTACTGGTCCTTCTTGGTGTCAAAAACTGCCATTTGCTTTCCTTCCTCAGATTCTACATGCTTTCTTCATTTTTCCTCATGTTCTGTTTACTCAGATTTTGTACCTGGAAGAGGAACTTTTTCTAATAAAACATATTCCCTATCAATGAACCAATCAACCACAGTATGTGGCTGGCTCTTGGCATTTTATTCTTGTTTATGGCACAATTTTTCTAACTCTATGAGATCTTCAGGTATATATAAAGTGTTTCTCTACTATCAAACTTGTTTTTTCTTGACATTGCCATTTATTTGAAAATATCCTTATGTGTCTCTCATTTGTCATGCACTATGTATGTATTAGAGATAAAATTAAGACTGAGATAGCTATGATGTCTGCCATCATAAAGCTTCTAGTCCCATACAAACGACAGTAAGGAGAACATTAATGTTAAATAATACCACTACCTGTAGTTATCTTCCTTCCTTATGCTAACAATATTGTAGTACCTAAAGAAGTGACAAGGAGTTGTCATGTTTTTGATATAGCATCTCAGCATTTATCCTCATAATAATGTACAGGAGGTGCTTGGTTTGCCTTAAGCAAAATGTTACGAACAATATTTTTTGTGGCATTTATCCTTTGTCTATAACACCCTAAAAGCCACAATCTCTAAGGAACTCTTCCACAGTTAGGTAGGCTATTTTAGGAAATTTTTTATTTCTATATAATTTAGTAGTCATAAATCCAAGGTTAACTATACAGTATGACTTGTGAAATTTTAGGCTCCATCTTGAGATTTTTTCTTTAAAATTTGGGCTTTATGTTTCTTAATACTTCTGAATTTGATGAATTCATTTCAAGAAAAATTATCACAATTATAAGTGTCCCTGCTTAAAGACAATAAAGACAGCAAAGAAAATGCATAATCCTGAATATGAGTTTGGCATGCCTTTATACATTAGAGAAAAATGAATATGTGCACATATAAATTCTTGTTTTTAGTCAATGCCCTTTTTTCTTTTATTTCAGACATTCATCATAGAAATATTTCCAAATATATTTTTCAACAAGTTTGTATTTTATGATAAAAAACAACTAATATGTTTGAAATAATATTTTGGAGTGTGTTATAACTATGATTTTGGATGCATGAAAAACTTGTTGAATTAGAAGCAAGAAAGAAAAGTTAAAAGAAGAAAAGCTTATAGTTCATCTCTACCAAAACCTATATCAATAAAATCAATGTATAGTTGTATTTAATACTGAATATTTCTTAATTGTAGTGTTTCTTTATGAAATCAAGAGTTAAATGGAAATACTAAATTTATTAGACTGATTATTAAACATTTTGCTTAGTAATTGAACTAAGTAAATATTCATTGAGCATCTGCAATATACCTATGTCAGAATATTGCTAGGAGCTGTGAATGATCAAGAATAACATAATAGATTCAGAAAAATAGTGACTTGAGATGAAAGACTGAAATTTACCTAAAGTGTTGAATTGCATTCTAGATTCTTCTAAATCAGCAGCTGCAAATTATAGATGACCCCATTCAATTTAACTTAACTGATTGTGATTCTCACAATTTTAAGAGCACTGTAGTTGCTGAAAAAGAATATTGAATTTGGATCTAGATATCTGAGTTCCATTTATATTTTTTTGTACTTCAATCTTGGATAAGTCACTTCAGCTCTCTGAGCTTCAGTTTTTTGGTTTTTTTTTTATAAGCAAAAAGAAACTATAACTAGTCCTGTAAACCTTGCAGAATATGCTATGAGAATCATATAAAAAATATACTTTGAGATCTAAAGTTGTGTATACAAATGCAATCTTATTTTATTATTCATATAATTTATTTTTAAATGTATTATTATGTATTGATTTCATATGTATATTTTTTACATCATTATATACCCCTGAAGTTCTCCCACAACCATGTCATCCATGAAACTTCATCTTGATCTCTTGTGCTCATTCTCTCCTGATTTCAATCACATTGTTTATTAATAAGTATCTTATGGTTGCTCTACTTAATTGGAGCAAAAGAAATATGAAACTCTTGTCTCTTCAGAGCCTGTCCACCTCTTGTAAATTTGATAAAATATGACATATTCTAGAGTCCATAATAAGACCCACACTCCTATATACCTTGTACTTTAAGAAAAAAAAAACTAGTTAAATGTCTTTATATTAAAGTTACAGCTTCAGGCTTTAATTCTCTTCTAATGCACAACGAGACTGGTGCTTCAGTGTGCCAAACATGTGCTTGCCATTTAAACATAAAGTGAATATGTCATATTTCTCCAAAAGTAGCCAAAATACTGTATTTTAAAAGGTTAAGTCTGGTAGCGTTCTCTGCCTACAAGAATATATATTGCTATTTAATTGCTAACAAATTGTCAACCTCTGAGTCTTCATTTTTTATCCTGAAAAATCATATGCATAATTTATTTTCCACATTCTGTAGAGGTTATAATACTAAGCACTAAATGTTTTGATGAAAAAGTATAATTTACCCCTCTTCCAGTCACAGAGATAAATAACCTTTGACATTTCTAGTATGTCTTTCATTTTTTTTTTCTGCCTCTTTTCCTGGTTCTCTTCTTCCATTTGTTGACGTTTTTCTTTTCTGTAACCATCATCACTCTCCCCACCAGACAACCACTCCATGATTTTATCAGATTCATGCTCTTATTTGCAAAATGTTCTTTCCTTTCAGTACTTTCTGCAATAAATTTTTCTTTCTTTGAAATAAGAATCTAACTAAAATGATGTTTTCATTTGGGCAGAGGGAGTTGCTTTGTTCTACTTGATTTTGTGTTACTACTTTCATAATATGGTGAGTCAATTGATAAAATAAAACTAATTAACTCTATTAACATTATCTACAAGTTAATGCTTCCTCACCCAACATTCCTAGTACCTTTTTTTAAATTTTACCTTTTTTTTGAAGCAGGAAGGAAGAAGAAAGGAAAAGAAAATAATATAAGATCATTAATGTGTGTCCAGGAATGGAACTAAACGCTGCAGTGAAACATTTACTCTTCTTCACTGCCATTCTGGTAAATGCCCAAGACTCCCAAAGAATCACTGACCTGAAGTGTGTCCATTTTGTTTCCAATGTAATTTTTACGATTTTAAGAAGATGAATAAATTAAGATCACTGCCATAAATTCTTTCTTTTCTTATAATGCCAATGTCATATTGACAGTAGTTACATTATTGTATTATTGTTCCCATACGGGTGTCACGGCTCAGACTTTTCCATGTGAGACCTTAAAGACATCTTCATTTAAAGGCTGCATAGATATGCCTATCACAGATGATATTAGAATCTCTAATCAAGAACTATGTTCCAAATACATGTTGCTATTTATTTTACTCACAAAGTTTGATCCTTCCAAGTAGGAAAATGTATAAATGTCATCTTGAAAAATGCTACACAGTTAATTGCCACAGTTTGTATTCTCAAGAACATCTTAGATATATATAAGCAAAACTATGAATACAAATGTCTGAAATAGTTTGGAATTATAATGTCTGTTGGGGGCATTCAGAAATATGATGGGCAGAATTATTTAGAAACCATGACAGGAGTAAGCATATTTAAGTCAAAAATTGAATAGTCATCTTTCTTGTGTTCTTCAGAAAAGCAAAGCGAGAAATTTTAATATTTCTCTTAAGTAGCCAAACATTTTGGTATTTGCACCCTCAAAGCAGACTATTGGATTTGGCTTTTTGTTTGTTTGTTTTGATAAAATAGATTCTGGTTCAATCTATGTCACTGGTGCTTTTCTATTTTTCTTTCTTTGAAATGCATACATACACACTGCACACACATTTTCCTTAAAGATGCATTTTATTTTTCTCATGTGCCAGAGTAAACCTCTAGTTTGAAGGAACATTTAAGTACTGCATTTCAGAAAAAAAAAAACCTGCCCACATCAGCCCTGCTGCTCTGACCAGTGCCAGATAACACAACAATGACCTGAACTGAAAGTTCCAAAAGCCATAGAAACTTCTTGCTGTGACTTACTCTCACTGACATTTTGATGCTGATATACTGTAGAAGAAATCCATAAATGCAATCCTAAATTTCAGGCATTTAGATTTGTCAGTTTAATTCAGGCATCACCTTAGTTAAAGCTCAACTTACTGTATTTATGCAAAAAGAAAGGGGGGGGAGACATTTTTATTCTGCAATAAATATTATCAGAGCTTTGCAGGATTATAATCAGTGCATGCAAAACTGTGCAACTCCAAAAGCAAGATGGTGTTGCAGTCTGGCAAAATAAGCCCTTTAAAGCTCATGAGCTTACTGCTATTCACCTGGTGAATTCTCTCCATCTACGAAACTGAGTCCATTAAGCTTATGTAACACAAGCTTAGAGGTGAAATGGAAAGCTCTTAAAAAATAAACTATTTAAGTTTCTAAATCAGGAGTGTGCATTATGTGCTGAAAACTTAAATATGTCAGTAATGTCACATGCATTTGTACAATAATAATAATAATCATATTCACATTTTAAAGCAAAATATTTTAGAAGTATATATCCTTCACAGTACTAAAAAGCATTGAAATCAGTATTCTGGCTTTGCTCTGAAAGAATGCAGGAATAGTAAGCAGTCAAGGAGTGTTCTACTCTTTGCAAGTGCTGTCATCAATTCTTATAAATCCTTAATCCAGCCCTTGATAAGCAGGTGAAGAAGAAATTGATTTTTTCAGATGTTTTCATGTAATGAAATATAGAAATATAAGAAATGTAAGGATGTACACATATTTTCATAGATATGGGATCTTATTTATTTTAGTATCCAATTTAGTTCAAGAAAATAGTTAGCATGTATCCATCAAAAGCATAGCATAAAGTGTTCTTTAAGATGTATGTTGTAGACCCAAAACATCATCAGGCTCATTGAATAGTGTTGGAGTTTGTTACAGGTTCAAGCACTTTAAATAGGAATTCAGCCATAGAGCAATCGAGTTGTACCTTTTACATTCAGAGAAGGCCTGCTGCCATGATCACTGAAACAGAAACAATCTGATTTGGACAAACTCTGAAATGTTCAGTGCCATGAGTAGCAAGAATATCAGACTCTACAGCCAAGTGTGAGTGAGCAAACCTTCCTTCCAAACACCCTTTGAACTTTACCTGATCTCAAACAAAATGTCAATAAAACAGCTCAAGAGTAAGACACTATTTTCCAGATTCACCCTAGCTTTCCTAAGAAATGTCATCTTTGTCAAATTAACCTATTCAATAGGCCACAATAACTACACTTTTCCCTTGCAAAAGTAGTGTCTTCCAAGCTTTCTTCTGTTAAAGATGGTTTTCACTTTGGGACTAGGCCACTTCACCTAGAGTTTTGAGAGTTTAAGGAAGTTAATTATTTGTTTCAGAGGAAAAATTATCTTGTCACTAAATGAGCTTCAGCATTGTTTCCCATGACTTGGCTTCCCTTCACAGCAACAGTTACCTTGCCTTATGGTCCTCCAGCAGATGAAACAATTGCACAGTATGAATTCAGATTCCCAATGTTGATTTGTTTTCAGGTGCATTTTATTCCTTCTGCCTCTAATTTCTCTCTTATAAATTAGATGATTGCAATCTTGACAAAAGATAACTATGGATGAATCTCTTCTATCAGATCTACCTAACCAAAAAGACACATTTTTCCATCGGGACAGAAAGCTGAAAGAGTGACAAAAAAATCAGTTTATAGGGACTTTTGGCATCATATATCGCCCAGGAAGTTACTTCAAACCTCACTATTGTAATGGACTAAATTTTCAGCAACTGAAACCACATTGCACCAGTCAATTGATAATAAATTTAAAATATGAGAAGATGATTTCAGAGAAAGAAATTGTGGCCATGGAACAACATATATCTGAGATCAATGGGACATATCTGTCTTACTGGAATAGGATATACTTCTGGAAAATAATGATATTAGAAGGCAGAAAAGAGGTTCTTTAATATCTTCTTCCTATTCCATTTTAGAAGAATGGTATGAGAGTTGAATACTGTCGGTCTATTGGAAGTTTTCAGATGGAAACTAAAAAATAGAATTCATAATTCAAATTCTCCTGACTCTAAAGTCTTTTATGTTTATGAAACTCACATAGCATTTTTATTTGTTTAATGTACTATATTTATATTATGTATATTTGAGAAATATGTTATAATTATCTGTACTTCTTTCTATTATACATGCATGAAAGATAAGCATTAACCTGTGAAAACAAAATACTTCCTGGTTACCTAACATAAGTGAAATCAATATCTATAGACCCACTAACAGTTCAATAAACAAATGTTTTAGCTGTTAGGAGAGCAAGGAGACTCCAATGTCAAGAATCCTTTTGGGAAAATACCATGCCTTTCCTTTAAATTTTCAATTACAGGGAGATAAAAGTGTTCCTTTTTGTTCCATCTTTTTCATAAAAGAACTTTTAAAGGAAGGTGACATTTGAAAAAATTAAAGGGTTAGCTGTGTCTTTATAGATTAAAATCAACATGTAAGAGTCCCCCCAGAAATATATAAGTAAGGTTTTGTGTAGAATACCCAGAATAAATGAATTCCATACAAAATAGTTAGTACATGATAGTCACTTTCTTTAGTACTTCATGTCTTATATTCAGTCATTCATTCATGCTACAAATATTCATTCAAAATTTGTCATTAGATAATGACAAATTATGCACTCTACTTGACAGTACAGATACAAATTAAAAATAAGACATTTCTCTGCCCCAGAAAAACTCACTCTTGAGGATGACAGAGACTTAGAGGCAAGATTTACCTTGTTCATCCCAAACTGCTGAAATGAAGGCTTTTGGGGTTCAACTTGTCTTGGAGAAACAATGTAGAATTATGGATCAAAGATCACCTTGAGAAATTCATTAATAAGTAAAATGCTCTCAATACTTGAGTTTGAAATTGGAAGGAAAACAGTGTGTGCCCCATAAAATCTGAGCAAATTCTCTGAGCAAAGAGCAACCACTGCCGGTACTGATCCATCTAATCCCAGGATTACAGGAGATCCCAAGAGAAAGGGGAGGTTTGTTTTAAGTGGGATTTTGCTACATGAGAATTGCCTGAAGCCCTGTGGGTTCCCTTGCAGAGCTTTTTTCTCCATACAGAGGTATTTACCATGCCTTTGCTCAAATAGGTTTATTACCTATTTTAACCCTCCAGGTAGTGATATCTGTTGCAAAGAATATAGAAGTTCAACTAGAAATTTTTTCTTAATGTAGTTTCAATTTTTCCAACCTGTTGTGCACTGCGTGTAGTTACACATTTGGGGAAATATTGCCACTGAATGAAGTGTTGTAGGGCCTTTACAGCACACTTATCTGATATTATTCAAAAATGGAAACTCTGCACAGCTCTATGAGATAAGGGCAATCTAACCTTGCCTGTGGTGGCACATATCTTATTTAGAGGATGTGGAATTTTTGCACTGCAGAGAATTACTGAAAGAAAAAAAAGGGTGGATTTCTGCTAAAAAGCTCTTAACATCCAAATTTCTGTTTCTCAAAGTAATTTTGGTGCATGGGGAGTTGTATTATGATGTGTAAACCAGGTATGTAGCATTTAAAAATGCAAAATGAAAGCTGAATATTCCTTTGAAGATAGTATGAGGGTTAGAAAAACATTAAAAAGGTTAAACATTGTGAGATTCCCTGCCCTGTTCGAAAAAAAGCATATTACCAGTAAAGAGCTTAAAAGAGATCAAATTCATTTTGCCTAGAAAATGATGTCTAATTCATTTTAGGCATTTAAGGATAAATTCTAGTTCATGGATTAATGAACTTTCTCTGTTACTGACATAATGGTTGTTTTTTTCTGATGCTGTTTCACATTCTACTTCTTCCCTTTGCTTCTTTTTGTTTAATCCCAGAGTTGGGGCTGTTATTGAACCAGCACACACCTATAGCACGATATAGGTTGTTAAAATATCTATACTTCATACCAGCTGATAAGTCGGGGTGGCATCCCTCCACCCCATCAAGTGCTACCTCACTATCATTATGTCCCTCTGCTTTTTTCCCAAAGCCTCCATCATTTCACCCCCCTGCTTTTTTCCTAAAGCCTCCATCCTTCCATCCTCTGTATGACTCTGACTCTATATGGGTAGGGCCTGGTAAAGTTGGGGAATTGCTACTCCAGTACTTTTTTCCAGTGCTATGGCGGACTCCTTTTCTGATGGACTGGTATCTGTGTTTACTCAGTTGTTAAATATTTTTGAGCCTCTCTTTTTTCTTAGCTCTCCAGATTTAAAAGTGAACGATCAAAGATGACACCAAGCAACACATTTTCAATGATCCCACCTCACCTTTTAGTACTTTTCTGTCTTCAGTTGTTCTGTCTAGTTTCATCATTCCATCTAGCAAAATACACCTTTCTGGTGCTCAAATAGCTGACTCATGAATTGTATTATAATATTGGTTGCTAATATTTTATCATGTTCTTAAGCCTGTTTGAATTTTAACAGACAACTCATGGAAAAACAATATTTTAGTATAATGTAATAATATCCATCTTGCATGTTACATCTTAAAAAGGCCAGCAAAAAGAGTGATTGCTTTAGATGTACTTATGCTTCAGTTTACAATGAGCAAATTGAATTTCACAAACCTAAGTTCCCTAAAATCACAGAAATAGTAAGAACCGAAACTTGGATTCAAAATAAGCACTTTCTGTCCCTAAAATTCATACTCATGAAATTCATGGAATGTATTAACAGAATTTTTTGGACTAACTTACAATGGAAAGAAAAGTATTTTAGTGATTGGAGTTGAAGGAAAGGGAGTTAATTCTACCCATTAGATCATAAGCTTTCCCTGTATCCAACTATGAACATGCCTGACAACTGGAAGGTGAACATTTAAAGAAAAAAACAATGTTTGCTACTTTACCACAAAATCAAACACTGTTGTGGTTGAAAGATACCTTAGTTATAATCTATCCTCTGTTACAAATTCATCACGACAGATGTCATCCAATGTCTTTTTGACACTTTCTTATGAGCTAACGTATTCTATTGCTGAATATATTTGCTTTTTAAAAAATTCTTACTAATATTGAGCTTCAATGAATTCAACAAATTGAAATCATTCAGTCATCCAATGTGTGTATATATGTGTGGGTATGTATGTATATATTATACATGTATTATGTACATAGCTGAATGAGAAATATATATTTATATATTTCAAGTCTCTTCTATATTAAGTACCAAAAATATTTTCAACCATTTCTTATATGAAGTGAATTTTTAGATAAAATATTGATATTCAAAGTCTTTGCAAATCTTTTTTTCATATATTCAGTTGTTTGAGAAAAAATATAATGTACTGAAATAAGTTTACGAGATGTTGGACTAAGTATTATTTTATGAAGAATTTTTATGATTTTTAAAGTTCACATACATAATATATTTGATGTTATGGAACTAGGTTCCAGTTCTTCTGGCTCTCAATCCAGACATTTTTTTAATCTGCTAAATCTAAGATCATACAAACTAAAAGGGAGATAAAGTTCAGAATCATTAATTGATTAATTACTGAGTTTAGTTTTGAAAGGCAATTTCCACATGAGCTTTGTGAGACTAATAAATTTTTGAAAAGATGGAATGACAAGTACTTCTGGATGTGTCCAAGCAGAATAGACATGTTGAAACATTTGGAGTCATTGACAATGTTGTGATTATCAGTATGATATTTTCAAGATTTCTTTCTGGCTCATCTCATCTCAAATACATCCACTAATCACCTTGTACAAAAAGTAATTGTTGTAATGTGGGATGTGATAGCCTCTGAACTGTGCTTGAATTAAACTTGGGGAAAAAGTTGAGACCTCTGTAAATTCTTTATAGCAATGTCACCAAATATGATCTCCAGTACATGGCTTGGAATTCCAGAAACAAAGTAATGAAAACTTGACTAACAGCATGGTGGTTTGTTAGTCCAATGTGGGTGAATAAATATGTTCAACTACTTGGCAATTCAGTTTTACCTCCACTGGCATACTCTTCTTCATTTGAATTCAGTTGTTTAATCCCTGAAATTTGGATCTATGATTCTACAATATTAGCTACCTATCATTACAGATAAATAACTCCTTAGTCTGTATAACTCCTTAGTCTGTATAACAACTCCTTAGTCTGTTATACACTCCACTGTTAAAGCTATATTACAAGTGACAGCAGATATCAGATTTCAAACATACTTGGTAGCGGAGCTGTTTGTGACTAGAGAATATGATCATCAAAAAGTGAATGAACTATGTATTTTGAATAATTTATTTTCAAGATATATACATGTGCTGAATTTCTATTAACTGTTAAAAAATGGCCCCCTTATGATTTTATTGTTTTCCCTCCACTAGAAAAAACAGCTTAGCTTTAATCATTGCTTGTAAATCTATGTGTTGTGCTTATGTTAATTGAACCAATAAAAATTTTCCATTCAGTGATGATTGATGATGTTGATAAAAAGATGCATTGAGTTAGAGGGAAAAAAATTAGCTTAGAGAAAGAAAAAAAATCATGATAAAAATGATAGAAACTACAAAGTATTTCAAGGAGAAAGTATTTGTTGAGATAACAAAAGATGGAGGAAACATGATGATAGACTATAGTGTCCATCTATTTAACCTTGTTCATCAGCAAGTTTTAAGGAACAGGCTGTTTAAATTTAAGTTTGATGCCCATTTACCTGGTAATTGAGAGTCATTGGTGCTCCTGATACAGTGGCAGTCTTCAGAGGGGTGAAGTGCCTCTGTGTGGATGGGTGGATCCCTGTCATCAATCACATCATCTAGAAGTATAGTCCAGGCTTTTATCTTAATGACATAACTCTAAAAGTCTGTGAACTGCTCAATGCCTAATCAGTGTTAGATAACAGACTGATGATATCAGATGACTTTCTCCCCTGTCTGGAAGAAAGCCTTCAGATATTTTTCTGAAATTAAGAGTAAAAGAAGAGTTTTATGATAGGGGAGAAATATAATCCTGGAAACATTAATGCAGTTTGTGTTTGTGAAGAGAGACAGAGAGTCAGAGGAAGCAAGAGATTGAGAAAAAGGAAAGACAGAAATGGCATCAAAGAGAGCTATGGTTGGGAGCCCTGTGCTAGGAAAGAGGAGAAAGAAAGAAATACCTGAAATTCATTCATTCATTCAGTAAAAATTTTATATTGTTACTAGAAAATGCTGAAATAATTATATTAAAATATCCTCTTCACTTTCTTGGAACTTAGAGATTAGTGTGGATGACAGAAAATAGTCAAACAACAAAAATGTATACTTAGAAAAAAATGCCATTAATAAGAGGGGCATGTACTATCAGGCCCTAACTTGCATGCATGTTTATATCCTTTGACTATAAGCAATTAAAATTTATTTGGGTTAAATAAGCAAAAATGAGAAGTGTTGAAAAGGTATGGGGTACTTCAGTTGAAGTAAATGAGATTGGGTAAACAAACAAACCAAGGTACATAACCAAACTTACAAATAGGAGCAACTGTCCCTTTAAACCCAGCTGCTCATAAGATTCAGTCCAACCTGAAGGAGCAGTAGCAGACCACACTAATCTTAAAAGGAGGCAAAAATAGATTTACTCATTAAAAAGATATAATAGATGAGTCACTGAGGGTACAAAGGATCCCTTTCATTATCTTACCAACCAGTTCAGTCTCTAGTCTGAAAACTGCACATGGCTCCTTCAAACATATGTGTCCACAAAATGGTGGCTGTCCCAACTTCAAGTCAGATGAAGAAGCTAAGATGGCATCATTGTTCCTTTTCCAATGACACAGCTATTTACTTCAAGCAAAAAACCAAAACCAAAAACAAAATGGTGCCATCACTCCTTCTTCAAAAGTGGGATATTCAAATCCAGTGAAAAAAACAAAATGACGTCATTGATCCTCCTCCAGAAGGAACAGCTCCAAAATTATTTCAGCTTCAACTCTAAAGTCACCTGAAACCAGCAAGACTCACTGGATACAAGAGCAGCAACCACTTCAGACATCACACGATGAAAACAACAGCACTCCAAGTTCTCTTCAGGTCTCCAGACAATTCCCAAACTGCACAGTCTCAAAGTTAAACCAAGTTTTCAAGTACCATGTTTCCAAGTCAGCTTACACAAGTCACAAGTTTCTTCAATATGCTTTCCCAGGCTCCTCACCAGCCCTGACTGGGGATGGAAGCCCACAGTTTGACTTCCTTCCCTGTCTTGCTGCCACACATGGCAGTGGCAGCTCCAAGGCCTCCAGTGTCCTTGTTACTCCTCTGCTCTCTCCTCTCCATGACCCCCAACTCGCTTACCCGCTAGCTCACTCTCTCTCTCTTGTTCTCCAGCCACTCCTCCTTAAATCCCCTCTCTGTTCTTGTGAGAAGTCTTGGTCTCCCTTCTCCAAGTCTCCGCCCACAAGGATACAATGGCTGATATCTAAATGCAGCACCACCATGTGGGACCACAGCCCCCCTACTTCACCACAGCACCCCTATCATAAGAAATAACTACCAGTGAAGAGCTCATGAAAGAGGAAGCATAATCACTCCAGGGACCCAGGAGCAGGGATTAATGGACAAGATCTTCAGATGAATTGACTTTCTTTTTTTCTTACCTGCAGTGTTGCTCAAGGTTTCAGAGTGGCCTCTTGGATGTCACAGTCCCATTTCTTGGCTAAGGAGAAGATGGCCTTCATTGATAGCCCTCAGTACTGTATGCATGAGGAAAGGAAGTTTCACAAAGTAAACTAAGCTGTATTTCCCAGAAGCAGGAAGGATGTCATGCAGGTGAGAACAACAGATTTCCACTAAAGAGCAGAATTGGACTAAACCTTAGGGAAGGATTCCTGGTGGAGATTTATTATCGAATTATAAAATATGAAGAGTGAGAAGAACTCACTAGTGGAAGACTGGGTGTGTATGCTATCAGTGGGTGGCTTCCCAGGCATAGAGAATGCACAGTGTGAGCCCAGATGAAAGGCTCATTAAGGACAAAATTAATTCCTTATAAAGTTTGCTTTGTGGGTGCCCATTCAGTGTCAGACATGGATTATTCATTAGCAGCCATCTCTAGTATTGACAGCATTGCCACACAACCTCTGAGTATGGAAGAAGAGTATGTAGTTTATGACAATCAACAAGATTATTTACACATTCTCCCTCTACAGACACTTGCATATGTATGGCCTTTAAGAAAATGATGAGAACCACTGTTCTGTAGCCTGATTTCCCTATGGTGTAGTTCAATCACCCTTGCCATCTCATATTAAAGGATTTCCAAGGAAGGGGGTTATTGTAGACCATGGGACAGGGGAATTTCTCCTCCTTACCTGTTACTATAAAAGGAAATGGTTTCATTCTGTGCCTTACCATGTTGGAAATATATGCATTTCTTTCATTATTCTTTTGAACTGTGCAGATAATTACCCCTTTCTAGGCAAAGGTTCCATCATTCTGGAAACTAAAGGAGTTTCTCTTTAGCACTTACTGGGCAATATTGCACAAAGCAGTTTAACTCTCCCTTCACTTATGTACATGACAATGAAGTATACTTTGTAGAGACCTCCGGAACATTAGCCATTTATTTCAAGAACAATAAAAGAAGATCCAAAGAACCAGTGTGACCTATCCAACATCAAACAGTTTCTATATGAGAGAGCTGGATTTAGAGAATACAGATCTGTCTTCTATTTAACATATTTCTAATTGGAGAAGTTGTCTATGTGAAGAAAATATATATGAAAAAGAAACTAAGGTTTGGAGTCATAGATATAGCAATTACTAGCTATGTGACCTTGACTCTTCACTTAAACTTTCTAAACCTCACTTTTCTCACTTGCTAAGCAAGGATAATATTGCCTAACCCATGCTTTTGAGGGTCATTTTAAGGTTCAAACAAGAACATACTTAAAGCTACTTTGCACACCATGATGCAAAATGCAAATAGCTGCCATTACTGTCATAAACCATTTTTGAAAAATTAGGAAACTGAAGCTCTGAGATGTTGAATAACTTACCCAAGTTCACTGGGTCATTTTCTATCTAAAGAGATTTTTGAATGTCAGGGTATTTTGTCTTTCTTCTAAACTCTACCTTATCTTTTGTCTAGAAACCCAAAATGTCATGTTAATTCTTAGAAGAGTAGTATTTAACAAAGTTCTACCTACAGTGTTATGATGTGATTTGTTAAAACCAAGAAAGGAAAAAAAAAGAAACAGGTCATAATATGTAAATTAGGATCTTGGAAAAACAGAATCTTTTTAAAACTTAGATTTTGACCATCATTGAAGAAGGTGGAAACATTTTTTTAAGACATTATGCAACTTAGAAGCAAAAGAAATCTTCCTGCTTTTTATGTATTACTAATAACATGGAATTTAGCTGGATCATCTAATGGGCCACACTAACAACTGCCCACAAAGAATGAGAACAAAGCGATGAGTCAGTGAGTCCCTTGCCTCTGGCCAGAGTCGTTAGGACTCTGAGTCCTTAAAACATCCAGGAGAATGTTCTGACTTTACCCCACTTTTGTGCCATTACTCCTCCCTTTATCATGGCAACATATTCACCTTCAGCTATAAATGCCATCATCTTCCCCCTTGTTGATAAGTTGAATGTGCATTATTTATCTACTTAGCATATTGAATTCTCAAAATTATTGAGCACTTGCTATGTGCCTTGCATGACACATACTGCATTACCTTTACTCTCATTCGAATCTTGCAATAGCCTCATATCATAATTAGTATAATTATCTCAGGTTATTAAGGACAAGTAATGTACATTTCACATATCTCTGTACCTTTCAGAGTGCTTGCAAATGCACACTGCTTCTCCATCTTCTGTAAAACAGGGCTAACAACAGGTCATTGCAAGTGTTATTAAAAATATTTTATGAAACACTGTAAAGTACCTAGTGCCATTACCTCACACAGAGTGCACCCTCAAAACAGAATATTCATTACTTGCATTTTAATCAGAATACATATTTTGGAAACTTATGCTATAAACTTAGCCCTAAGATCTGAAGATGAGGAACTTTTTTTTTAATTTCTAAGTTTGCCTCAGTTAATATAAAATGTCCTAACCAGTTTAAACTCCCAATGATAACCTTTTGATATATCAGAGTCTTGAAAATGTTGTTTCATAAGGTTTCAATGCCTTTCCAGGATTCTCTTTGAACCATGTTGTAATCTATACTCTTCATTCTCCTTGCTGCCTACTAATGCAATTCTCTAAAAATTATATTAACTATAAAAGAGTTCCATATTGTCACATCATATTTAGTAACACAAAAAGACCTCTACGTGAATAAAATAAAATATAAACAGTGTCCCTATGTTACTATACATGCATGTATATATGTGAACATACATGCACACATATATGCATGCATATATAGGCAAGAATGTACATATCATAGATAAAAACTGATTTAAAATAATAAGTGGATTGCAGAGTCATTTTAATTTTTATTTTCCAAGTAATTTTTGAAGATTTTACAATGTACTTCTTATATTCTTTTTTTTTTTTTTTTAAACTCATTTTGAAGGAAGGGAGGAGGAGGAACACACAGACAGGTCAAGTAAATCCTGCAATCATGATGAAACCGCAGTGGCTCTAACTTCAGATTTTGTTACCATTTCCTTGTGAAGTCATGATTTTTTTTATAAGTGGTAACCAAACTATGTGGGGAATCCTGCTCATTCATATTCAAGAATATAATCTTGATAATAATAATAGCTAAACATTTATGGAGCATTTGCTGTCCGTTAGGCACTACCACTTTTCATGCATTCACTCATGTAATCCTCATAATAACACCAGGAGTTAGGTTCTCTTTACTCAAGAAACATTAAACTCCCTTTAATAGGGAGTACTCAAAGCATTTGGGAAACAGTGAACAAAACAAAGATTCCTTGTGGAGCTTTCATTCTAGTTGTGGAAGACAGCGTCTCCAATTTACAAATGAGAAACTGGGCTACAGGGAGATTAGACAACTTACTCAGAGTTAGAGATTTGAATCCAATATCCCATCCCCAACATTTGAGCTCTTAAATACTACATTGCAATTGGTTCATAAACAAATCCCATTGGCAAGATTATCCAAAAGAATGGGTAATGTACAATTACTGAGCTGAATCCTGGTTCTGAGTACAAATTCACATTCTGGTCTTGTTTGTTATACATAAAGGAATCATTTCAAATTCCTTCATTTGAAAAATATTGACTTATACGTCAAATGCCATTTGAGTAATGAGATTAAAAAATTCCCCAAATTCCGTATATCCCTAATAAATAGGTGTATTGTTTATATGCCAGAAATACTAGTTAAGGAAAGAGATAGATAGATATATGCCAGAAATACTAGTTAAGGAAAGAGATAGCCAGAAATACTAGTTAAGGAAATGTACTCTGCCTGATTTCCCATTTGAGTGGATTTGGAGAACTAACTCTCTTCTAAAATAAAGTGTCTTCAAAGTTTAGAGATGCAAGGAAAAACAAGAAAATGTATTCCTTCTACTACTTTGGAACTTAATATGGATATCCACTCTATAGTTTAGTTAGTAAACAAGAATAGAATATGGGTTAGGTTCCAGGGCAAACTTGGAACAGCACTCAAAGAATGTGGCTTCGGTAATCTGCACACAAGTGAAATATGGCTCAGTTATTGAAAAAGTTAGAGAATGAATTGTGACAGAGCACATATTAAGCTCTTTCAAATGTAGTGGCTCTAAGGTACCACTACACTAACCAACCACATTCCCACCTCATCCTGAATGTTAGGCGTCGTGTGTGGAATGAAGAAGAAATTGAGATGGAAGAGATGGATAGCGATCTGTGAGGCTAGCCCACAGAACAGAGATCCTGGGAAGTATGTCCAGGTTCAAATTTAATGAAGTGGAGGTGCCACATATATACCCCAGTCAGAAAATGTTACAATGATGTAATGAGGAAGTAGCAAAGCTTATGTGACATGCAGTAGGCAGGATGCAGGGATGCACGATAACAGGAGAATTTACCTTGGGGGCAGCAGTCATTAATAGGTCGTATGTCTCTTGGGACATTCCAAAGAGGTTAGGAAGCTGGGTTACAGGTGAGAAATGTGCTATCGCCCACCCTCTAGTGTGCCAGAGGGGGCTAGAGAGATAAGAAGTGTTCCTCTTATCTGAAGCTCCATCTCTCTACCTGCTTCCACGTTACACACTGAAGACTTAAAACAGTTTCTCAAAAGCTGGGATTTTCGATTTTTTTTAGTTGTATACACTTCAGGTAACTTTTGGCATATATAGCAGGTTCTTGATAAATGTTCATTAGAAAAGTGACTCACTACATGTTTTTAATTCCATAAGTATGAATGATAATGGTTGTTTTATTTTTTAATTTATTGATTGATTTTATTTTACATCATTGTCTACCCCGAGTTTCTCCCACCACCCTGTCACCAGTGAACTCTCATCTTAATCTTTTGCGCTCATCCTGTCCCCAATTCCCTCTTCCCCCCTCTTGCTCTATACTTCAGTTTTGCTGACAGTTCTTGTCCATTCATTTGTTTTCCCTCTATCCCTCATACAAGTGAGACCATTTAGTATTTTTCTTTTTCTTTCTGGCTTATTTCTGCTAGCATGATTCCTTCTAGCTCCATCCATGCTTCTGCAAATGACATGTTTGTCTTTTTTGACTGATGAATAATATTCCATTGTGCACATAAACCACAACTTTTTGATCCATTCATCTCTTTTGGGGCATTTGGTTTGTTTACATATCCTGGCTATTGTAAATAGTGCTGCAATAAACATCTGAGTACAGGTGTCATTTTTACTTATTTGTTAACGAAGGACCTTTTATTGACATCCTTGTTAAATTTTTGACAGTATAGACTTTCTCCCCTCAGATGTGGTTCCTTCAGATGTGGTCCCACCATCAAAGTATCCACAGTCCATTATTTTCTTAATTTTCACATCCTTCCACATTTACTCTTCTTCCTCTTCCCTTTCCCCCTTTCCTCCTGGATTCCCCATATCCATAATCAACTTTCAAGGCTTGTCTTTGCATAACCCTCTATATTAAATTTCTCTATATTCCACATAAGTGAAACCATCTAATATTTATCTTTCTCTTTCTGATTTATTTCATTTACCATAGTCCTTTCTAGCTCAAAATGTGTTGCCACAGATTATATGAGTTTTTTTTTTAATCACTGAGTAGTAGTCCAATGTGAAGATAAATTTTTTTAAAGACTTTCTATATCTGTAAGGAATTTTTAATGCTATCTCCATAATACTCTTAACAAGAGAAAAATATTATTTATTACCTGTAAGATTTATCATTACGTAGAGTAACTCATACTCCAATGTATTTGAGTCTAGCTAAAAGTGAAGTAGCAGAATAAAATGAAAATAAGGTGTCAATATGAGTCACAAAAAAGAGAAGGAAAGAAAACCATGATAATATATTTTACATGCACAGTGTTCTCTCTGTAATCTTGAAATCATCCCCTCCTGAGGTACAAGCAACTTTCAAACTCTCACCTCTAGCTGAGAGATACAAAATCTTTCAGACATGGTTTGTTAGAAACATGGGACTGTAGGCGGCTGTTCCTTATTCCTCCTTTATACGGAGCCTCCTCCCTTTCTGACCTTGAATTTGTTCTTTTTGTATTGCTAAACAGAACATGCTATAGAAAAATGGGTTCTTTTTTTTTGGGGGGGGGAATTCAGTAATGTCCTTTTACACGGTTTTCTTTAAAACAACAAATGTCAGTCTTGATCCAATGTGACTGAAAGTTAACTGGTAAACTTTTGTTCTGGGGTTTGGGGGTTTCCATATGGGAATTTTCAGGTCCTGCTGTGTGCTGCTGATATCTACTGGCAGAGAGCTCGCCCAGGATAAGCAGCCTGATTAGCACTGTGATTATTTCATATATGATATAACCAGGCTGATAACACTACAACAATGAGGTGTCTGTCTTCTTTTGAAATGAAGTATAAGAAGCAGCAGCTGAGAAGGAGGTCTGAGAACAGAGTGGAATACATCACATGCAATCAATCTTTAGTGATTGTGGAAGAGTCATGTGGAATCTTAGTTCCACTGAGGTGACCATGCTACTTTAAATCAGACATATTAAGAAGTATATTAAAAAAGCCACCTTAAAACCTTAAAGCTTGTTTATAAGCTTGGTATAAACAAGCAAAACAGACAGACAGGCAGACAAAGAGTTTAGTGTTTTATAAAATCAACAAACATTCCAAACCAGATAAAGAATCCTGTCCTCTTTTATAAGCACAGTCTGACAGACTGTTGCCGCCTTTCCTTCTAAGTGTGTCGTATATTCTGAGCTATGAAAAATCAATCCTACCTGAGAGCCTTGTTTTGCTTTGCTCCCTGGGTGTACTTTTTCTAAGAGTACATCAAAAGTTTCAGAGCACATTAACTCTTGTCATGGCTCTCAATATTTCATTTGATAAAATACTGCCTAAGCAAACAAAATAAGCACTAGTGTGTGTCATTTACTAAATGACTTAGTTCACCTGAGTTGATATAGCAAAATATTAGACTAGATAGATTAAACAGAGAGAAATTTATTCTTACAGTTCTGGAAACTGGGAAGTCCAAGTTCCAGATACCAGTTTGTTTACCTCAAAGGCCTGCTTCTTGACTTAGAGCTAGTATTTCTCACTGTTTCCTCACATGGTGGAAAAGGTGAAGGCTTTCTCTGGGCCCCATTCATAGGCATTAATCCCAGACTTAATCACCTCCCTAAAGGATTCACCCCCAAACACTATCACCTTCAGGGGTAAGGCTTTCAACATATGAATTTTGAGAAGACATGGGAATTTAAACTATAACTTTTAGAAGTTGGTACATCAAAAATACCAAAACATGGTATTTTGTCTCTTATCCTAATGGTTTCCTATGATCTGTTTACATTGGAAACTTCTTCAGTTCTATAAAGACTCCTTTACCAATACAGGGATGATAGCTGCAGAGATAGCAATAATTTTGCTAGTCAGGGGAGGTCCTTTAGCCATCCTTCCTTTTTGAAGCCATTTGCCACACCATACTATTATTGCACACTGCTTAGTCTCTTTGCAGTTACTAACCATAACTACTTTCTTCAGCAACCAGAATTTGCTTTTCTTCTACCATTAGAACATCATCAGCTACTACTGATGCAGAGGACAAGCAAAATCTCTCCTTCTATTGGAAGTTTACCCCGACAGCAAGCATTCCCAACTGACCTTACAAGGATATGGTCATTTCTATTATCAAAAGCTCCATTTTTGTTGCTATGATATTGAAATAAGGGTTTGTCTGGAAACTGCATATGTATCACAGAAGCACACATGTTCATTTGTTTTTAGATTGTTTTGAAGGACTGCATTCTTAGGAATTTCATAAATTCCTCTTTGACTGGTGTGGCTTCTCTATTTCTATTGCCATTGACTGATAGAAACTGGCTTAGATTTGGAAAAGAATGAATTTCTCGAAAGAGAAGTTTGAGAAAACATGTCTAGAAGTTTTTCTACTCGTTCTTTATTTCACTTCTCCTTTTTCATACAACATTCCATGAGCCCATATCACTTTCCACATATTCCCTACAAATGTCATTATACCTAAAGACTTTTTCATTCCCTTTACTGCCTCATGATTCTTCACTATAATATCAGATATTTTCATGCTCAGGGAAGAATCAGTCATAAGGAGAAACCAACCCTTTTTGCTCAGATCTAACTCACTAAAGTAACATACACATATGTATATGTGTGAACACATATGTATCCACCTATATACTGTAAATCTGTAATTGGCAAGTAAAAATTATTTTCATTACATTATCCTGAGACAGGAAAGTGTATTTAGTTGTGATCTTTGAAGTTCTACATTTTCCCATTTTCCTAGTCAAATCTGGTCTTTACAAATATATATCTATATATATTTAGTTATTTATTTTTGAAAGTAAACAGTAACCTATAGATCCAATGCAGGTAAAGCTAAATTTATCATCACATTTTTCTCCTCATTATTCAAGCCTCTGTATTACCAAGGACTTGGTACTGAAATAGATCTGTGGAAGGTGATAACTGCTGCAACAATAATTTTTCCACCAGAGGGACAGGAGGCCCTTCAGCCACTGTCCCTCTTCAAACCCGTTCACTTTTTATTATGGACCCCTGTGGCAGAATTTGAAAAAAGCAACAGTGACATAATTTCAGAAACAAGGTACAACAGAAAACTTGGGAATCTGGAGGAGTGAAATTGTATATTCACCACATTCAGCAAGCATATGGCCTCGATGCCATCAAATGTACTATGTGTGTTATTTGCTAGGAAACACAATTCTTCCTTGAAAATATGAGTTACATGTTTGTTTCTTAATCTCTTCTATTTTAGAAAACAAGAGATTTTTGTTGAATTCCATTATATAGGTTTCTATTAAACTCACATGAAAATGAATGGAAATACCTAATTCCCTGAGCTGACAATTTTGCTGCTGAGTATTTCTCAGGTTATCAGCAAATGAAGTAATTTTTTGATCTCTAGAATTTTTCAAACGAATGTATCAAATTCATTTTCTACTATTGGCCCAACTGCATTATGGAAATTTGAACATAAAAGGTAGAAATAGCACATGCTAAATCAATCTTCTTGGATTATTCAATATTTATTCATGTTTTGGGTATATTTGGTATTGAGTTAGATTTTAATATAGCATACATATCTTCTTTCTCAGTCCGAAGCAGTGAATTTTAAGAACTAATCATTTCAAATGTCACACGTACATATGCATGCGTACATGCGTTCACATGCGCACATATCCAGTAATCATTGTAGACTGCATCCTGTCAAACTTCTAAGGACAGATCCACAGATTTCATGGTATTGGGAACATCATTAGGTTTGGCCATTTAGGGATAAAGAAATGACAGAAAAGATGTGTGGTTGCCCGTAGCAACGACTGCATCACATGCTATTTATGTTATCTGTGAGCTGCAGAGCATCACCTCCTTTTTAAGAAATACAAACATGCACATATAGTGCACCCCATAATAGTTTTCAGCTAACAACAGATTCTACAATAATAATAATATAGAAAGTGGAACACATATTCCTTTGGTTTCACTTTCCTGTTTATCATGCAAATATTTCGAGATCTAACATTCTATTTTGTCTTATTTCTAAGAATTATATTTTTATAGAGAAAATAAGAGGCAGCAGAGCATTCGATTTCATAGCAATAGCAGGTTGTTTAAAAGAACAATAACTACTTCAGTCAATAACTTGAACCATTCCCCAGTATGGAAAACTAACTTTCAGATGATTTTTCTTTCCTATTTCTTTTTGTGTATATATTATTTTTTTTTTCTTCCTTAAAGGTCACGATGTTTCCTCTAAGGGGACATTTAAACAGAAACATCAAGTTTAATCCCAGGTATTCTGAAGGCAATCATATAATGTTTGAAAAAATTTATAGGCCTAAAGGAAGTTGTTTTCTGCCAGTTTAGGTGAATTTAGGTGAGACCATGTGATTTAATTTGTCCAATGCAATATGAGAAAAAAAGAATATGGGTTATTTGATGAATGAAGCCTTAAGAGCAATTACTCAGCTGGCTACTTTCCCACATCCTGCCTCCTGACAGTTGTAGAAGTGGGTATGGAGACAAAGATTCCATCAGTTCAGATTTCTGAGTTATTACTTTGAGAAAAACCCCACCTGCAGCTAAGATTTTGAGGGTTTTCAGCTACTGCAACCTCATCTAACATAATTTGAAGAATACAAAAATGAAAAGGAAACAAAAGCCCTACAGCTATTACTTAATCACTGTAGAGGAGGTTATGTTATTTTTGTTTTACCTTTAGGTTACAAAGATGAGGATAGGTTTGTACCTTGTTCCCAGGAAACTTTGTGGTAGTTTACAAAAAAATTCTTCCCCTCTCCTTTATCCATTCCCTTTGCTGCACTCATTTTAAGTCTTCTCTGACTTTAGGCTTAGCCATATTATTTCCTTTAGAAAGTTAGCAAATATGAAACAAGAGTCTTTAAAATAATTCCATGATTGCAATCACCCTCTCTCTTCTTTCTCTTCCATTAAGGCCCAGACATATAAGACAACCTAGACAACAGACACAAAGACCATGAGAAGTTGTCATAAGCACATAAGAAATAAATACTTATTCCAGACAATGAGATTTGGTGTTCTGTTGCTGTTGAAGAACATTTCCATGAAATAAGATAACTTATATATCTTCCAAAATTCTCCCTCTATACTCATTGTCCACAGGCCCTCCTTGATGTTTTTTCCCAAGTCTTCTTTCCACATCTGTCAAGAAAATCACTTCCTTGGGCTATTCATGGTAGAAGATACATTTTACGTAACTGATGGTAGTTATTCTTCATCTGTGCAGCATATTCGTTCTACCAGTCAAATGGGCTCTTTCTACCAGGCCACCATCCTTATGTGAACATTTGATGAAAAAAAGTGTTCTAACGAGAGAGCAAGCGAGAGCGAGCACAAGCGAGATATTGAGATTTAGGGAGATTTCTTGCATACAGAACTGTTTCCAAACCTATGTATTTTTCATTAATCAAGGGTCCTCTCTTCTAATCCAGACAACTGACTCAGCAAGAAAATTAATTCTGTATGTTTTATACATCAGTTAACCTGGAAATGGTAATTTTTGCTTGCCCTACAAGTAACTAATGGTAGGTTATAAAAGTCAAGACAATGCCAGAGAGAAAGAGATAAAAAAATTTAGTAACTTATTTTCCAATTTGTAGTTTGTTTTCTCATTCTAAAATTGCATAAAATGATATTCAAGACTAAGTTCATATATATGAAAGGAAAAATGCATTTCTGAGAATAATTGTAAGTCAAAGTACAGAAAAAAGGTTTAGGAAATTACTTTACAAAAGTGTACATGTATAGATAGCACAGATTTTCCCAAAACTCCCTCAATATACTGTGGTATTTTCATTTAGAAAATAAAAACCTCAACTTTCTCAAAATATGTTAACATGTTTGCAGAGTAGGGCAAAATGAGTTAGGCTTTTTCCTCCATTAGCCTCTCTGACTAGCACCTGTAGTGTTAAGCCCTCCCCATGATTGTTTTTGCCTGGCCCAGTGTGTGTGCATGTGTGAGTGGGTTCACCTGAGCTTGAAAGGAGTCAGTAAAAGGGCACATTCACCTTGGGGGCAAGAATGCATGAGAACAGGAGCACAAGGAAAGTCCGGGAGGAGAGTCAGAGAGAATGCCAGAGAAGTTGGGGAAAGAGCATGAAGATGCCTGGGGGTTTGCCTGCCTCCCAGCCTTCCTGGTCCTGGCACTATCCTGCCTGGTATATCTGTGTGACTACTAGAACTACCCAGATTGGTGACCCTGAGCCTGTACTACAATTGGCATCATGGACAGGCTGCTTATGTTACAGTTGGCAATGAGGGTGGGATGGCTCAATGCAGAGAGGACAGGACAGTGGCATAGATAGCAAAAAAATTCTACACAATGTTAAAAGGAAAAGTATTAGACAAGTTAGTATTATGTTAAATCAATAATATTTCCAATATCCAGAACCCATTGCCATATTATGTTAATGTTTCTGAAGATCTTGTGGCCCAGGTTTTTAATGCCCATTCAGGAACATAAAAATGTTTTTCTTTTCCTCATTTGTTTGGTATTTTTCCATCTGGAAAGTATCCATCTCTTGATCTTTTCCTTAAATGTATACTATAAGCTACTAGCCAATATGATTGCAATTCTGAATTTTTTTTGTTTAGCAATATCAAAGATATATTAGTAGTGGTTTAGATATAATTTTAGCCATTTTGTGCCTCCTTTTGGGTAGGGTTAGAAAAGCCCAATCTTCAAACTATTCAATGTGACAAATAAGAGTAGTCAAGGTTTTGTTTTGTTTCTCTTTCAGCTATAATATCAGAGCACAAACTGCTTTATTTAAGTGATCTCACTCTGCATGCATTTATGCTTCCATATATATTTAATAGGTGTGTGGATAGTTTTGACTAATTTATAAAATACAGTAGTTTACCTGACAATTAGCTGTCATTTGCTTGCTTTAAATCCACTAGTCTATCAAGGTGAATCACAATTTTGGAGCACTGTTAAACACTTTGCATATTTTCATAGTAAATCAGCACTTGGTTATTTAACACAGGTGTTTCTGTAATTGCGCTACTTTAGGAAAATTCAATGCTCAATGGCCCTCAAGCACTTCCACCTGTCGAGTGCATTGGTTCATTATTAGTATACTGAATGAAATTATAAAATGTAGAATTTTAACTGATTAAAGACTTGTTCTGATTCTGGTTACATTTCCCTTGTCCCTTGATTTATATTAATATTTTCACTCCCCCCAACAATAAGTTATAGTTACAATACTATTGAGCAAGAAATACTTGTTATATTTAAATTAAGACTTGAATGTAGGGAACAAATAGTTTGTTTAAATTGAGTTAAATTGGGTTTTGAAGAGAAAATGAAGAAATCCAGTGACTACATCACTATTGTAGTGATGTAGTTCCATCTTATGTTATTCTAAACTGTGCTGGGATGATAAATCATGAAACAGTTTTATAAACCAGAAAGCCTTTTCTGAGCACAAGCAGTGATACAGACATGTGTGTGAAGGGGGTGGGGGGCAGCATGAAAAGGAGGTGCTTAGCAATTGTTAAGAGAAAGAGCAAAGTAGAGTAAGCCTAGTACCTATACACTCAAGCAATTTATCCAGTTTGGAATTCAAAACTAATATGGAAATAATTAGCACAAGTGAATGCTAATGCTTCACAAATGAGGGGAAACTGGAGACGAACTTTAGAAAACTTAAGCAGAAAAAGATCTTGAGGTGGAGGAGGAGCAATTAGCACTATTAAAGGCATGGAGGCAGTAGCAAACAAATCCTTGAAAATTTACACTTGAGAGACTGAAAAAATGAGCTACCATCTTTGCTCTATTCAAGTTTTATTTGTAGTTTTATTATTTCTAAGCATTTTAAAATGTCTACTATAATTTCTTATTTGTACTGTGAATGATTTAGAAATGTATTTTTTAATTTCTGAAAGTATCAGTTCCCTCCTTTTTTTGTCACTGATAATAAAACTAGTAATATCAGAAATTAATCCAGTGTCTTTTAACATTTTTGACTGTGTTCAGTATTTGTGAACATGTTCTTAAAAGACATACTTTCTATTTATTGAGTGCATACATATATGCAAATATATCTACTTAAGTAGTATATTATATTGCTCAAATTATAATTATTAAATTTTGTCTCAACATATCATTTAGATTTGTTGAAATCTTGCACTATGATTTTTGCATTTCTCTGAAGTTCTGTCCACTTTTGCATTACAAATCCTGAAACTATATTATTAGAAGCATGAGCAAATTTTCTTTATATGTCACATTGATTTTCTCTACTCCAAGTAACTTTTTATCTAAAAGTATCTTTTGTATCATATTGATAAAGCCCTGCCAGCCTTATTTAATGTTTTTGTATTTGTCTGGTATATATCTCAAACACTTTTATCAATAGTCATATAAATATAGCAATTCTTTTACTTTTAAATTTTTCATGTTTTATATATTAAGCATATCTTTTGTAAATAGTATTTGGATTTTTTTTTTTTGCTCTAACAATCTTAGTCTTTTAATAGACTAATTCAATTCACTAAAATTTATTATGACTGATTGATATGTTTGACTTTACCTTGTTTCTATAATCTTTATACTTTTCCTTTATCCTGGAGAACTTTGACTGAAACAAGTCAATATCAAAATCTCAAGGACTTTAGAACATTTTTACCTCCTTTGACTTCCACATTTGTTTTTCATTATTTTACTCTCCTTTCTTTAGCCACTTAGATTTGATCTTTTTATTACTATTTCATATAGATATTGTTAGCAAGTCAGAAGCAAACAAATTAACCTACCTCACAAGTACAAAGCCAGTATTTAAACCCACCACTACCAGGTACATCCACCCGCACGTCAGCAGTGTAAGAGCAGGTAAACAACAGGATTTATTAACAAGAGGATAGAGAACCTAACATCCCCAGGGCCACCAAGGGCACTGGATAACTCACCCCAAGTCCAGTTCCTAAGTTCCAGGTCTAAAAGCTGCACATGTTTACAGTCACATGTGTGCCCCAGCAGAAGAGTGCTTCCTCTTCTGGTGGCTGTCCCAGCTCCAAACTAGCAGAAGGGACCCCAAAACAAACAACATGAAAGAGGCCAACACCAAGTCCATGTTTCCAACAAGCTGCCCTCTCATCAGGGACAAATGTTTTGGCCCAGGTTATTGCCCAAGGGTAAAAAGTCCATGGCTTCTCTCCTCTCCACCTGACTGTGACCAGGATCAAGCACCCCACAGCACTCTCTCCTTCCTCCTCCTCCCTCTCCAGTCTGAATATGTCCCATGCTCTCTGCATGCCCTCGTATTCTCTCTCCCTGTTCTCACACCTGCACTCTCTTCTCACAAGGCTTCTCTCCTCGTTCCACATGCTCTCTTAAGTCTCTGCCCACAGTTTAAATACCAGCTTCTCTTCTTGTAAGCTTTGGTTTCCTTTTCGCATGTAGTTTCAGGGCCGTGAGTTATGGGATGAGCTATGGATAAGCTATGGGAACTATGACAATGTCTCAAATTTCTAGAGGAAGAGATCCAGAGAAACTATTTCACCAATTGAGAAAATCAGACACCTTTGGAGAGGAGGAGAGGAGTCTGGCCCCATGTTTCAGACTCACTGGGTGTTTGCAGACTAACCTGCCACCCCAGAGATGCCAGATTCCTCATCTACAGAAGCAGAAGAAACTGGTACTTTAACCAGTGGGAACAAAGAAAATGAAACTTCAGCTCACCCAGTGGTGACAGAAAAGATGAAACAACAGCCCGTAGTCCCAGGGGGGTCCAGCTGCCGTACCACCCCAAATGATAGAGCTCACCACTTATCATTCGTATACCCAAGCAGAACCAATGGACACTAGCAGACGGTTCTGTCAGAAACCAGGAGAGCCCTTGGCAGTTTGGCTACTGTGTTTCTGGGACCTGGAGGTGGACAGAATCATCTTCACGGCACAAGAGATGGAGAGAATAGCCTCAGTGACCCTGAAACATTGCTGAGTCAGTGACTGCAGAACAGCCAACAGCATGGCCGGGGTGACCACTCTCTGCTATACTGGATCATGGCTGCTGTGGCAGATGCAAGAGATGTGCTAGAAAACCGTAGCAGATGGCAAACGTACTAGTGTGGGTATTTCATGAACTGGGAATGAGACAGGCCACATATAATGTAAACATTTATGATCCTGATGAGGATGAGGAGCGTTTCCCAACAGGAGTGGGGAACATGGTGCTGATAAGTGACCTTTCATCCTCATTCAGGTCCCTTATGGCAGTTTTGGCCCCTGTAGGGGATGCTGACGACACAACATCACTGTCATGGTAGCCAGCTTGGGGGAAGTCTAGAGCTGGGAAGGAAATATAGGTAATTGCTGATCAACTGCAAAGAACAAAAAGAGGACAAGTAAACCTCTTGATAGTCACAGCATCTCTTAAAGTCCCCCATACCAGACCTGGATGACCTAGTGAACATAGGTGTGATTTGTGCTGAAATATATGCATGCCCTAAAGTGTATCTGTCAGAGCTAAGGAGATGATTGTGAGAGGACCAGAAGTTCATGTCCATGAGGAGATAGGCTACTGGGAAGAGGAAAGCAGGGGCCTCTAGGTCCCAAGCCTGTGCCTTTCACCTGGGGACCATTTGCTGCTAGTGCAGAGGGGCCCCTGTTTGCTTTTGGATGGATGAGGGCCAAGGAACACATCCACAGGACAGGTGGGTAGTAGAGACCACATGTGGAGCTTGCTATACACTGGTCCCCAACCTGTGTGCAAAGGATTTTGGCTTTAGTAGATATGGGTAGAGTATACCTTGTGATATGGAAAACCCAGAGAAGTTTCAGGGGTCTGCTTGTTACACTGACAGCTATAGAGGCCAGAGTGTCAAGGTGAAAACAGTGTGACAAACCCTGGGAATGCGGAGATTACTGCCAAAAGAGCATAAAATATATTTTCAATCCTGGAGTACATCCTGGGGGCAGATGTGCTGTTTGGCTTGTGGCTACAGATGGCCATCAGAGTTTTGCCTTCGGAGACAAATGGTGAAGGCAGTGTTGTGCAGATATGCTGAACATCCACCCATACAACTGCTAGTCTCTAAGCAAGTGACCAGTATTAAGCAGTATCAGTTGCCAGTAGGCCTCAAAGAGATCATGGATACTGTAGCAGAACTGGAGAAAGCAGGCATCCTGCATTCTGCACACAGTCCCTATAATTCATGTGTGTGTCCAGTAAAGAAGCCTGATGGCTCTTGGCATATGGTGGTAGACTACTGTGAACTGAATAATGTTGCTCCCCCTAGCATGCAGCCTTACCTTCAGTGGCAGTCTAGATAAATTGTCTAAGTCACAAGCTGGGCACATACCATTTTGTAGCCAATTTGGCTAATGCATTCTTTTCCATTGTCATAGTACCAGAGAATCAAGACCAGTTTGCTTTCATGTGGGAAAGCTGGCAGTAGACGTTTACTGTGCTCCCACAGGGATGCCTGAGTAGCCCTACTCTGTGCCATAGGCTGGTGGCAGCTGATTTGGCTCTGTAGGGGAGGCCATCGTTAGTGCATTTATATCATTACGTTGATAACATTTTGTTGACCAGTGATGCACTAGAAGATTTAGAAGTAAAGTTGTAACTTTGCTATTTATGTACCTGTAAACAAGGGTTTAAATCCATTAACTAGAAAAGAAAGTGTAAGTTTGGGATCTTAGGTTCATTCAAATTGCCCTTCATATGTAAACTCTCCAGAAAAAAAATCAGTTATGGAGAATTAAGGAAGTACTGTATCTCAGTGTTTCTTGGGGAACTTAACAAGCTTGAGTCATCCAAGAGATAGCTAGAGAAATAGAAAAGGATTGTCAGTAAGCACTGAAAATATTGACAGCATACCTAAGATGAAAACCCTAAGACAGAAAGAACACAATGAAAATGATATTTGATAATGATAGTTTTAAACCTTTAAAAAGCAGGAGAAAGGAGAATGAAAGTAGATGCATGGGGCAGGACTCGCTCATTGATTGCCTTATCTATAACAGCTGAGAGTCAAAGACTCTCACTTAAAGATTGCAAAAAAAGTAATAGAACACAGTGGTGTGCCAAGGGGTGTGCGTGTGAATACTAAAAGTGGTCCATTTGTGTCTCTGCAGGAAGGAGAATTTCTGACTGACATAGTATAGAATTTTGGGGTATGGCAGTAATAAAAAGCAGATATATTCAGTTGGCTTTGTTGTTTTTAAATTATTTGCAGAGCACCCCCTTATTGTTCAACCTAGGAGGAACTGTTTTCATATCACCATTGAAATACCACCAATAGAAATATAAGCTTTATCAAAAACTACTAAATACTAAGTGTACTATTGTTACTAAAATTAATTGGTGAGAGGATTAGGAGAAACTAAGAAGAGGAGATATAATAATTTATTAATGCTTACACCAGGAGAGTACAAAGGTATTATGTAGTGGCATTATAAATATAATTACTCAAAAAATATATAAAATTAAAATATCAAAGAATCTATAAATTAAAAATAAGGCAAAGCAAGTGGATTTTTATGGAGGATTTTTTTTAAGTGATATAAAATACTATAGCATTATACTGTATCTGTTATATAATTAAATATAAATTGGCTGTTTAGAAATTAAAAATAAAATCCTAACTCATATTCCTTGAAATATAAACCCAATTCAATTTTTATACAAGAAATGTACCCCCCAAAAAGATCAAAGATATGCAAATAAAGAAACTTATCCTGGAAACAGGTGAACAACAAGCAAACATCGAACAGGATCATACTATTAGAATGACAGTTTGAGTTGAGATGTACTAAGCAACTCAGTAGCCTAAAGATTAGAAGGAAGTCACTTGATAACAAAAAAATAAACCATATATTGGTATATTTGGGCAGAAATTATTTTAGCATTTTCTAGAAGATATAGCAGGAACAAGAGGAAAGTAACTTTGAACAGCCACAAGATTCGATCAGGTTCTCCTTTCTTCATTTTTTCTTTTCTCAAGTATTTTTCCAACTTTGCTAAGTATATGTTAGGCTATGTTTTAGTCACTTGGAAATCGGGAACGGATGAAACAGATAGAAATTATCTTTTTCACAGGTCTGCATTCTTGTGTAAAAACTTACAATAAAAATATAAACATAGAATATATTCCAAGAATGGATATAAATACCAAAGAAGAAAATAGAGAGGGAGAGTTGGACAATACAATGTTAAAAGCATTGCAATTTTTGATAGGGTAGGCAGAGTAGGTCTTGACAAAAAAGTAGCTTTTGAGCAAAAACGTGAAGGAAGTAAAAAAGTTAAGATCAGTGTCATAGAAGTCAGAGAAGAGCACCGACAGGAAAATCTCTAAGATGGGAGTATGCTTGGCAAACATGAGGAGGTGCAAAAATGCTAGTATAACAAAAATGGATGAGGACAGGTGCAGAAGGTGATCAGGTCAGAGAAATAATGGGCAAGTAGGGTGGGCAGTATAGTCTGCATGGTCTTGTAGCCTTATAGGGAATATGGCTTTTATTATGAGTGAGAGAGGTAGTCATTAGAGAGGACTGAAATCAGAGGAGTGACAAAATATAAAAATCTCCTCTTTATAGTGAGGTGAATAAGGGAGAACAAAAAGTCAAATTGGTAAAGTTGACATTATATGATAATACATTTAAAGATGAAGATTATTTTCCTTTGCATCTCAGTAATACAGCTATTATAATGTCTGTATAATACAGAGAACACATTCATAAAATATTAAGTATACAATTGTTGGAAATTAAATGTTACATTTTAGAAAAACCAAAAGCTTTAGCATGTGTCAGAACCACCTGTAAGTGTGTTAAAATAAATTTCTAGATTTAGATCTAAATCTATCAGAAACAGTTTCTGATTCAGTACTGCTGAGGTGGGATCTGAGATTTTGTGTTTCTAAAAGTTGCCAGGTACATCTGACGCTGCTGGTTCTAGGCCTGAACTTTAAAATCCACTGATCTAGAATACATAATGCACATAGGTATTGTAGAGGTGATCTGAGAATCTTAGGTAATCTTGCTGAAGAAATAAATGGCCTTGTATTTTTGACCTCTGGTATGTAAACCCTCTAAATTCTTATTTTTTCATGATTGACATCTAAAACTAAAATTATTGAATCTTTTCTGTGTTTATTAATCTACCATAAAATAATTCAAAAGATGTTAGGAAAGTCATAAATTTCATTTTCATGAATGCCTGCTTTTTATTGATTTCTGAATGTAATAATAGTGAATTTTTTGAAACAAAATATCTTGCTACTAAGTCAGATTCATTCATATTAGGAAATGTTTTAATCCCTATTATACTTAAAACTTAGTTTTTCATTGATATTCTAACTCTCAGAAATTTATTAAAGGATTCCATTTTACTGTAATTACACTTTCTATTCTGAGGATGAGATAAAAAATAAGGGTTTATAAGAAATGTCAATTAGACATGATTATTTTTGCTTGCTTGCCTTTTTTTTTTTTTACTAGTTATGATCTTTCTAAGAATAAAATGTACATGAAACAAAGATTTTTTCCAAGGGATTTTGTTGTGGTTTCAGAAACTATGTATCTGGAATCAGTTGACTATTACTGAATTGCTTGCTGTGTTTAATAGGACTGATGTTCTAAAAGTTTAATAGTCAAAAAAACTTTCAAAAATATTACTTTAACCAACAAGGTGTATGGGAAAAGCAATTGGTATTGCTAAACAGTTAAGGATTTACTATTGTCAAGGGACATTTCTTCAGTTCTGAGGTTTTACAGATTTTCAGTTAACCAGTGAAGTTTCACATGGTCGTTTCGTACTTAGAAAAATCTGCAAAAAAAGCAAGAACCAAGATAACAACAAAAAAAATTGAAAACAAAGTTAATTTTTAAAAAATAATAGTCTTTAATGATTTGTGAGCTTATCAATTTCTTCCTGCAAGAAATTGACCTGTTATGTCCTAAAGGTGAAGGGTAAATATATCTGGTTAAATGTACATTTGTTTTCCCAATCCCAAAGAAGACATGAAACAAAAAAAAAGTAATTTAGAATATGTAATCCATAAAATCTGTCAGGATACAGGTATATTGTAAGTCTCTGTTTGAAATTTAAGAGAACACATCTATTAACTTTATATTATTCTAAACCATTTTATTTTTAAATTGTACTTTTGGAAAGTTTTGTATTTTTTTTTCTTTTTACAAGGAAACAACAATATTTTTTGTAATATTGTAGAAGGGAAATCTAAGTCTGAGGAGCATTCCCAAAGAAGTACTGCTACTGACATGCCTATATTTTTATTCTGGATCTCTTTATTTGCACATTTGCCTCTGAACTTCTGAGAGTATGTTGATTATTTGAAACATGTAATATGTTCTCCATGAACATACAATGTTAAGCATAGGAGATGATTTAGAACTGTCCACATTTGTTCTGTTCCATAGGTAAAATATTTACGGTATGTAAATATTATAGATCCTACAGATTGAAAACAAAAAACTATAGAAAACAATAGAACTATAGCAATTGAATTGAAAATGAAAACTATAAAAAACAAAAAGGAACATTTTCATGTTCTATAAGCAATTTTATTAATTACTGTTAACACTAGGTATGTATGTTCAATGAGAAGATTTTTGATCTTCATGAAATCAGCTATACTATAAAAGTCTGAAATTTTTGTAAATATTGGAGCAGAGGATATTAATACTTAATATTATATCTCTTTTTTCTTTGTTTTCCCTATGTCTTAGACATAGCAAGCACCACTCAATGAAAGGTTTCGAACAAATCTAAGAAATTTCAACTAGTTGATGGATAAACAATAGACCTTACCAATTAGAAATCTAAATCACTTATAGTGAATGATATCAAATTTATCTGTCTTTTTTTCTTAATGAAATGTTACCATTTTAGGAAAGAATACTACACTTCAATGAGGAAATATTGACACCAACGCCCTCATTTCACTTTTAAAGATTTTAATACAAGACATAGTTGATAGTGATATTTTATGAGTACATTACTCAGAAGACAAAGATTCTCATAAGTGGCATATATAGGAGCAGAAAAAATTATAGTTTACCAAATTATGTATACATTTTTGTAAAAGAATTAATCCTCTCAAACCACATGCATTCCACCATTTTTCTAATAAATTATTTTATGATGTTTAAAGTGGCCTGCAAATATATAGACTGTTCTTGTAGGTTTCCATTCCCTTGTCATTAACTCTTAAATTAAATGGTGCAATAGATCAGAAAAGAAGTGCTAATTTCATATAAATCATTCCATGCCCAAAAGACCTTATTGGTGATTTTCACTCTTATCTTTTCCACCATATAGGTATAGTCATGTAATGGTAAAATTAGAGTATCAGATCACTCACTAGTAAATTATACTAAAACTTCAATGATGATATAATACCTCCTCTCCTCAAAAATCATACTAAAAACTGAGGAATAGGGGATGGTCCCAACATATTTTATTAAGTCAACCAACATCACCAAACAATTAAAATGAAAAATTAAAAAGTTATAACTGCTATCTCATGATCCCAGACACAAACATCTTCAAGAAAATCTTGGTAGATATAGTAGTGATATATTAATAGAATCATTCATCATAACAAAATGGTTTCATTCTGGAGAAATATGATTCTTTTGATATACAGATTAATCAGTGTAATTTACTGTATCAAAAAGATAAAAGTCATACGATCACTTCAATAGATGTTAAAAAAGCATTTGATAATATTCAACATCCATTTGTGTAAATATCCTCAAAAAATAGAAATGAAAGGAATATATCTCAAAATATTAAAGGTTATATGCCATAAGACCAGAACAAATGACATACTTAATGGTGAAACTGTATTTCCCATAGAGAACAATGAATATCATTAACACCACTACTATTCAATATGAAATTGCATGCCCTACCCAGGAAAATCAGTCAAGGAAAAAAGATAAAAGGAATACAAATGGAAAGTAAAAATACCACTATTTCCAGATAACATGATAATATATATAGAAATCTCAAATAACTATCAAAAACTGCTAGAAACAAAGTTCAGGATACACAAAAATACATAAAAATTATCTTGTGTTTCTATATGTAAAAACTTTTAAATGTCATTCAAAATCACTCTGAAAAGATAATACATGGGAATAAACTTAAAAAAAGGAAGCAAAGAAATTATACAACAAAAACTGACAGTTTTGAAGGAAATGAAGAAAATCACACGATAAATAGAAAAATATGTTCATACAATGAAGGAATAAACATTAAAATGATTATATTAACTAAAGCAATATACAGTTTACACATTCAAAACAATACCAAATTTCCAATGACATTATTCAAGGAAATAACTGCAACATTTTTATGTTATCACTAAAGAGCCTGAATATTCAAGTAATCCTGAAATAAAAGAAATGAAGTTATCAAATGCTCTGATTTTGAACTATATTACAAAGTGATAGTAGCCAAGTAGTGGGGCAAAAACAAAAGCACAGGCCAATGGAATATAGTAGAATACCTAATATCATTTATCATGGAATTGCAAATTAAAAACAAAATGAGATTCTATTGCTCATCTGTGAGATGGATCCATATCAAACAGACCAGAAATAATATTTGTGAGGATGTGAAAAAAGAAACCCTTGGTAGGAATATAGATTGACTCAGTTCCTGTGAAAACATGAGGTTGCTCAAAATATTAAATTCTATGTGATCTATATTCCACTTCTAGGTATCAAAGTATACAAAAACACTAATTTGAAGAGACTTTCTACACCTATGTTTTGTGCAGTTCTGTTTAAAATAACCAAGTTATGGAAACAAAAGTTTCCAAGTATATAAGAGTGGTATAAGAATGAGTATTATGTGTACACACACACACACACATACACACACACACACACACACATATATATATATATATTATGAACTAGTATGGTAAAAGAATGATGAGCTCATCCATTTGTAACAATAAGAATGGAGCTGGAGAGGATAAGTGTAATTAGAAGGAATGAGACAAATATTGTCACTTATGTGTTAAACATAGAGAAACAAAGGGTCAGATAAGACAAAACCAGTAACACATTCTAGAAATCAGACTGCAACATTGAGTCTATCAGAGAGAAAGGAGGGTAGAGAGCAATCTGTGGAGGGTACCAAATGTACTATGGGTAGGACTATGAGTTCCTTGGTGCTGGGTATCATGTAGTAATGTACATGTAGAAGGGTGTGGTGCTATGACTCTGAATAATATGAGGTGTTGTAAACCACTAGTTTTTAAAAATTATAAGGCAAAATACAACAGAAAAAAGTCACTGATGGCACTCCTATGTTCATATAAACACTACATATTCACAATAGCCAAAATATAGAAACAACCAAATGCCTAAAAATGCATGAGTGGATAAATAGGATGTAGTATATGTACACAGTGGGATACCCCTCAGCAATTAAAGAAGACAAACTCATACCTTTCACAGCTTCATGGATGGAATTGGAAATAATTATGACAAGCAAAGTAAGTCTGAAGCAGAAAGACAAATACCAGAGGTTGTTGATTATAGGTGGAATACAAAGAACCTGACAAAGGAACAGATAAAAACTACAAAACTACAAACTACAAAAACTAACCCTGGAAAATTGATTATACAACTGATGAATCTAAATGGGAGAGGGGTGATAGTAAGTTGTGGAAGGAGCATAGTACACTAAGGTGGCAGACCATCATTGCTTTAGTGGTGGGTGCACTATGGTAAAAACACTTTAGAGGTTTGGGGATACCTCTGCTCCCAAAAAACAACAATATAAACTAATATTACTCCAATAAGGAAGACATAATCTACCACAGAGATATGATCTAGCATATTTTGCATAACTTCATGATTCAGAAATGGGTAACATAACCAGTTCTAGATAGTAGATGACTAGAAATAGTGGCATTCTAGATGGGCTGGGGTCAGTCAACACTCTACAAATAATTCATAATCAAGAGAAATACATATGAGATTTCTTTGTAGTATTATTTATAATAACAAGGCAAATGGAGACAACCTACATACCCAATGGTAATGGCATGAGTAAAAGAAAGCAGTACATAATGTATTGCAAACTGTTAATGTTATTTAAATTATCTTCTGCATACTAATATTTTCCAAGATTTTTACATTGATTGTTATGCTCTTTACAATAAGTTTATAACTAGCATACATTTAAATAATTTAATTTAAAAAATTCAAAAATAGATGTTTAACACTTTTGAAAGCATTAAAAACAAGTCTGATTTCCCCTAGAAAGAATAAGCAATAGAATGGATGGACATTGTGTCCCTCACAAAAGCCTAAAGGAAGATTAGAGAAACTGTTCTCCACTCAGAAAAGAATGCAGAACAATTTTTAAATATTGGTTTTAGTTTCACTGGCACCATCGCTCCAGAATACTTCCATCTGATCTCTGTGTTCTAGTAACGTAACCATCTATATATCATCATTCACAAACCAAATTATCAAGAGGGAAAGTCTGATAAATTTATCCAGTCACAAGGTCACCCTATGGTAAAGAGAACAGAGTTCTGTCAATGGCAGCCCTGAAAGAATTATATAGAGTAGGGAAACAGTTCTGGGCAGACAGAACAATGTGTATACTATCAGCAGAGAAGTAAGGGTTCTTTTTAAAGGATCACACTCAGTAAATTCCAGGTTGTGACAACACAGGGATAATTGTTCCCATAGCTTGGTAACTCCAGAGGTTGATCAGTGGGTACTCATCTTTCATGGAGGTCATACTTCATTTATTCATAGATTTCAAAGGGAATGTTGAATTCAGAATTTAAATGGATTGAATTTAGTATATAAGAATATTTAGTAGAGAAAAAGCATCAAATAGTTTGAGTTTTTTTAGCAGTATAAAATTTAGAGTCAAATTACAAAGAGATTAATTTGTTATGATGGTACAATATATAAGTACCTTTGTGAACCAGGCACTGGGCTAAGAGTTTAACATATATGATTATATTTTCTCCTCAAACCTCTGTAAATTAAGACCTTTCCATATTTTAGAGCTGAAAAAGCAATTGCAAGAATTAAATAACTTAATCAAATCACATAAATAAGAAGTGGAACTGGGATTCAAACTTAAGTTTAGGGTGTTACAATCCAAATAATTTAGTTCCAAGTGACGTTTACAATCAGATTTCTAGCTCTGCTCCAGTCCAGTAACAAATATCAATTCCTAAAGTTCCAATCCATGTAAATATGGCAAGAGCTAGAGATGAAAGGGTGAAGATTTTATCTAAAACATAAAAGACCACAAAACAGGGTAGAAAGTAATAGTGTATTCAGTGATTATAGCTAATACACAAACTATAAATATCGGCCGGGCACGGTGGCTCGTGCTTGTAAGCTTCAGCCTATGAAGCGGCTGGGGCTAGGGATCGCAGTTCGAGTCCCGCCTGAGGCCCGTAGTGAGACCTAGTTCCAAAAAAATAGCTGGACGTGGTGGCAGGCGCCTGTAATCCCAGCTACCTGGGAAGCTGAGGCTGGATATTGCTTGAGTCTATGGTACCCTGGGCAACGAGAGCCTGCGGTTCCACAGGCAAAAATAGCAAGACCTAGTCTCAAAAAACAAACAAACAAACAAACAAACAAAAAAACAAACTATAAATATCAATGTTATAAGGAATAGGAGGGAGGGATTGGACATGCTCTTATAAGTTACTTGCATAAGATATAATTTAAAAGAAATATAGTGTAATTTCAAAGAGATATTGTTGCATAGTGACAACAATATATAGAATCAGGCATCTCCTGGATTTGGCAACACACTGATAAAGATGAAACAGTTATGGAGCAGATTACTAGTGGTGGATCTGCTCAACAGAAGCAAGATCCTGGCCTTGTTTTATTGATGAAATTATCATCTACAGCATCAATCATGAGGGATAGAAGGGCCAGGGATAAAAGTGAAAATATGTCATTGGGTTTTTTGGCCTTAGGAGGATGTTTCTGCTGACCAGATTATCTTTATCATTCCATATTATAATGGAACCATACTCTTGATCCCTGCTCATGGTTCCAATCTCATTATTAAAGCATTTCACTTAGCAAGCCCCTTATCAAAGCTAGAAGGTTTCTATTCATCTCTGGCTCCTCAGATCTTCCTTATCACACCTTGTTGCAAGCTATTTGACTTGGATTAAGTGTCCTGTATTTGCTTAATTTGAAAGAAGCCCATGCCTGGTTCATTACCTTCTTTAGGATCAGTATCTGACTGATTCCTTTGCTCTGACTTGTGACACTGCACATAGGCATTTTCTTAGGAGACCTGAAATCAGAACAAGCAAAACCAGAAACTTAACTAACAAGTGGGAGCAGCTCTTCTTTGAAATCCAGCCAGTCATCTTTGCACCCAGCCCACTCAGGCAGTAGCAAGAACTGTCTATCATAACACACAAAAAGCAATGCCATTCATATATGCAACGAATCAGAAGAACAAGAAATTTTTAAAAAATACTCCATTTACCAACACACCAAAGAAAATCAAATACTTGGGAATAAATCTAACAAAAGAAGTAAAAGGCCTATACAAAGAACACTATAAGAAAAACTCAAAAGAAATAGAAGATATTAAAATAGAAGATATTCCCTGTTCATGGATGGGAAGAATCAACATTATCAAAATGGTGATATTACCAAAAATCTACAGATTTAATGCAATTCCAATAAAGATCCCAATGACATATTTTAAAGAGATAGAACAAAAATTACTGAAGTTCATATGGAACAACAAAAGACCCCAAATAGCCAAAACCTTCTTGACAAGCAGGAGAATGGAAACATTACAATCCCAGAATTCAAACTATACTACAAAGCCATAATAATTAAAACAGCATGGTACTGTCACAAAAACATACAAACAGAACAATGGATCAGAATCGAGTACCCAGAAATAAAGCCACACTTATATGGTCAACTAATCTTTGACAAAGGGGCAAAAAACATACACTGGAACAAGGATAGCCTCTTCAGTAAATGGTGCTGGGAAAACTGGACCATGACTTGCAAAAAAAAATAAATTAATTAAGATAACACCCTCATACCTTGTACAAAATCAACTCAAAATGGATAAAAGACTTGGATGTGAGACCTGAAACCATAAAATACATAGAGGAAAACCTGGGCAAAACCCTCCATGAATTTTACTTCAGAAATCCAGTTTTGGAAATAACTACAGCTGGCAAAAAAATGAAGGAAACATAAACAGTTGGGACTACATCAAACTAAAATTTTCTGTACAGCAAAAGAGACAATAAACAAAACAAAACAAAAAGAAACCCATCCCACTGGGAGAAAATGTTTGCCCTCCAGACAAGTGACAAGGGTCTGATAACAAAGCTCCACAAATAGCTTATACAACTCAACAAAAAGCAAGGCAAAAAGCCCAGTCAAAAACTGGGGAGAACTAAAAAGACACTTCACCAAAGAGGACATACAGATGGCCAATAGGCATATGAAAGAATGCTCCACATCACTAATAATCAGGGAAATGCAAATTAAAACCACATTGACGGTGGCTCGTGCCTGTAAGCTTCAGCCTATGAAGCTTACAGGGTCTAGGGATCGTGGTTTGAGCCCCACCTGGGGCCTGTAGTGAGATCTAGTTCCAAAAAATAGCTGGGCGTGGTGGCGTGTGCCTGTAAACCCAGCTACCTGGGAAGCTGAGGCTGGGGATGGCTTGAGCCCATGGTACCCTGGGCAATGAGAGCCTGCAGTTCCACGGGCAAAAAATAGTGAGACCTAGTCTCAAAAATATATAATAAAAAAATAAAAATAAAATAAAACCACACTGAAATACCTTTTTACACCAACAAGAACAGCCCATATTAAAAAAAAAAAAAGACAGCAACAAGTGTTGGCACATATGTGGAGAAAAAGGAACTCTCTTAATACTGCTGGTGGTAGTGCAAACTGGTCCAGCCACTATGGAAGACTGGGTGGAAGACCCTGATACAATTGAAAGTAGAATTGCCATTCAACCTAGCAATTCCACTACTGGGAATCTACCCAGAGGACATGAAAACACTAATTAAAAAGGACACCAGTACACACATGTTTCTTGCAGGTCTGTTTACAATTGCCAACCTATGAAAACAACCCAAATACCCCAGAATTGATGAATGGCTGGAAAAAATGTGGAATATGTACACGATGCAATACTATGCATCAATCAAGGAGGACAAACATATGTCATTTGCAGCAACATGATGGACCTAGAAGAGCTTATATTAGCAGAAATAAGCCAGAAAGAAAATGAAAAATACAGGATGATCTCTCTTATATGAAGGATATATGGAAAAGCAAATGAACAAATAACAAAAGTTAGAAACAACCAACAGAACTGAACGATAGAGTAAGAGAGGAGGAGGGGGAAGAAAGCAGGGGAGACAGAAGGCACAAAGGAATAAGATGGTTAATAGATGTTAATGAAACGGGAAAACCCCAGGGTACACAATAATGTATATATATATACACAAAATTTAAAAAATTATAAATTTATACACTAGGAAAAAAAGGATATCTAAAATGAGTAAAAGCAAAATTTTTGTCTAAAAAGACAGAATAGGCAAAAGTCACTGAAGGTATATGGGGCCCCTTTGGTTATGTTACCACACAATTCAGTCTCTTAAGTTCAAAAAGCTGCACGTGGGTCCTTCAGTCACATGCATCCAAGATAAAATGACATCTGTCCCACTTTCAAGCCAACAGCAGGAGTTTCGTATCAAACAAAGAAATAAAGATCTTGTCCTCAATTCACCTCCAAAAGACACTGTCAGCATTCTTCCTGCTTTAACCATGAAGCAGGCCTGAACCAAGACTCACTTAGAACAGCAGCAGCGGCAACCACTTTAGACATCCCACGATGAGAACAGCAGCACTCCAAGTTCTCTTCAGGTCTCCAGACAATTTCCAAGCTTTGCATTTTCTAAGTTAAAGCAAATTTCCAAGTACTGAGTTTCCAAATCAGCTTAAACATGTCACACACACACACACACACACACACACACACACACAAAATTTCTCCAGCATGCTTCCCTGAACATCTAACCAACCTGGAATGAGGATAGAAGCCAATAGCATGGCTTCCTTCCCTGCCCCACAGCAGGGTCCCAGCCTCCTTACTGCTTTGACACTTTCTCCTTTTTCCAGCTTATCTGCCTCTCTCCAGTTGGACTGCTTCCTAAATCCCCTCTCTCTATCCTTCTCCGGAGAAACTCAGCTTCCCTTTTCTGAGTATCTGCCCACTAGGGCAAAACGGAGGATGCCTACTACAGCATTCCAATGGTGGGGCCATGGGCCCCTGATTTCACCACATCACAGTTATAGGACCCACAGATATACTACAATTTGAAAAAGCACTTGGCTTACTTGTGAATAAATATTGTAAACTCAATTGCAACTTCTAAGGAAATTGTTTTTCTTTGTTTTATAAGTTTTTTGAAGGTCAATGATGTTTAATTTTATTGGTTTATTTGACTATATCATCATTATATTCCCCAAGGCTCTCCCACAACCTTGTCCCCGATGAACCACCATTTTAATCTCTTGTGACTCTCCCTCCCCTGATTTTACCTCCTTCCCCTCTCTTGCTCTATATGTTAGTTCTGTCAACAATTTTAAAGTTTACATGTCCTTTTATTGGTTTGTTTTCCCTATATCCTGCATATAGGTGAGATCATCCCATCCTGTATTTCTGTTTTTCTTTCTGGCTTACTTCTGCTAGAATGATTCCTTTGAGCTCCATCCATATTATCACATATGCCTCAAACTTGTCATTTTTAATTTCTGAATAATATTCCACTGTGTATATATACTACAACTTTCTGATCCATTCATCTGTTTTGGGGTACTTGGGTTATTTGAATATCCTGACTATTGTAATAATGCTGCAGTAAATATATGTGTACAGGTGTCCTGATGTATTAATATGTTTGTATCATTTGGGTAGATTCCCAGAAGTGAGATTGCTGGATCAAATGGTAGTTCCATCTTCAGTTGTTTGAGGGTCTGCCACATAGCTTTTCATAGAGGCTAGAGCAGTTTGCAATCCCACCAGCAGTATAAGAGTGTTCCTTTTTCTCCATATTCAGGCCATCAGCTGTTGCCTGGTTTTGTTTTTTGTTTGTTTGTTTGTTTGTTTTTTGATATGGGTCATTTTTGTGTAAGACGGTATCTCAGTGTTATTTTGAGTTGCAATTCCCTGATAATTAATGATTTCAAGCATTTTTTCATATGCCTATTGGTCATTTGTATTTCCTCTATGGAGAAGTGTCTTTTTAGTTCTTCACCCCACATTTTGACTGGGATTTTTTGCTTTGTTTTTATTAAGGTGTGTGAGTTCTTTGTAGATCTTTGTTACCAGACCCTTATCTATTATATGGAGGGCAGAGTTTTTTCTCATTCAGTTGGGTTTTAAAGAAAATTTGTAGTGTATAATTGAGTAAGAGCAGAAAAAAATGAAGCTATAAAATTCTCAATAAAAATCAGAGAAGGCAGAAAAAAGTAAAAGATTTTTTAAATGAAACACAAAGCAAGGGCAGCAAATAAAAACAATAACAAATATTATTGCTAATGTCCAACTATATCAATAATCATTTTTAATGTCAATGATCTACATGCACTAATTAAAAGAGATTGCCAGAGTGTATTAGAAAAGATGCAACTAAATGCTATCTATAATAAGTCTTCCTTAAACATAAACAAATAGATTAAAGAGATGGTAAAAGACAAGTCATGGTAATATTAATCTAAACAAAACTGGAGTTGTTATATTAAGTTCAGAAAAGGATACTCTGACATAAGGAAAATTATGAGGTATAAAGTGGGACATTATATAAGCATGAAAGAGTCACTTCTTCAATGAACCAGACTAATTCTTAACATGCATATACCGAACAACAGGACATCAAAATGTAGGGGCAAACTGATAGAACTGCAGAAGAGATTAATCCATTTTCATAATAGGAGAGTTCTTTATGCCACCATCAGTAATTGACAGTTCCAACAAGCTAAAAATCAAACAATAGAACATAGGTAAACAGAACTGTACCCTAATCGCTACATTCTTCTCATACCCTTATGGAACATTCACCAAGACAGAACATAACTTGAACCTTAATTAAGCTTATAAGAAAAAATATATAAAAAGAACCTATAAACCTATTAAAGAGCTATAAAAACCAATAAAAATATAAATCATTAGAAAGTGTGTTTTCAGTCTACAACAGAATTAAACTAGAAATCAGTAACAGAAAGATAACTGGGGACTCCCAAGATACTTGGATATTAAATAATACACTTCCAAATAACACTTGAATCAAAGAAGTCTCAAGAGTATTTTAAAACATTTCAATCTGAATGAAAGCAAAATGTAGTTTTATAAAATTGTGGGATGCAGCTACAGCAAAGCTTAGAGGAAACGTAGCATTCAATATATATAATAGGAAAAAGGAGACTTAAAACTAATAATTTAATCTTTCTCCTTAGGGAAAAAATAAAACTAAAGTAAGCAGAGGAAAAGAAATTATAACAATTAGTTAAAAATTCAATGAAATTGAAAAGAGAAAATCAATGAAATCAAGAGCTGTTCCTTGGAAAAGATCATTGAAATTGATAAACTTGTAGCGAGATGCCAGATCAATCAGAAAGAATGAGAGAAAGAACACTAATTAATAATATCATACATAAAATGCCCATTACCATTGATATTTTGGTACTCAAAGGACAATAAAGAAATGTGCCCACTTTTCTAAACTATGTTTTCTTTCAGTTATGTTTTAAAAAATAATTTCTATGTATAAAATCCTTGTCAAATATATGATTTTCAACTATTTTATCTCATTCTCTAGGTTGCCATTCTACATTTTTGATAATGTATTTTGGTGTATATTTTTTAAGTTTTTGATTATATATAAAATATACATTCCTTATTTTGCAGCTCATTATTTTGGTGTCACATCTAAGAATGTATTACCAAGTTAAAGAGAATAACGATGTAGACTTTTCTCCTAAAACATTTTGGTTTAAGCTTTTATAGATAGCTTAGGCCATTGATACATTTTTAGTTTTTTCTTTTGCAGATAGCAAAAGTGAGACTCCAACTTCACTATTTTGCATGTAGAAATCTACTTACCTCAGCATTATTTGTTTATAAGATTTTTCTTCCCCCTTGGAGTTGTTCAGTTTTATCATGGCCATGTCATTGTGCTACTAAGTAACCATGCCACTACTGAACATAGGAAGTTTACTGACTCCTTGTAAAAGTTATTTTTTAAAGTTTCCTGTGATATTCTTTGGTTGTTCATGATTTTTTGGGCCATTCTAAATGAATTCTTTTCTTTTCATCATTTCTTCTAATAAGGTATTGCTTTCATAAATGAAAGAGGTTGAATTTCGTTTTCTACACTGTTCTACCTAAATTCATAATTCCAAAAATCTAATAAATGAATATCCCTTGTATTTTCTTGATAGGAATTATACCATCTGAAGATATTAGTGCCCTTTTCTATTCTTGATAGGAATTATACCACCTGAAGATATTAGTGCCTTTTTCTCTTCTCATTTTTTCAGAAGTTATATTTCTTTTCTATCTTTAACCAGTACTGTTTGAAAAATCAGACATTTTAAGCAATAATAGTGATACTCTGATGTGTTGTCTTATTCTTTATATTATTTCACTGTTACTTGCCATGCCTGTGCTATTTTTAAAATTTATCTTCTTAGTGGAAACACATTGTTTTTAGGTAGCAAGATTGGGAAATTTTCAATTTTATAAAAACTACACTATAAATCAGAATCCCAAAGAAAACATCAATGGATTTTAAATCTTTCAATGATATTGTCAATTTTTTATAATGATCATTGAAAATATCTAGAGCAATTACCTAGAATTAGTTATTTTATAAAGTAATACAAAATCAAAAGTATCTAGCATGAGAAAAATAGGATAAGTGAACACTTCAACTTGTTAAAAGTACATGATCTCATTATATAGGATATCTAAGAAGGAATATTGTAGTTTCTTAGAAAATTGGTAGTTTTCTTAGAAGGAAAATTGGTACTCATTAGTTCATTCATATCTTTTTATTTCATTAATTAAAAAAACTACTGCTCTGGTTATTGATATTAAATTAGTTTTATTATTAATATGTAATCCATATATTTCATTACATCTTGCACATCCTAAGTTATTTTTCTTATGCTTTCATAAAATTTCAATTACATAGAATTAGCAGAAGATTTTTTTGTTTGTTCCCAAGACTTCATCCTCATATTTTTCACTATGTCTAAAGAATTATCTTCTGTCTTTACAGTTGACATTATTTTTCAATGTTTTTCTTTGGATTGCTATATTGTTCTTCTTTTCTTATGTTCATTACAAGCCAATTCATGTTGCTGTTTTTTTTTTTTTCATTAGTTTTTGTTGAATGAGAGCTTTTAAGGCTATGAGTTTTTTTTCAAAATGAACTTTTGACAATATTGCCTACATTTTAATAGGTTGAGCTCTCATTGCTATTATTTTATAATATGTATAATATTATTTATCATATTATTAATTATATAATATAATATTATTATATTATTAATATATTATATTAATTATTATTAATAATTTATATTATTATTTTATAATATTTTCAAAATGAACTTTTGACAATATTGTCTACATTTTAATAGGCTGAGCTCTCATTGCTATTATTTTATAAATGATTTGTACATTAAGCTTCTATATTATCTTTAAGAGTATCCTTATTTTAAATAATTATAGTTTGTTGCTTAAATTATTATTAATATCTAGTATTGTCTACTCAGAGATAAAAATGTATATACTTCTAAGATGATTTGGAAGACTTATTGTGGTCTATTTTGGTTGATTGCTTAATTATATGCTTTTTTTATATCCTAAACAGAAATTTTTAAGCTATATGGTTTACAGGAGGTTAAATAGGTCCACTAAGTTTTGATTTTTATTAAATTATTAAAATGTATGCCTCTGAATCCTATACAGTACTATATATCAATGTTACAACAATAAATATACTTAAGTAAAGATATAAAATCTTTAAATATTTTGATATTATAATTTTCTAATTATATGTAATTACACATTTATGCACATTCTAATTGAGTTTTTAGCATGCAAATATCAAAATATTTCAAATAACTGCATAATAAAATATGAAATTTCTTTTAATAATTTTGGGTTTAAAACTTCACATCTCCATCAAATGGACATATTCACTCACCCTCCACCAAAACCCAGGTACTGATACCTAGTTACATTGTCTCCCCAATTCTGTCTGAATTACATGTCATATTATATATATAAAATGGCAACTTCCTACTTGTTTCATGCTCTTTACATTTATTGGATATTATTTTCCGTAAAGAAAAGCTTTCCCTCCATCTATTTGATTATCATCATAAACAAGTGCATTCTCTTTTATTTAATATATTACCATGCTCAAACTGCCCCATATATGGCCAGTGATAGGTCCTTTTTCATATACTTTTGTCCTTCCTTGGATACAACCTTGATCTCAAGAATACACAATAATCTTATGTAAACTTATTTTGTGTTTGTCTGCTTGAGACTTGCTATTAGTATGTTTTCCAAGGAACTCAATTTCATTTTATGGAGAATGATATTTAGAAACACCATTCTAGGTATTAGTGGAGTTCATTTCTACTGTGACTTTTCTATTCTTCTTAGGTTTTATGGTTTTTTACCTAGGATCATCAAAAGGATATTATGAATCATGTATTTTTAACTTTTACTTTATAAATAATGTACACAGTATCAAAATGTGTTGATACTGATGTTCCAATCCAAATGTGAAAATAGAAATTGTTTTCCATTTTTTCCATTACATATTTGAATTCCCCATTAGTACATATGTAATTATTAATTTTGTCATTAAAAATGAATAGCTAACTTCATCACAAATTCTATGTGATTTTTCCAAATTTCTATCCATTATGAGTTAGTAGATTACATTATTTCTGATTACACCCAAGAAGGCATACTTTTTACCCTCTTAGTTGTGCATTTAATACAAGCTTAGTCACAATTTCTATACTATTCAATACATATTCCTGAGAACCATTTTTAGTGTCATTTTACCACATAATAAAAGGGGAAAGATAAATATGTAGTATCAATGGTTATAATGTTCATGTGTAATCACAACTTTTAGCTGTAATATTCTTGAAATTTTAGTGACACAGAATAAATACACTGTATTTTCATTTTTTTCTTGATATAATTGTGGGGTTTTTGTTGTTGTTGTTAGGATAAGGGCCTAATATCTATTCCAACAGCTTTTTCTCTTGGGTTTAAAATGCAGTTCAAAGATTTATCAAGACCATCAGACAATTGAAGCTGCTGAAAAGAGCATTTAGATGTTTCATACTCCTGTACAAAAAAAAAGACAAATGGAGCTACACAACAAAATAAGAGTCTGTATTCCATCAGCAAAGATAAAGGAGTATAGCAGGAGATTCAGTTACCAAGCAGAAAGGAGGTGGAAATTATATGAAATATATTTGTGAGACCAAGCCTAAAGGGTTAAATAGCTTTCTGACCCTAATAGCGAGAGAGGAAAAGAGAAGAAAAACTTAGCTTAACGTTTTCTGAGACTTGATTTTACAGACATTTGTATGGACGTTTATCAGCAAGTGTGACTTGAGCTCCAAGACTAGCTGGAAACTGAGGGCACGCAAGAAGAGGAGGAAGGGCACATAAACAATAATTCCAATCTTTAGTTGTCTGAAGAAAAGCCTCTTCTTCATATATAATACTCTGTGACTAACCAATGAACTTCAGTCAAGTCCACATTTCTTGCCCTTAACCTGTTTTCAGGCACTGAAATTTATCAATCTTTTGTTATCAATCCCAATTCCCCAAACCTATATAATCTTGCTTCCATATAAACATAAGGGAGTTGGGTTATTGGAATAGGAATCTGGCCATCTTCTTAAAGTATTAGTCTCTAAATAAACATTTATTTTTGACTCTAAGCCTTGTCTCTAATGATTTGCTTTCATTTATGAATGGTGTAGTCAGACATAAATTTGGTATAATTTACATGAATTTGAAACATACTGGAAACTACAGTCTCAAATATATAGTTGCAATTAAATGGAAGCATGTATTAAGGGGATTTTGTGTGTATGTGCATCACAGCAAATGACAGTAGAATTTGTTTACAGTGTGGTAACGTGCATTCACAGAACATTGCTGACAGTGTTTGGTCAATATTTATTACATTATTATAGACAATTTGTTTGATTATGCTGTGGGATAATCAGATTTAATGCAGTCTCTGTTAAAGTTTAACTGACATTCTTCAAAGAAATATTGCTGAAATTTACATGAGACTATACAAGGTCCCAAATAGTAAAACAAATACAGACAAAAAGGAGGAAGAATAAGGATCACATTCCTAGACTTCAAATTATACCCCAAAGTCATAATAACAAAAACAGTACAGTATTGGAACAAAAACAGACACAAAGACAAATGTAGTAGAATTGAAACCCAGAAATAAACCCACATTGATATGGAGAGAGTTTTTTTTTTTTTTTTTAAAGATTAGTCAAGTATATATTTGAGAAAGGAAAGTTCCTGTAATGACTTTGATGGGGAAATTTGACAACCACATGCAAAAAAATGAAACGTGACCACTATCTCAGAATATACACAAAAATTAACTTAAAATACATAAAATATTCAGCTGTAAGACCTTTTCCATAAAATACAGATATGAGAATATAGACAAAACAATCCACAATATAGGCTTCAGAGATGTCTTTGTAGATTTGTCTCCAACAGCAAAGAGAGTGAGAGTATATGAAGAATTGGGACTGCAACACACTAAAAAGCTTCTGCACGGTGAAAGAAGCTATTGCTAAAACAAAAAGAAACCCTGTTAAAGGGAGAAAATATTGCACTCCATACATGTTACAACTCATATAACTTAAAAAAAAAGAAAACAAGCAATTCAATATAAACTTGGAAGAAAATCTAAATAAACGATCCTCAAAGGAAAACATATTGTTGGCCAACATGCACATGAAAAAATGCTCATCATCAGAGAAATGCAAACCAAAACCACAACACAGTACCACATCAAATCTGTGAGAATAACCAATATCAAGAAGACCAATAACATGTTGACAAAGATGTGGAGAAAAGTAACCCTTTCACATTATTGTGAATATGAACTGGTTCAGACCCTAGAAAATACAATAGTTTTCTCTAAATATTAAAAATGGATTTAACATATGACCCTGGAATTCTGAAATTGGGTCAAAATAGGGGCAGAAACCTCCAACCAACAAGCCACATTTAAAATGTGACTTCTGCCACCCAGGTTCCCTAAGGTTTATACCACTCGTGCATAGCAGTTGCCACTCAAAATGCAATTTAACAACAGGGTTTTATTTACAAGGGATTTAACAGGGAAAATGAAAATTCCTTAAAGCCACAAGTGGCCAGTTATCTTACCCCAGTCACCATTTTCAGTCCCGAAGTTCCCAAGACCCATGTCCATGACAGTGCCCTTTTGCCTCTCCTAACCTGAGGCAAATACTTTGCAAAATCCAGTCTTTCTCCAGCATCTTTTCTTTGCTTCTTCTTCAGGGTTCCAAGGTGCTCTGTTTCTCCAAGGTGCTTCAAACTTCTTCAACAAAATGCTGATCCCAAATCAGCTTTCCAAATCCCTGGCTATCTCCAGATAACAGTTCACTATGCCACCTTACTGCAGTGCCATACTCTCCACACACACCAATCACTCTTCTGTCGGCCACCATGGCTCCTTGCTACCACCAGCTCACTCTTCCCGGGGACTTCTGTCCAGCCTGGTCACTCAGGCTACTCATTACCTGTCTGCCATTCTCATGTCTCTCCTCTCCCCAAAAGCCTCTGTCTCTGCTCCTTTCCTTTTTATCATTTTTTCCCTAAACCCAAACACTTCAATTTCTCTCTACACTACCTCTAGGTGATAGATATTCTCTTCCACAACCGGAATTTACAATAAAAAGTGTCTTTATCCTGTTTAGGCCTCCTTTTACCTCTGTGTTTTTCAGAAACCGTTAATGGCATCAACACCTAAATTTTAATACTGCCCATATAGGGGTTTTGGCTTCAATAATATAGGCTATATCAGGGTCTCAGCTTCAATTTCACTCCCAGGCATCTACCCAAAGATTACATAAATATTAATTTGAAAGGATATATGCCTACTTTGCTCATTACATCTCTATTTTAGGTGGTTAAGCAACAGAAAAAACCCAAATGCTCAAAACCAGACAAGTCATTCAGAGAGTTATGTTATATACATAACAGAAGTTATATACAAAACTATAAAAAAAATTAAACTCTTACTGTTTGTGACAACATGGATGGGTCTGTAAAGGAGTACACTAGGTGAAATAAGAATGAAAAAACAAATATGTCACTTACCTGTGAATTAAATACTAACAAAAAAAAATAGGGTTAAATAAAAGCAAACCAGAAACCTGACTATAAAATTGAAGCTACCAGAGCAGGAGGTGTGTGAAAGAGAGGAGAGTAGGGAGTTCAATGGACTATGGTGCAAGACTCTTGATATTTTAGTGGTGGGTGTGTGGAGTAATAGCACCTGAAGGAGATCCTATGCCTCTTAATCACAAACAACACTGTAAACCAATGACATCAATTAAAAAAAAATAGATCCTAATACGCATAAAGATATTTATATCATATTTACATAGTAGTTTTAAACATCTCTACTTTAACTGATTCTTACAATTTCAATATTAATCTGTTGCTGTTTCCTTTTTTAACCTAGATTTTGTGTAAAGTAACAGGCAAAATATCTTAGGAAGTACATTAACACTTTGGAAATAGATACATTAAGGCAAAGTATTTCTTTTTAACAGCTAATTATACCAACAGAGAAAAAAAATATGTAAGTAAATTTAAATGAGCCTTCGTTTATACTATCACCTTATATACACATTCAATTCCTTTCGCTCTTCAAAATGAGAATTTATTCCTTTTTGAAGCTAACAGATAATAATTCAATTGTATGCAGAGAATGATGCTGTGCATTTATGTCCATTAAGATAGAGAATTGACTACATTTTAAACTGAAGTAATTGAGAAGAATTTCTGAAGTCTATTTCATATGAGGAAAATATCACAAACAGAGGCACAAATTCTTTTAAATATTGAAGTTTCCTGCATCTGGTTTGGGTGAGCTCTTTTCTTTAGTCAGTACATGATACTGGATTTCAAATGATGGTAGAGTGTTTCTCTATCATCAGATGATCAAGTGTTTACAGTTCTTGGCTTATGATGGTAGTGAAATTGTCTTTCATTTCCATTTACTGCCTCTTGATTCTTAAGGTTTTCAAGTAGCTTCATGGAATCAAAGTTAAAATTTTACTAGGCAAGCCTATGACCATATGCAACACTGCACTTTCTATAAGGTATTTTTTCTTTAGTATAGGCAAGTCTCTGTAACATGGAATATTTTGGGACATTTGAACAGACATCCAAGTGTGCTCATTGATAATGGACTTTTACCAGAGCTTCATGGAAAAGGAAAAAAGTATAATGCTGACTACTATTGAAGCTCATATTTGAATGAATGTGTGAGGAATGATATGGTGGAAGTAGCTATCAAATGGGAAATGTAAGAGGCCTATGAGCAAGTCATCACAACTGAGAAAGATGTCTGGCTATATGGGGCATTCAAAACACAGCCTCCTTACTCTTCAGAATTTTCTTTGATGTTAATGCTTGTATATTTTTTCAATATGAATTTTTGAATATGCTTCTCTAATTCCAGATTAAAGTAATCAATTGCTAGTATTTTTATCGGACCACCTTATTTTTATCCATTTTCTTGGGTAGAATTTACATATATGTATATATATGTAACATATATAAATTCATGTAGAATTTACATATATATGCATATATATTATATATATAATGCTGTATCTTCCTACATTTGAGCATGTCAGGTTTACCTAGTTATTTTTGAATTCCTTTTATTCTGTCAAAGTTTTCTCTAACATGATTGAACAGTCTAATTAAAAATGTTTCAGGTCATGAACTAAGAGAAAGAAAAACATTGCAAGTTCCCACTTGTAAGTGAATCTTGCAGCAAAAATGGACTTTAAGTTACAAGAGTGGTGATTACCAAAGACTGGGTTTGCTAGGAGAGTAAACTGGGTCAAGATATTCAAAACAACAAACTTCCAATTACAAAGTAAATAAGTTCTGGTGATATAATAAAAAAGTTTAAAAATAGTTAACATAATAAATTTCAATTGTAGATTACCATACTTAATAGTTAAAGGAAAATAATTGGAAATAGAATATAATTAAAGGAGTAAAGGATTCTGTTCTATCTAAAAATATGCTAGATGATACACTAATTTTTTTACATGTAGATATTATATATATATATATATATTCATTCCCAGGAATTTAATAGTTGTATTGTATATGGGCTTACTGAGTATAGCTTTCAGTTAATCATGTGTGTACACACATAGATACTCATGCAGTAATATTTACTCCACTACCTTTCTGAACTTGTTTTCTTGCAGCCTTTTTCTCAGTTCTCTTCTATTTTCCAGATAGACAATATCATCTGCCAAGAATGAGAGAAATTTTTTCTTCTTTCTAATTTTTACACTTTAAAGAGTCTTATCTAATTTTGCTCACTACTATATGTAACTGTGTTAAAGTGAAGGTGATAGACATTGGAGACTTCTTGATGATTTTATGATGGCTGTTTTTCCCCCATCATATTGAATTTAGGGCAGAGATAAAACAGTTAATTATGCTAAAGAACTATTGATTTAATTTTATTGAGTTTTTAAAATTGAGACTTGACATTGAATTTTGTCAAGTGCCTTTTCAGCATCTATGGAGATGAGCATATAATTTTCTCCTTGAATCAATTAACATGATCAATTATTTTAATAAATTTCCAAAGAGTAAATCATTCTTGATTCCTACAATAGATTATTTTGTCTGGATGCATGTTTCTTAAAATGTACTGCTGGACTATATTTCCCAATATTTTTATAGGATTTTTTCAGTATTTTTTATTAAGACATAATTCATATACCATAACATTCATCCCTTTGAAGTATTCAACTCAGTGACTTTATTAAAATCACAAAGTTGTGAAGTTATGACTCCTAATTCTTGAATATTTTCATCATGTGAAAAAGAAACCCTTACCTCTTGAAACACCTTACCTTTTAATACTCAATCCTCAATTTTAGCCTCTGGAAACCAATAATCTACTTTCTACATATATGAATATGCTTATTTGGCATATTTAATATAAACAGATTCATAATACATGACCTTTGTGTATGACTCTTTTCACTTAGAACATTTTCAAGCTTCACACATGTTGAATTCCATTCCTTTTATTGCTGAATGATATTCTTTTGGGAAATATCTATTCAGATCATTTATCATTTTTAACTGAGCTATTTGTCCTTTTACAGTTTTGTTGGTTTCTTTGCATATCCCAATACTGGACTCTTAACAGAATTGCAAATATTTTCTCATGGTTCAAAAACCATTCTATAGATTTTCCTTTCAGTTTTGCAATAGTATCCTTTGAACACAAATATTTTTAAATTGATACAGTTCAATTTATCAATATCTTACCTTTGGTACTAGTGATATCTGGGAATCCATTGCATAGTCCACAATTTTCTAAGTGTTTTATATTTTTGCCTGTTATATGTTTTATAGTTGTGAATAAGCCAAAGCAACAAATCAATACTCATTTAAAAGTGAAAATTGATTTTTTTAAATAAGCTTATTTTTTTTTAATTGAGACAACATTAAGATACCCATATCGTGTATCACCACCTTGGTGCACCCATACCCATCAACAAATCACCCATAGCCCATAACTGTAGTCGATTCCACTTCCTTCTTTCCTTGTTCTTTCCTCTTCCTTTTACCCTTTCCCTCTGGATGCTTCAGTTCTATAGTAAACTTTCAAGGGTTTGTTTTTGAACTTTTATTTATCTGACCTTAGTTTGGTATCTCTTTATTCCATATACTAATAACACCATCTGGTATTTTTATATCTCTTTATTCCACATACTAACAACACCATCTTTCTCCCTTTGATATGTTTTACTTAGTATCATTTCTCCCAGCTACATCCACATTGTCACAAATGGCGTGAGATTATATTTTTGGATTTCTGACTAATATTATATTGTGTGTGTGTGTGTGCACGCGCATGTGTAAAATCTCACATCTTTTTGATCCACTCACTTGTTTTGGTTGTTTCCATAATTTGGCTAGTGTAAATAACATTATGATAAACAGGGTGGTTCAAATTAGTATTTCTTTAATTTTTCAGATAGATGCCTAGGAGTGGAATTACTGGGTTATATAATTGATTCATTTTTAATTGAGATACTTTTATATATTCTATAAAGGCTGGAGCAATCTGTATCCCCACCAACAGTATAGGAGGGTTCCTTTCTCACCACATTCTTTCCAGCAATTGTTTCTGATTTTCTTCTTATATCTAGTTTTTTATCAGTTTTTAATTAAATTTTTAGATGGTATGAGGTACAGAATTTCATCCTTTTGTGTTTAGAATATTCAGTTGTCCCAGTACCATTTGTTGAACAGACTATTTTTTCCCACTCAATTATTTTGGAAAACTCATTAAAATAGATTAACTCTAAATATGTATTTATCTCTGAACTGTTTTTTCCATCCTTATATTTATCTTAATGCCAAAACTACATAGTCTTTTTAACTGTAGTACTCTAAGAACTCTTGGAATTGAAAGGTGTGAGTTGTTCAACTTATCTTCTTTGTAATGTTACATCAGTATCCTTTGTGTGCCGATCAACTTAATTTGTATTTTAACCATCTAGAAGAAAATAAGATAAGTAAGACTATAGTTATATGCATTTACCTTTGCAATTTGCTTTACTGGTTCTCTTTGTTTCTTCACTTGAATTGGATATACGGGATTATCTTGTGTCCTTTCATTTTGTTTGGTTTTTTTAAGGCACTCTTTTTATTGTTTATTTTAGGTGACACCTACTAGACATGAATTATTTTCTTTATTTGTCTTATTATATAATTATATCTTAACTTTTCTATCTTTTTAATGGATAAATTTTTCAGGTGTAGAGTTCTTGGTGGATAGAACTTTCACATTTTTAATACCATACCATTACTCTCTAGCACACATGGTTTTCTATAAGAAATAATTTATATTCTTATTGAAGAATAAAAGGAGAGAAGGAGAGATATAATGGAGAGACACGATGAGTCTCTCAGTTGCTACATTCAATTTTCTCATTTTCTTGGCTTTCAACAATTTGACTACAATGTGTCTAGCTATGAATCTCTTTCATGTTACTTGAGGGTTACTGAATTTCTTGAATTGTATATCAATGTCTTTTATCATATTTTGAAAGTATTCAAAAATTATGTCATCAATACTTTTTCTGTGACTTTGTTCTTATCATTTTTAGAGTTTTGACTTTCTGATTTAGAAATTGTTGGTGGTACCCATAGATGTTTAAGTCTCTGGTCACTTTTCTTCACTTTTTTTTTTCTTTCTGTTCTTCAGATAATATGATTTTAATTGACTTAAGCTCACTAGTGATTTCTTTATATGCTCAAACTTACTGTTATATGCTCAAACTTACTGTTATATGCTCAAACTTACTGTTTAGCCTCTAAATGAATTTTTTCAACCTAATTATTGTACTTTTATCAACCACATCATATTGTACTTTTATCAACCACATCAACCACGCACACACACATTTTATTATTTCTCTATCTTTATCAATGTTTTTCATTTGGTATAATTTTATGCTTGTACTTTTATTCCTTAGACATGGTTTCTTTAATTTTTGAGCATATTTAAAATAGTTAAATGAAATTTCCTGTTGCTATAGATCCAACATCTGAACTTATTTAAGATAAATTCTATTGATTCACTTTTACCCCATTTCTTTTTTACATATTTTTGTAGAAATTTAACATTTTGAATAACATGGTATGCCCAAATTTACCCAGGAGTTTTTCTTCTTTCTTCTTTTTGCAGTTTTTTTTTTTTTATAAGTTAAATTGTTTGACTTTTCTTTAGCAATTCTGTAAAGGTTCTATATCTTTTGTCATATATAAACACTGACATCTCTGTTCAGTTAACTTAGTTATCAATAAAGATTAGACAAAGTTACTTTAAGTCCTTATAACCTCAAAATCAATAGCTTTTCTATGCTTTGCTGAGGGGTTATGTGCATGTTGATTCCTACCTTCAGCTCTCAGTCTGGTAGCTGTTAACTAACTTGGTCTTCATTCACTGTGGAAACTTGAAGTCAACCAGATATGAGAATTTAAAACCTCTCATAACTTTCTTCGAGCAAGTTCATGGAGCTGAGCATGGTGCATAACTTAGTATAAATAATAACCCCCAACATTCTCAGCAATATGTCAGAGTTTGACAAAAGATACTATGTTAATAGTATTTCATTCCCCACCTTTTCCTTTTAAGGTGCTTGATGATAGCCTATTTTTTTTAGCCCCTGTATTATCTACCTTGTCCAGAAACTAAAAGGTTGAACACTTGCCACTCAATCTCAAACAAATGCCCATAGAGAAAGGGTCTTAACACCATTTGATAAAGTAAAAATACCTTTGCAAGTAGGATAGACCAGGAGTCACCAGATAAGTTAAATTATAGCAATTAAATAAGGAAGCAAATGGAGATCAAATAGCATTGTGTCTCCTCTTGTTGCTTCCAAACTTAATGGTTTTCACTGAGATTTCAAGCTTTGGTTTTTCATATTTTTTCATGTTTTGTGAATCAATAAACATTTATTTTTTAAACTGGTGGCTTTTAAGGCTATCCTGCAGCTGGAGAGAATCAGATTTGAATAACAAAACTTCAATTGCCACAAAGCTTGTCTGTAAAGCTAAAATTCAAAAGTATTTCATGAATGAATGTTCCCCTGATTAAGCTTCTCTTTTCTAAGTTGAATTTGGTAAATTATATTTCCCTAGAATATCATCTATTTTATTAAGATGTTAATTGCATATGTTACCAGAATAATCTCATATGCTTTTAGTTAACTGATTTAATAGATCGTATTTCCTCATTCTGATTATTTTTATTAATTTTGTTTTGTTTTGTTTTGTTGTTGTTTAAATGCTTAATCAGATTAGTTAGAGATATATTTTAATTTTTAGTTAATAACACTAATGTGTTGTCTTTAACTCAATTTATCTTCTATCTTTTTAAAATCAACTGGTAGCACAATAATTCTGTCTGTGTACAATCAATTGGATAAAACAAAAAATATAGAATAAACAATAATATAATTAGTAGCTAAGTTTTAAGATGTATTTAATGGTGTATTCCAAAAATTGAGATGGAAAGACCTGTTCAGTATATTCTACAGTTTTCATCAATATTCATGCTATACAAAATGTACCCACTATATTGAAATGTCTAGAGTTTATAAGTATTTTTTAATTGTGAAAAGTTTCTTATCAATCCAAAGCAAATCTTCATAATTTGAGGATTAGAAAAGAAATATAAAATTGAAGAATATCTTTATAACAAGTATAATTGAAGCATAATATATCAGTTTTACATTTCTACAATTATATGTTATTTCACCATACCCACCACAAAAGCCCCAATAATTTTCCATGAGGATCCCTTACCTCTTTGCTCCATTAAACCACATCCCCTTTTTGGTAGCTTTATAGTAACAAGTGCTATTTCTCCTCCTGTTATCACTGCTCTTCCTTTTCCTCTCTTCACTCCTCCCCTCCCTCAGCACCCCTCCCATACCCTCTGATGCCTTAGATCTATGATCAGTTTGCAAGATTTCTCTTTTTCTAACCTCTTGTTTTCTCTATATTCCACCTATAACTGAAACCACTTGGTATTTGTCCTTCTTCTGGTTTATCTCACTTAGTATAATCACTACCAGCTCCATCCATGTTGCCCCAACTGACACAAATTTGTCTTTTTCTGATCATTGAGTAGTATTCCATTGCATATATATCTTCTTGATGCATTCATTTGTTTTGAGTCATTTAGGTTGTTTCCATATCTTGGCTAATATAAATAGTGCTACAATAAATTTAGGAGTGCAAGTCTCCTCTGAAAGTATTGATTTTTTCTCTTTGGGTAGATACCTAGGAGTAGAAATACTGGGAAATATGACATCCATTTTTAGTGTTTTGAGGAACCTTAACACAGTTTCACATAGGGGTTTTACTAATCGGCATTCCCTCCAACAGCATAAAAAGGTTCCTTTTTCTACACATCCTCACCAGCATTTTTGTTTTGTTTTAATATGGGTCATTCTCACTGGAGTGAAATGATATCTTCTTGAGATTTTGATCAGCATTTCCCTGATGATAAGTGATGACGAGCTTTTTTTTTTTTTTTTTAATATCTTTTGGCCATATGCATATCTTCTTTGGATAACTGCCTATTTAGCTCTGTGAATTTTTTGATTGGGTGATTTTATTTTTGTTGAGTTTTATAATAGCTCTTCCTAGATCTTTGATATCAGTTTCTTTTTAGATGTATGTTGTGCAAATATTTACTCCCATTCAGTAGAGTGTCTCTTTGTTTTGATTGCTCTCTCTTTCATTGTACAGAAACTTTTCGGTTTGATGTATTCCCAGTTGCTTATATTCTCCTTTGCTTTTCTTGCTGCTTCTGATTAGTTTTCAAAGATAATTCTGGAGTTTATGTCACAGGTTTTTGCCTTTGTTTTCTTCTGTATAATTTATGGTTTCAGGTCTTATATCTAAGTCTTTAATTTTGAGTTCATTTTCATGCATGGTATGAGATAGTGGTCTAATTTCATTCTTTTACACGAAGTGGTCCAGTTTTTCAGTATCATTTTCACAGTCTTATTCCAGTTTATGCATTTGGCTTCTTTATCATAAATTAGCTGTCCATTAATGTATGGTTTATGTTAATATGTTCTATTTATTCCCAGTTTTCAAAGAGTTTTCATCAAAAATGCATGCTGAATCTTATCAAATGCTTTTTCACCATTCACAGCCCCCCCACCCCCCATTCTGGTAGCTTCAAACCTAAAATCAGATTTCTAGGATTTGTTGTGGTTTACTTTAGATTTTTTTGTTTGTTTGTTTCTTAATACTCCACATGAGTGAAATCATCAATATTAGTCTTTTTATTTGTTTATTCCACTTGGCGTAATCCCCTTTGGTTCTATCCATATTGTCACAAATGACAAGAGTTCCTCTTATTTTAGAGCTAAGTGTTATATCCTGGTGGATATAGACCACACCTTCTTTATCATCTTATCTATTATTGTATCCTTAGGTTGCTTATATAATCGGGCTATTATAGATAATGCTGCCTTGAACATAACAGTGCATTTATCCCTTTGACATTGTGTTTTGCATTCTATGAGTAGCTATCTGGGAGTGTAATTGCTGCATAATATGGTAGATATTCTAATATGGTAATTTTTTTGAGAAAGACTCTATACTGTTTTTCATTTAGGACTTGATCATTCTAAATTCCTACCAACCAATTAGGAGGGTAAATTTTTGTAGAGAGCCTTGACAGCACTTGTTGTTTTCTATCATTTTGATATGAGTCATTGTTACAGCTATGAAATATTACCTTCCTATGGTTTTGTTTTGTATTTTCCTAATGATAAGTGCTGATAAACTTTACTTGTACCTGATGGTTATCTGTGTACAAGTTTTCTTTGGAGAAAAGTCTCATTTTCTGCCTATTTTTAATGTGTTATTTGTTTTCTTGCTTTTGAGTTGTATGTATTATATATATCTATATATATATATCTATATATATATAGATAGATATATATATATATATCTCAAGTCCTTAGATATATTATGTATAAATGATTTTCCCATTCAGCAAGGTTTCTTCTTATTTCAATTTACTTTCTTTTACTGTGGAGATTTTTAGTTTGATGTAGTATCATGTATTTGTGTGTAGTGCCTCTAAATATCTATTAAACACTTCTGTTCTAATTCCTCATAAGTGGCTATTGCTTCCATTTTAATTTTCTGTTTAATTGTTCTGCCCATTGACGTAAGTGGGGTGTTGAAGTCTATTATTAATTTGCTACTGTCAATGTCTGCTTTTCAATGTCAATATTTGTTAATAGTTGCTCTATATATTTTGATGTTCTTCTATTTGTGTATATGTATATACATATGTTAGCCTCCTGATATATTGATCCCTTTTATCAATATATAGTAGTCATCTTTCTTCTTGTTACCTTTTTTTAGCTTAAAGTCTATATTGCAGATGTAGTTAAATCTGTCCATGTCTAGTTTTGGTGCCACTTGCTTCTAGGATTGTTTTCAACCATTTATTCTGAGTCTATATTTAGTTTGGTCACTTGGTGATAGCAAAAGTTGGATTTTGCTTTCTGATTCAAACTAATCACATTCTGGTGATTTCAATGTGCTTACTTTAAGGGTAATTATTGATATATGAGAAATTGATATGTCATTTTGTCTTCAGTTTTCTAGTTCTAACCTATTTCCTTTTTCAATTTCAAGGTATATGATATTTATATTATATTCTGCTTTTCCCATTTTTGTTTTTGTCCTAATTACAATATTAAACATAGTCAAAGTTTATTATCAATCTATTGGTTTAATTTCTTCTTTGATTACTTTCTGACTCAAAAAATCATGCAGTTTCCTCAAAATGGTTCACAGAAACTGTAGTCTCTGAGGTCTTGCTAATCCAAAAACATTCATTTATTTGTAGTCCTAATGCATGAAGTACAGTTTGATTGGATATAAATAATTGACTCACATTTTGTTTCCTTGAATACATTGGGAAATTTCCTTCAATATCTTTTGGTATAGACAAAAGACAATATCTTTAGTCTGTACAAAATCTGAGATGAGGCTAATTCTTTTTATCCTTATATATGGCTTAATGTTTTATTATGGTCACTGAAATAATTCTTTATCTTAACCAACCAATAACTCTACCAGACACTTCTCAGTATGATGAGTTTTGTTCATTTTCCTCATATACACAGTGTCCCTTAGACAGTCCACACAGTAGTTTTCTATATGTATATCTGCTTTTTTTTCCACTAGAGATTTTGTGTTTACAATAATGTTAAATTTGTGTATATTCCATTATTATAGTCTTTTTCTTTGGTATCCCACTTTACATATATCTTCATTCTTCCTTTCCAAGTTTATAAAACTTTTATTTTCTCACTCATCCTTTTATGTTTCCCTGCATCTTAAATTTATAAAAAGTTAGCTTTCTAATTTCTGTTTTTATGCTACTAACCCAGTTTTTCATATTTTCTTTTTCAACTTGACCAACTTTATTTTTATTTCTGTATTGTTCTTCACCTTCCTATTTTCTTAATGATAATAAATCATACACCATTACTACTTTAGTCTCAGAATTTCTTTTTTCTTTTTGCACTGTATATTTCTTATTATGATTTTCCATTATAAAAGTAATTGATTCATTATTTTTAAGTAATTTTTAACAATTCTGGTGAATTTTTTGTTTATAATATCTGGAGCTCCTTTTAATATGCATTTCTTGTATTTTTGCTGTAACTCTCCCTTTCCAATGAATTAACATCATATGATTTTTCTATTTGTAAGTTTGTTGGAGTTGTGATCCTCATAGCCATCAAAAGAATGTCTTCTCTATTGTCACATAAGCAGATGACTTCTTGAAAGTATGTCTTAAACATGAGATTCTTCATCTAGTTCATATTCTACATCATCAACTTCATATTCCACTTCATCTACTTCATATTCTTTGAAATAAACTGGGATTAGGCCTGCTAACATATATTTCACAAATATTTTTAAGCAAGAAATACAGTTTTGGACTTCATATTGGAAACTTCTTTTAAGGTGTCTTGTGCTAATATTTTCTGAAATCAGTTTCTTTTGGGTTAACTTATCTCATTGCAGGTTACTTGTCTTGACTTCTTTCCTTGTAGATTTTGACTAATCTGTGGACTTGTGGAAACTGTGGTTTGTAAGGTCACTACTTATTGGAATTCCCTCATCTCTCATCTTCCTCTTTAGTAATAAGAAAGAAAAAGGAAAGATTAAAAAAAAAAACTACTGAGTTTTCTTTTTATCTTATGGTGTGACAATTGCCACGCAGTGGGTCCTACTTTTCAATGAAGTATGAGACACAGGACAATGATGGGTAGGTTGAATATTGAGGAAGAAACTTTAGGAAGAATAAAGAAATAAACAGGAGAAAATAGAGAGTAAGAAAGCAAAATTAAAGAGACATTTGTTAAGATTGCATGGAGGGATGTCCAATTTGATTTGCAAGATCAGAGTATTAGGGTTACTTAACATTCCATTTGGTTGCTTGATGCTTATTTGCTGGGCAAAAAATTGATGATCTAGATTCAAATTTTTACATCAGTTCTACTGAAAAAAAAGGTAAGCTGCAATGAATTTATGATCTCATATAAATAGAATTTTTTTAACAGAAGGGAGTTGAGTAAGTCTGTAAACAATATCAGTTAAGTTATGAGGATACCAACCTCATCCTCTAATAATCTGTGTTAACAGAAAATACAGGACCCAGTGGTAATGGTCCAGATACATATGTCTATAATGCTCTATCTTCAAAATATAAATTTCTCAAATTCTTGCAATATAGTAATATAAAGCTTGATGTTTAGAATTAAGTTAGATGACAATTTTAAAGATATTTGAATGTAGAACAAAACGTGCTCTCATTATTTGACAATTCATCAGAGACATTTCAAAATTTTTTTTGTGTTACTCCTACATTTACTTTTCCTTTGACTTTTATAGTTAAGGTGTGGATGACCAAAAGCACTCCATACTGAATTGACAAGAATGCAGTCATTTAGGCATTATTGCCCTGCTGATACAACCACTGTCAAATTATGACAACAGCTGGCAGGGGTGAAAGATATCCTGGGAATATTTCTAGAAGCTCAAATGAGAACTCGTTCCTTGAATGTGATAGATGTTGTTTATAGATCCCTGGAGGACAAAGTGTCTCTCTCAATATGACTTAAATACTTAATCTCTTCACTATGCTGAGAGTACTGTCCAAATGAAACAAATCATGTCCTTTTATTCCATTTATATGCAACTGAACAAAGAATTTTCATTCTAACAGCATTTAAAACATTTAAATCTGACATATCTCCATGCAGCAATGTCTCTATCTATTAGGGGTAGACAACATAGTATATAATTATGTAATATACTCATGTACATTCTTTGTAAATTCCAAAGATAAAAGTTATTGAGTTAAGCCAAATGAACCATGTAAAACCTGTATATATTCTTTGTAAAACAACAAAAAAAATCTTTTACAAAATTCTTTGTTAATTGGCCAATTGTCAGGTACTAAAATTCAGAGAAATCTAAGGACATACTAGCTTGATATTTGAAAAATCCTTACTATCCAGTGGTTCACAACCTTCTAAAAGAAATATATCCTTTGACTAGATTCAGAGCACAGCTGTGCCAGCTGGAAGATTGAATGCATTCTGAATTTTCATCTCCTTTCCATTTTCATAGATTGTGGAGGAGTAGTGGGGAGGAGTGGCTCACTTGGTTTCAGAACAGAATGACAGCTTATTATCAATGAGTGGCTGAATGCATAAGAGCTGGTGGTGAGGATTATGGAGGACAGAAGGAGGAAAGTCAAAGCGAGCCACAAAATAATGACGTTTGTTGGGAGTGACTGCTGTATTATAGTAACCTAGTCTCTAGGGTAGAAAAGGCAGTGAGGGGATATTATACCAGGCAAAAAAGTGATGAGAAATGCATTGCATGATTTCATAGGCATATAGAATTTTCATATTTTTAAAAGACTGCAAGCAAATCCATTAAGCTAGCCTCTGAATAGATTTATTTTCACAGTTATTCTAAATCAAATTGTAACATAGTGCCAGATGCTAATTCAGAGAGAAATGCCCTGCTGATGATTACCAATTGAAGTTGAGCAACAAAGATGTTCAAGGTGGTTTGAATTTTTCCTCTGTAAACTGTTTATGCTATTGAATAATATCACAATATTACTAAGGCATAGAATGAAATTCTTCTTATTGAAATGTTAACTGCTCAGCTAACTACTGGCTAGTATCTCACAAAATGTTCCCCTAGTAGTCATACATTAGGGTAAAGAACATTACACTGCTGCGGTAGTAAATGACTGAAAACTGAAAAAGAAAACAAAGAACATTTACCACATCTGAATCATGTTTTAACATTCTACATGTACCATGAGCAGACAATTATATTGTTCCTCATGGTCTATGCCAATATATGTCCCTAAAATGACCAACATAAACAGAAAGTTTCATCTTATTGCATTTGATAGTTTGGATCATTATCAGTGATTTGAGTACTGAGGTAGCCTTTCTATTACATTTTTCTTTTGTTATATCAAAAATGACAAGAACCAAGCTACTTAATTTTCAGTATTAGAAAGTTTTCTGGTTATCATAAATGAAAGAGGAAGTTTTATTTGAATCTTTTCTTCAAAAGGCAGCAATACATATGTCTTACTGAAATAATGAAATTCCAAAGCAGTGAAGGTCTAGAATACTCATCATAATAAAGAATGATCTCAAGGTTACATATGGGAGATTGACCTTAGGCTACTCCTGCTGTAAATCAGGTTGGTTCTGATCTCCCAGTATCTGCTACTAGATAACAATTACATAGGAACTAGAAAACCTGTCTTATTGTCATCCTTTCTCCTTAGAGTTCACATAAGTAGAACTCAGTGTAGTATAAATACACTAAAGGTAAATATGAAAAGAAGGATTAAATTATCAAAGAGCACACATAATACTTCCTTCTAGTCTTGCTTAGTGGGATATCATTTAGTTTTGTTTTCTTTAACTCATTTTGATTTTAAAGGGTTGAAAGATAAGGCTGTACTAATTTATATTCAATATACCCCAGGTCAATAAATCACAAAATGAGATCCAGTGATTACCTGCATAAGAATCACTGGGATGCTGGTTAAAACTGAAAATTATAGAGCATATTTAAGATTTATTAAAAGAAAATCTCTTATGCTCAGAAATCCTTCTGAAGTTATCTAAGTACTTTTAAAATGGTGCTTAGATTAGATAATATTAGATTTAAAAAAGAAAACAAAAACAAAATTACGAAATCAATGAACTTCCTCTGGTATACTGGCTTCCACAGTGAAACAAGCTAAGAACTCTCAAACTACAACTATACCAGGTTTGAACAAATAAGTATGTGTGTGTGTGTGTGTATATATATATATACATATAGTAGCTGATGATGATGAGCCAGTTTTCACTCTATCAACAAAAAAAGCTTATTAAAAATGGTAGAAAGAACCCTGTGGTATAAAATTAGACACGGATATATCAAAATGAACTCACGTTTATTTTAACATATAAGTACACAATAAAGAGAATACAGATATGTATGTATACATGCGTTATTATAGCTACAATATCTATATCTCATTCTGTCTTCCGAGAGGCTTAGAAAAGTGCCATCCCAATCAAAATGAGTATACCTGGTGATCAGACCTTGATTGCTAAGTACTATTTTCTAAACAAAGGAACAAGAGATGGTTGGTGAAAAGGCTGCTTCCAGATTGGCATAGGGAAAATGTGAATACACCTGTAGCATATTGCAGTGCATTAAATTAATGGCATATTTGGAAAAAGAAAAATGAAATAAGCACCTAGTCAAAAACTCTCAATGGCTAAATCTGGAAAATTTTGAATAGTACAGATAAATAGTAATATTGGATTATGATCCAGAGATTAAAAAATATCCACAAACAATATCCACATATTTTTGTAGATAAAAATATTTATTGTAGATAAATAATGAGGACAAGGAAATAAATCTTTCTTTAAAAAATTCCGTTTGCTAAATATATTAAAAAAAAGAAGGAATTAGAAGCTCACCACTAGAGTACCAATAACCCCTGCAGGTGATTCCACTGAACAAATGCTAAAATAAGAGGATAAAACTTTAAGGAAAAAGAAGGTAGTTATATAGTCTCAAAGCATCTCCCTAATCAGTACTGTTTGTGTTTTTTCTTTCCTAAGAAATGCCCCAAATAATTTGATGCACCTAGTAGACATCACTCTGAGTAATAAAAGCTAACATTACCTGTAAGAATTTATATTGATATTATTGATCTAGAATATGATAAAATGAAAGCTATTGTTACCTATTTAGTATACATATCACCAAATCTTTAACTTTAAATCAATCGTTATAAAACATCACAAAGTTGTCAAGGTCATGAATGACAAGTAAAGACAATGTTACTGAAAGAGATTTAGAAGACATAACCACTGAATACCATGTAATATCCTAAATTGGATTCTGGAACAGCTAAAAGACATTAATAAAAAATAGATAAATCTAACTAAATATTATAGTCTAGTTAATAGTATGTTTTTACCAATATTGGTTTTTTAATTTTAATATATGTGCTATGGTTATAAAAGATCTGAACACTAGCAGAATCTAGATGGGGGGTTTAAGAGGACCCTCTTAACTTGAACTACCACAACCATAGACCACACACTGGGTGAATTAAACAGAAATTAAATTTTTCATAGTTCTGTAATATACTGATAAGGAAAAATCATCATAATGATGCCACTGAAATTATCATCTTAAATTTCATTGCATTTCTCATTTTTTGTTGTTGTTGGCTTTTTGGTTTGTTTTTTGTTGTTGTTTTTTTTTTTTTTCTCTTTGAAATAATTTCAGAGGTTGCATGCAGAGGAGCTGCAAGTATAGGATAAGGAGGTTGTGGACTGAGCTTGAGTTTGCCTAAAATCCATATGTTGAAATCTTAAACACTAGAGTGGCTGTTTTTAGAAATGGAACAACCAAAGACCATTCACTGCATGAATTAAACAGAAATTAATTTTTCATAGTTCTGTAGGTTTTAAGCTGAAGATCAAGGCATTTGCATGGGTAGTCTCTGGTGAAAGTTCTCTTCATGGTTCAGAAATGGTCGCATTTTTGCTATGTCCTCACATGGACTTCTCTTGGTGGAGGCATTCTGGGTGGATGGGGTGTGTGGAGACAGAACAATGGGAATTTTGGTGTGTCTCTCTTTTCTTACAAGGACATCACTTTCTATCAAATCAAGATCCTACCCTTGTGACCTCATTTATCCTTAATTACTTTCGCTAAGGTTCCATTTCTGAAAATAGTCACTCTAGGGTTTAAGGTTTCAACATATGGATTTTAGGCAAACTCAAGAATTCAGTTCACAACCTCCCTATACTATACCTGTAGCTCCTCTGCAACTCTGAAATTATTTCAAACAGGAAAAAAATGAGAAATGCAGTGAAATTTAAGACGATAATTTCAGTGGCATCATTATGATGATTTTTCCTCATCGGTATATTATGATCTGATGTATTGCTAGTTGTAATAGCCAAATAAGATACTTAAAACTTGGTTGTGAATACTTGTGCTTTTATAAACACTAATCTGTCCATAAGTGTGCTTTATGTTTGGCAATATACAGAAACGTGACTTTAGTTGTGAAACATGTAAGTTGCTAATAAAGAACTGAGCACTGACATTTTTATTAATGTATTATAAAATGTTATATGTATAAAGATAAATAGACATCAATGAGGCAATGGGTTGCAAAATATCATTTTGACAGCAGTCCAAATCTTCAAGGTCATGAGTAATGAGAAAAAAGTGTCAACTATTTAAGAATAAAAATAATTTCCAAAGAAATTTATTCTTGCACACTTTTCATCTCTATAAAACACGTACATGAACGTACATACAAACATTAAAAATACAAACTAACAAATTTCAATTGTTTGATAATAATTGGTCTACAGTGAATTAAATCTAAATTCATTCCGTTATAAGTTTTTGGCAGCTTAGAACTCTATATATTTTAGTTTTTCTCTATTCCCTAAATGCAGATTGCTTGATGGTGTGTAAGAGAGCTAATTAGATATAAATACCAACCAGCACCCAAATAACAAGGATCATAATGATCATACAGTGAACAGCTGTGCCATTCGATAAATTGGTTTCTTTTCTAATACTGCAGCAATTCAAAACATTTTCTAGTTCCAAAAATGTTTTTCCCCTTCATAGGCCAGATTCAATTAAAAAAAATAATAAAAGTCCTACTAACACAGGGCCAGAAAAATCTAAGGCTTTGTGGACTTTTATTATATAAGTCAGACAGAATTCTTATTGATTGTGGTTTTCTCTAATTTCTTATCTGATAATACAGTAACATATAGGACTAGCTCTTATAGGATCAATGGAAGGAGGGCATCATGTATTATAATTGAAGATTGAGAAATATACAGCTATAGACTGTAAAATTGAGCTTTATATGGTTTTGTGTTGTTTTGTTTTAGCATTTTTTTGCTTTGACCTACCATTGAAAAGATTTGGACAGTGTTTCTTGTCACTTTAAAGTGACAACTCTAAATTCAATACATATTTATCAGAGCCTATGCTATGTCTGGTGCAAAATGGTGTTAACTAGAAAGATCTTGTCTTCTTCTCTCAAGGAACTCATTCTGTAGTTTTGAGGAAAATACCAAAACTCTTTAATAGTATAAAGCAAAATAAATACAAATTGTAATTTTATGGGGGTGGAAAGGGTAAGGCACTGACTTAGAAAATCATGTAGGACTAAGGAGTTTCCTGAGAAAAAAAATATTTCAAGAAGGCTTCTCTGTGGAAGTGATATTTAAGCTAAGACCTGATTTATGATGATGAGAATGGAACATCCCTTGCTTCCACAGAACAGAAAACAGCAAGATTCATGCTACTTTGTGGTCATATCTCAGTCTTATTTTAAAATTTTGCCAAATATCTGCTAACTTCAAGGTAAAAATGCTGTTAAATGTCCCCCAAACTCCAGTAATGGAGTCATTGGTAAAAGATGTTATAAGGAAGAAGGCATATTATTAATAGCACTGAGAAAAAAATAGGAAAGAAGACAATGGGAAACACCACTTAATGATAGAGAAAGCAGATGAATGAGTAGAAATGAATTGGCACACGCAGGAAAGCTGGATCCCAGTCTTGTAGTGGAGAAAGCTAGGATCTGATTGGCAGAAAACTATGAACTTTGTAACCCAGGATCCCCCACTTCAGAGAGAGCAGTGCCAGGAACCTCTGAAAAGTGACTAAGTGGCTAATAACAAGAAAACTGGTATAAAATATGCATTTAGATTTAAGAGTTAGAACTCATGTATGTTAATACTCTACTTCATGTAGCTGACACTGTTCTTTCCCTACCCATGGAACAATAATGGAAATCAGTTCTCTAAAGAAGGTAAAATAAAGAGTCTTGGAAATAGGGGAATCTAGCTATAACTAAAGCCTTGGCTATAATATTAAAACAAAGGATTTTGTAAAGTGGATATGTTAAGTACTAAGAAACATACAATTCTCCACACTGAGATTCCAGAATGCTGGCAGCCAGTCTGCATATTAAGAATTGCATACTTATCCTTCCTACCCTCCATCTTCATTGAGATTCCAGAATAGTGACAGCCAAATCTATAGTCCATAGTAAGAGAATAAAAAAATCCAGATATAATCCAAGGAAATGGTTAAGCCAAATCTTAGTACAACAAAGCTACAGTCAACAAACTATCCTGTGCATGAATTTTGAATCTGCTTTTTTGTGTTAACACTTATCTCAGTAAAGAATCACTAGGCATTTGAAAAAGTCTCCAATATAAATAATGAATATTAAGAACAAAAATATGTAACAAAGCAACTTGTTGGAGATAAAGATTATGGATAGGGGAAAAGTGATTAAAAAGTATCCGCAGAGAGATGAGAGATTTTTAACCCTTGAAACAAGAGATATTGACTCTATGAATCAAGAGACTTTGACCCTATGAGAGAGCAAAACAGTGATTTTTAAAATTAGAATTGACTTGTCAGGTATGAAAAGCTCAATTAGGAGAGTTGAAAGATAAAGTTCAACCACTATCTGAGGAAGCAGAGGTAGAAAATAGCAGAGAAAAGGTAGTGAAAATGCAAAGAAACCTGAAAACAGAAAACCTACTTAAGAGATCCAATAGTCAATAGAAGAATAGAAGAATAAAAGATGCAGAGAAATCAGAAGGAAAAATATGATCAAAGACATGAGTTTTCCAATTGAAGGGGTGATCAAGTGCCTAACACAGTGTGTCAAAAGGCCCACAATGAAACACATTATCATAAACATTTGCAACTCTGGACACTAACTTAGTGATAAACACATAAGAAAATCTACAATCAAAACCAAACAAATTAATTTAGGGGAAACCAGTAATTGCTTGGGAAAGGACAAAGACACATTAGGACAGGTTACTGAATTAACTCAGCTAAGCATTTGCTTAGCCATAATCATGCAAACTGTAATACAAGAAAAACAATTTTGAGTGGAAGAGGCACAGGACACAGTGGAAAAAGAGGAAGAGAACTCATCTCCTTCAGTTAGGAGAAGAGAATAAATCATACCAAAAAAAAAAAAAAAAGAAAAGAAAAAATCTGCAAAGTTAAAATGTAACAATACAGATATATTACATGACAATAGGAAGTAAGCATCAAAATGATAAGGAATAAGATTGTTTGGATTGGCTGTTTCTAGGAAAGAGAGAGGGAGAAAACTGCCCTTAATAAAAACCGTCTAATAATAATATAATATATATTATAATAATAATAATATAATAATTTTTGCATCTAATATAAAAATTGGAATTACTTGCTTAAATTATTGTATAACTTTTTATACAAAGCTTGTATAACTTTGGAAATAATAGAGGCTTTCATATTCATATTCTCATGTACATTCATATTCATATCCAGGTTAAGTATGGATTTATACCAACCAAATAATTCTAATTACTTTGAAATAGTGAAATGAGACTGTATATGATGATTGTTAATCTCTTATTAATCCTTAGTTGAATTTAAATTCTGTCGTCAAATTCTAAAGCCAGCAATGATAATTTGATTCAAAATTGATGTGCATTAAAAATTTGTTTCTTCATTGGTCTCTTAAGGACATTTTGTCTATGCCATTTTACATTGTTCTCCTAATCAGTTATTGCTTTAGGTTCTTTTTACCTAAATTCTCAAGTATATGCTAAGTATTCCACAATCCAGTTTCATCCCTGGCTTTCCTAACCCTGCACACAGAATGACTTAGGGAGAAACTACTGCTAGGCTGTAGTAATTCAAAAGGAAGTTTCAGTATCTAAAATCTCTTTTATTTCCAGTCCTGAAAGTATTCCTTTCTTTTTTATAGTTTAAACTCATTGGCTAAAATGCTAAATTGTTTATGTTCAGCAAAGCAGCTTATTAATGAAAAAATATTCCATGTGATGCTTGGAGACTTAATGGAACTGCTGTTAATTTTATTAACAAAAGATGTGTTGAAAGCTGTTATTAAGATATATTCTTAGGTTATGAATTTCTAGTTATATCTAGGTCTTCCATTTAAAAATGCAGAGAGGTAGGGACTAAAAAAATAATAAAATAAAATACAAATGCAAAACTTTCTACACAAAATATTTAGATAGGGTTAGAGACCTGCATTAGGACAAGGAGTTTGTGGCATGACACTTTACTCTTATTTTGTTGTGAGATTTTATCATGAAAAGACATTGGCTTTCATCAATATTTTTTCTATGATTCTTTAGGTTGACATGTACATTTGTCAAATGTATATTTTGCAAGAATTTTTATTCATTCTGTGGATTTCCTTTTAACCTTGATTGTATGTTTTTTAGCAGAAATTTTAATTTTGATGAAGACTAATTTATCTAGGGGAATTTTCCACATGTGGATATCTCAATAAAAATGTTTCTAAAAACTATATAAAGACAAAAGTTCTGTGAGTTCACATAGCCAGGGACTAATTATCTGAAATCCTACCATGATTTTGAAGAAATAACATCACCAAGGTAACAATAACTCTGGCAGGTAAGAGCTTATGATGTTTGACACCTAGAGCAAACCTGAGACCCTTAAACTTGCATCAACAAAATGAGCTACAGATCTTATTTATCAATCTTTAAGCATGTTCTTTCTTACATATGGTGCTATCACAAACTTACTTTTTATAGCTAACACTGCATGTAACACTTTAGAGTTACATATTATCCAAGGAAACAGACCTCAGATTTAGACTTCTTAGATTTAAATCCTGTCTCCACCTATCAATAATTGTGTGACCACAATATTACTTAACCTTTCAGTACCTCATGCATTCCCATCAATAAAATGTAGTGATAATGACACCTTTTCCATAATGTGGATGTAAGATTTAAAATAGTTAATGCATGTACAGTCCTGGTAATGGTGCTTGACATATTGCAAGTGCTGGACATAAGTTATTCTTTCTATTTGTTTTTTTAGTAAGGAGAGTAGGAAGCATTTTTATTGACTCAGTGTGCCTACTACTCAGCTTTGCTGCTAGCAAAAGAAAATTTTGATCCATTTTTTTTCTCTCTCTCTGTATTCCTGTCCTTAAATATCTTCATTTCACTAGATGATGCCATGATCTGAACTTTCCAGTAAAATAATTCTGAGTCCAGAGTTTTCTTTGGCTCTTTTTCTCTCCACATGCACATTAAGTTCATTAGCAAATTTTCTCAGCAGTACATCTTAAATATATTCCAATTTTGTTCATATTTCAATTCATCTACCAATACCATCCTAGCACAAGCCTATACTGTTCTTCTCTTAGTCTGCTAGGTAGTTTCCTGACTGTCCCCTCAAACTGTATTCTTGCAACACTGAAGTACACTTGCTACAGCACCTACAGTATTATTTACAAAACCTAAGTTAAATGATGTCAACCCATAATCATGTCACTCCATTTAAAAGTTTCATTGTATATGAGTAATGTTTCAAACACTTCACTATAGTATGCCAGGACTTCACGGTAGCTGGTTTCCAAAGATGGTAACCGTCATTCAAAAAACAGAGTTCTTCTCTCTCCTTCCTTGATACTGAGTTGGCCTGTTACTGGCTCTGACATAGAAAATGCAATGGAAATAACATTCTAGAACTTTTAAGCTCAAATCATGAGGTTTTTTTTTTAGCATTTTTTGCTTTCTTGTTGATCAAGACCAACTACGATGTATTAAGTCTGATTATATTACCACCATTCTCTGAGAAAACCTAAGGTGCAATATGAATAAATAGAGAACATGTGGAGAAGCACCAGGAAAATATGCACCTTCTGGGGCAATCTTGTGCAGCCCAATCACAAGTGAATACAGCCCAGTGACTTCAATTGACATCAGATAAAATAGAAAATCAATGAGGAAAATCCTACCTAAATTCTTAACCCCACAAACCCTGAGGGGGGGGGGATTTTTCACAATCATTAGGATAAATTATTTTTTAAATCAATTATGCTTTGAATACCTTAATGTGCAGCAATAGGTGATGCTTTCCCCTATACTTCTCCAGGTTCATCTATATATTTTAAGCATGCTTACTTTAATTTCTTCATAATGAAAATCTTGTTCTTTTCTCATGAGCCTTCAAGTCATACTCCCCTTTGCCTGTGGGTCTCTTCCCTTAGTTATGAGCATAGCTAATTCTCATCATTTGGGTCTCAGTTCAATAGTCATTTCCTCCAATGGAGGATATCCACATTATCTGAGGTAGCTTCATAATACCACTGTGCACATCCTTGCATATTTCTCCATTTCTCCTTAATATTAATTTTTTCCTGAAGTTGTTTACTTAATTTTGATTGTCAGTCTTTCATGAGGATAGCTACATGGTCTATTTTTTCAAGGCTAAAAACTTAAAACATGAATAGTGTCTGCCACATAGTAAGAGATAAACATACAGATATATGTTTATCTTACTTGATAAAGGTGAAAAGGTGTTCTTACATCCCACTAGGTCAGTGTCATGACTATTGGTTATTGTAATAGACAGTCTTCATTTTCCTTACCTAAAGCCACTCTATAACCTTGTCACTCTACTCTGTGCCTCCACAAAGCTGACCTTTATGTCTGAATCAACAGTCTTCCTTGTTCTTTAGCTTTTCGTTGATTTTGGCTAGTGAAAAGTTACTGACAGGAGATTAGATGGTCAAAAAAAAGAGAGGTTAGGGTATGCTCATTATTTCCTTTTATAAAACTCACTGACAGCTGCATTCCCCTTCCAAAAATCACAGCTTCTAGAAAATGACTTTCTCTTATAGTAGGGCTAAATGTCTCCAGGATCTGGTAATATTTTGCTCCTTTTTTCCAGTAACACCAAGGAATGGTAAAAATAAACAAAAGAAAAAAAATTTCACTGTCACTAGCTCTACCATGCTTCACCGGCTTTCTTTTTCTCATTTACCTTAATCCTGCTCACACCTTTTAGCCTTTTTATTTAAAATATATTCAAAGCTATTATTTTTTTAACTGTACCATCATTAATGACCAATTCCCTAAGTTAATTCAGATTTTTGTTATAGTTGATATAGTATTTTTGGTATTTTTCATAAATAAGCTATTACAGCTTTTGTTTTAATCAGATACTTGTTAATTTTTCTCTAGATAATTGAAAGACGACAGCATATATTTGCTACTCTTTTAAAACTTGCTCCCTTGGATAATTATGAGCCTGCAAGTACATACACATACCTACCCATATTTGCATAGCCACTTTTACACCCTCCCATATAACAGATTTATGTCTGCTTTTACTATTGTTCTGTGGAAACAAATTCATCATCTCACTTGTTGGCTTCTGTTCTGACCATCTCCAAACATTCTAGCCATGGTACCCCACTCCAAAACTAGTCAACTATTCTTTTACTAAGATGATTTATATGGGTTGGGAATAATACATAAGAGCATTCAGTGGGATGGAATACATAAAGAGAGAATAGAATCTGGAGATTCATTATTTTCATCAGTGAGCATAAAAAATACAGATATAAGGAAGGATAATTTTCCTGTTTAGCTAAGTACATTACAAAGTTAATGAGAACACTCATTGGCAAATGTCAGTAGCTTTGAATATACATTGGTGAGATGGTTGCTTCTTTGAGTCTTGCTGTAAGCATGAGGCAATAGTCACCAAATTTTAATGCAAAAATAAGTTATCTGAAAGTTAGATGAAAGCAATAACAGTACTAACTACTAGTAGACTTTATTGTTAAAGTCAGACTTTAAAAAATGTTTTCAGGAAACATTCATGCAATTTTAATCACAAATGCATAAAGTTTCAGAGCTAAGAGAATTCTATAAATCATTTGTCCAAGACCTTTCTTTCATCATTAATAAATCAAAATCTATAATGATTGACCAGAGGTCAAATTGGTGGTGTAATTTCTCATGTCTTTCCTTTTTGACCTCTGTTCTTTCCTTGGGATGAGCTGTTACTCAAATGCATATGTTTTCCACGGTCTAGGACATGGCTACATTGGGGAGAGTGGTCAGGTTGCTAAGTCATAAGTCCTGGGAGAGTGGGCGAGGGGCTAGCACACCCAGTTCAGGCCTCTTCAGCAAAAATATTTCTTACTTTTCAGTTTAATATATGTTTCAGTTTAGGATACTGTCTGGAAAAGTTTACTTGTGTTAAAAAGAGAGATTTGAAAAGCACTATTTTATGTCATGCTATTAGCCTAACAAAAAACTAGCTGAAGAAATCTGTAAGAAAAGTTGCATTGATTTTATTAAATCTCATGGCACACAGGTAAATGTTTAAAATCTTGCTCCCTGAGGAAAATGAGTCCTGATTTGTACCATTTGCAGATTTCCATCCCATTATGGTTGATTTCAGGCTACCAACATGATGTCAAACAATTTTCAAAGTTCCTAAAAATGTACAAGCCTTGTGAACTAGCTCCAGCACACCACCGGTTGAGCTGCTTCTGTTGCAATGTACTCCTTTCATTTTCCTGATGTCTGTTCTTGTATTGAAATGAAACACTAATAGGTGGGATTGTTGTGCAAATAAATAACAGGCAAGAAATCAGTTTATAATCCTTGGCAAATATTCCTCACTGTTCATTATCATGAGTGGTTTATTTTATTTAATGGTCTTGAGTTTGGTAATATGATTTGACCATAGGTAAATACATGTAATTTCTTACCTAAAAAGTAGCATGGAATGGAATGTTTAGAATGGAATATTAGTGAAACAACTGTAAATTAAAATAATGACCATCCTGGAGAAGGATGAGAATGTTTAAACACACATTAAAAAAAAATATATATATGTATATATATTATACATATGCACATAAATATATATTTGTGCACCAAGAGCATCTGCTTTTGTATATATGTAAAGTGGTGTTATATTATCAAACATGAGGAAATATCTTGGAGTGAATTGTTCCTCTTGTTTCATCTCCTAGGAAGCTGTTCAATTACATCCCATTATTCTCTTTGACTTCAGTTGGTGTTTTCATGCTCAGATTGGCTTTGTTTTTCACCACAATGTCCTCTTTCCACATGGCTTTCATATTACTCTACCCTCTGATGTACTTGAAACAGAGAGACAGAAATTTCCACACTAAAAAAGAAAAGTTTTAAAGGATAGTAACAGGGCAAAAAAGAAGAAATAATTGCCCAAATATTATCCTACCGTCCTTTGATAGTATATTACCTCTTTCTTCTTTTCTGTTTCAAGTAAAGGAGGAGTTTGGGGCATGTCTCATAGGCCATCTCCATAATCATCTTACACAATGTACATTATGGCCCAGTTGCCATTTATCAGAATTGTTCTAGATAATGTTCCAACTCTTCCCTTCTATACCCTATCCTTAACTTCTGACATTGAAATCTTATTGGTAGAAGAGATATATTCATTCCCTTTCATTCCTCACTATTAGATCTATAGAGCATTGTTTTCACCATTTTAAGAATAAGGAAATTAAAACTTCAACTCAATTTTATTCAAAATCAAAGCCATTAAAATATACTGCATCCCACATACTCATTTTGCTGATTAAATTCTACTTAATAGGTTGCAGAAAGTAGCAAGTTGGGTAAGATTGCTAACATCTTTCCAAACAAGTGCAAAGTTTAAAATGAGGAACAATTTAATGTGAGAGATACAGAAAGTTTAGTAGACAGTTTTATTTAAAACACTCAAATGAGAGAGTGCCTTGATATTTTGAGAAATTTGACCAGTTAATGTAATCAAATTGGCATATTTTCACTCTCTCGAAAATTCAGTTGCTGGTTTTACCATCATTTCTATTTACTCTAAGAATTCAAATGGAAAGTACGTAGTAATAAATGAAGGATGGTTGACTAGTCTCTAAGAAGCAAAGCTAAATATTGCCATCTTGGTTCATAAGTAGACTGCATGTGAATGCTAGAAATTTAGTATTGGTAGATAGGATCTTAAGACAAAAGATATAACCATAATATAATCTCTTTTTGTGAGGTTCTCATATAAGCATTGCATTTATTCTTGAATTTAATATGTTGAAAATTGAGGAAAAGAATAATTAAGAATAATTAAGGAATAATTAATAAAAGAATAATTAAGGAACTAGACTTAAAAATGCAATATATGCAATATAAACATTGGATTTGTAATTTAATTTTTTGAAACAGTATATAATATTCTTTTATAAGGATCAAAGCAATTACTTAGAAACACCTAATATTATAAAACTGACAATAAGGAAATATGAATATTTAAATAAACAAAGCTTCAATAAAAGGTTAAAAAATAACACTAGTTACTATGTTAGGACATTTATGTATGTCATTTTATTTAACACATTTAAACTGTGAGCTTTCTCCTTTTTTTCTTAAATTTTGAAACTTTCCAATCATTTAAATATTGATATATTTTTGGGAGTACATTTTAGCACTTTCAGATATGTATATGTTTCCCTCTACCAAAACTCTTGAGTTAATGTCTTATCCTCTCCCTTCACCTATATTCTCACACTTCCCACCATTAACACAAGTAACTAGTATATTTTTTCAGAACTGTACTTTTTTTAGTGTGCTCCCTAGATATATATTCTTTGGTTATTTATATTCAATAAATGACTAAAACCACTCATTTCTCAAATGTCTTTCATTTTTTTATTTATTTTGCTTCATATAATCACTTAAAGATCCATCCACTTTGTTTCAAAAGGTATGCTGGATCTTTTTAACAGCTGAATAGTATTCCATTGACTATATTCTACAGCTTTCTATGCAGTTGTCTATTTTGAGACATTTAAGTTGATTCCAAAATTTGACTATTATGACCAATGAAGTTATGAACATGAATCCTTTTGCATTAGAGCTTTCACAATCTTTGGGTAAATACCTAGTAGTGATATTGCTGAATCATGGGGTATTTGCATTTTCATTTGTTCAAGCATGTCTATATTGTTTGAACTCTATTTTTCCCACAGAATCCTTACCAAAGTATCTTGTTTCTATTATTATGGTATAAGTCATTTTCACAGTGGTGAAGTGATATTTCATTGTGATTTTGATTTACATTTCTCTTAAAAAAGAAATGTTGAATATATTTTCAAATGCTTATAAACTATTAGCATTTTTTTGAGAATTGTGTATTCAGGTTTTTTGCCCTTTTTTTATTGGGTTGTCTTTTTGTTACTTTTTTTACCATTTATTTTGAGGTTTTATCAACTGCATGTTCATCCTTGTCAAATGTTTTTTTTTTAATCTATTGAGATGATCATGTTATTTTTAACTTCCTTTTTTATCTGTTAAATAAACAAATAAGTTCTACCAAACATTCAAAGAGGAACTAACACCGGTACTATTAAAACTCTTTCAAAAAATTGAGAAAGAAGGAAAACTACCAAATACCTTCTATGAAGCAAACATTACACTCATTCCAAAACCAAATAAAGATAGTGCAAAGAAAGAAAACTACAGACCAATCTCCCTAATGAACACAGATGCAAAAATTCTAAACAAAATCCTGGCAAACCGAATCCAACATTGCATAAAAAGGATCATCCATCATGACCAAGTGGGATTCATCCTAGGGGCACAGGGATGGTTCAACATTAGAAAATCAATCAACATAATCCACCACATCAACAAAGAGAAGAACAAAAATCATATGATCATATCAATAGATGCGGAAAAAGCATTCGATAAAGTTCAGCATTCTTTCATGATGAAAGCCTTGGAAAAAATTGGTATAAAAGGATCATACCTAAACATAATAAAAGCTCTATATGACAGACCCACAGAAAATATCATCCTCAATGGGGAAAAACTGAAACCATTCCAATTAAAGTCCGGAACCAGGCAAGGATGCCCACTCTCTCCACTCCTTTTCAACATAGTTCTCGAAGTCCTAGCTAGGGCAATAAGACAAGAGAAAGACATAAAAGGAATCCAAACAGGGAATGAAGAAATAAAGTTTTCATTATACACAGATGATATGATTCTCTATGTAGAGAACCCAGAAAAATCAACAGAAAAACTGATTGAAATAATAAACCGATTTGGTAAGGTAGCTGGATACAAAATCAACACGCAAAAATCAACAGCATTCATATATGCAAAGAATCAATTAGAAGAAGAAGAAATTAGAAAAAAACACCCCATTTACCACTGCACCAAAGAAAATCAAATACTTGGGAATTAACCTAACAAAAGACGTAAAAGACCTATACAAAGAAAACTATAAAACATTCTTAAAAGAAATAGATGATGTAAAAAAATGGAAAGACATTCCCTGTACATGGATTGGAAAAATCAACATCATCAAAATGGCTATACTACCAAAGGCCATCTATAGATTCAATGCAATTCCAATAAAGATCCCAAAGATATATTTTAAAGAGATAAAACAAAAATTACTGAAATTCATATGGAACAACAAAAGACCCTGAATAGCCAAAACCCTATTGACAAACAGAAGAGAGAACAGAGGTATTACTATTCCAGACTTCAAACTGTACTACAAAGCCATAATACTTAAAACAGCGTGGTACTGGTACAAAAACAGACAAACAGACCAATGGATCAGAATTGAATATCCGGAAATAAAACCACACATATACAGTCAATTAATCTTGGGGCAAAAAACATACCCTGGAACAAGGATAGCCTCTTCAGTAAATGGTGC
>PVHY01000508.1:212795-224011 GCA_004024945.1 Uropsilus gracilis | reverse complement strand
AAAGCAGATATTGGTTTAAAAAATAAATAAAAAATAAAATAAAATGAAATAAAAAGAAATGTATTAACAATCAAAGAATTCTGACTTGACATATTGTCATCTTATCACCAAAAAATAATAAGTAGTGCTAATTGGCAATGTTTTCCATGTATATTGCTCAGCTTAATCACATCAATACCCATATGAGAAAGTTATTATCATAACTCAGAAGAAACTAAGTTCAGAGAGGTTAAGAAACGTGTACTGGTTGCATAGCAACTAAGATTTAAAATAAGATTTCCAGGCTTCAAATAATATGCTCTCAAATGAACTCAGAACAGGAGGAGGAGGGGGAGGGGAGGGGAAGAAATCTTGGTTCTTGTGGCCATATTTACACCCTTGTACTCCTAGGAAGGAGTACATGACAAAATTGGATCTATTAGTAGTTTTTAAAATAAATACCTCTAACTTTGAATGCCCCACCAGTCACAAGAGCTAGGCCAGTAATCATACTTCTTGGATGTGTGAGTTTCCAGGAACTTGCCCCTTCTCCCAGTGACTGTCCAACCCTCCTGGCCACCAGAATCAGGCCTGAACATTCTTCAGTGGAAGGCCAAGTACCACCTTAGGTCCCAAATGAACCAGCAGCTGCGCAAAACGTGGAGTATATATCTACAATACTGTGAGAGAAGGAACCATACACAACAGAAGCTTCAACTACAAGTGACCAAACTGAAAGAAAACAGGGAGAATGAGAAAAAAAAACAAATATACAAGTCCTCAGGGGAGCCATACACCACAGAAAGAAAACAAATTTCCAGGCTAACCACCAAAACATAGAAAAGTACTTACTCTTATCATATACTGAACTCATAATTGCTAAAATAAAATCCAAAAAATGGAACAATACAAAGAAAATTCATAAAAAATGAATATGAGAAATATATGCAATGAACAAAAGATCAAACTGAAATTTAAAGCAAGAAAATCACAAAATTGCAAAATTCTACTGCAGATATGAGGGAAATATAATGGCCTTCTCAGACAAACAGAATCTTCGGGAATTTGCAGCCACTAAACCACCACTCCGAAAAAGAGTAAGAGTTTTAGAATTTAAACCAAAGAGAAATAAATGCAAAAAATGTAATAACTAAATAGAATCATAAAAATAAGGACAAAATAGATAGCAGATTTTCATATATGAATAATCAATCTAAGTGTTAATGGACTGAACTCAGCAAAGAAAAGACACACAGAATATTTAGTTGGATTAAGAAACAGAACCCAATCTTCTGCTGCCTTTAGGAAAAACACTTATGTTCTAAGGATAAACATAGTCTAACAATAAAGAGATGGAAAATAATTCTACATGCAAATAGCACCCAAAGAAAGGCAGGGGTAGCCAAACATAGCTAAAATATACTTCCCACTTAAGAAAGAAATGAGGAACAGAGAACACTGTATAATGATTAAGGGAACAATAAAACATGAAGTCATAACACTCATTCACATATGCTCACCAAATGAGGGAGCACTAAAATATAACAATTACTAGCACATCTGAAAACAGGTACTGTAGAAAATACATATGTGGTTGGGGACTAATAATCCCATCTCACCAATGTACAAATTAAGAAGTTAGAAAATAAATAAGGACACAATCACCATAAACAAAGAACTAGACTATATGGGTTTAATAGACATTTACAGGGCACTACACCCCTACAAAGCCCAATACACATTATTCTCAAGTACATATCTGTCTTTCTCCAGGACTGACAACATACTAAAAATATCTTCTCTGACTTTATGGTACCTAACTAAAATCAAGTGTAAAAAGAAAACAGAAATAATGTAACTGTGGAGAATAAACAATACACTACTGAAAGATCACATAGGTAATAAGGAAATCAAATAAGAAATCAAAACATACCTTGATACAAATGATAATAAAATATACCATTCCAGAATGTATGAAACATAGCAAAAAGCAGTACTAAGAAGGAAGTACATACCAATACAGGCTCATATCAACAAACAAGAAAGACCCCAAACAGGCAATATTGTCTCTCATTTCAAGAAACTTGAAAAAAAGAATCCAAAAGCAAGTAGAAGTAAATAAAACAATAAAAATCAGACCAGAAAGAAGTGAAATAGATATCAAAATGGTGTTTTAAAATATCAATGAAACCAAAAGCTGTTTTTTTGAAAAAAATAAAATAGAAAAACCTACAGCTAAGCTCACTAATAAAGAGGGGAAAAACTTAAACAGGATAAGAAATGAAAGAGAAGCTATAACACACACTGATGAAATCCAGAGGCTAATAAGAGATTAGTAAGAACATGTATATTCAAACAGTTGAACAACCTAAACACTATGGACAGATTCTTAGAATTATATAATCATCCAAGACTGAATAGGGAATAAACAGAAAACCTGAACAAGGAAATTGAAACAATAGAAAAAATTTCCCAAAAAATAAAAGTCAGACACCAGATAGTGTTACAACTTTTTAACATATTACTTAATAGTTATGCTGCTGTTTCAAAAAAGTGAGAAAGAAGTACTTCCAAAAACATTTTATGAGGCCAATATGACACTAATATAACACTAAACAAAGACAATTTTAAGAAACAAAAACAACTATAGTCCAATCTCCCTAATGAAACTATGTAAAATTACTCAATAAAAATCACAGCAAATTCAATGCAATGATACATTAAAGGGAATAAATGTCATTACCAGGTGGGCCTTAGACCAGCAACACAAGGTTCAACATTTGAAAATCAATCAATGAATCCACCAAGTTAACAAAAATTGTAAAAAAAAAAGATGATATCAACAGAGGCCGAGAAAGCATTGGATAAGATTCAACATCCATTTATGATGAAACCACTTGGAAAATTGGGTATAAATGGAACATATCTTAACATAATAAAAGTCATCTATGACAAAGCCATAGCTAGTCACATTCTCAATGATGAAAAACTAAAAGCCTTTTCACTAAGATTCCGTACAAGACAAGGATATTTACTCTCATCACTACCATTCATTATAGTACTATTCATTACAAGTACTATTTAGAGCAGTAAAGCATGAGAAAGCCATAAAATGTTCCAAAGTGGTAAGGAAAGAAAACCATCATTATCTGTAGATGATATGATAATATATAAAGAAAACCCCAAAGACTGCATGAAAAAACGAATTATGCAAAACTGTAATTAGAAATTATACTAAGGTATAATCTAGAGGTATTACAGCCAGTTAAGGAGAGAAAAAAAAATTATAGAATTTTAAAGGAAAATGAATAGACTCAAATTTAAGTTATATTTACATTCTTCATTTTTGCTCGTATCTATGTGAAATGCTTTATTTCAGTAGCAAAAATGATCTGTTCATTCATTCTTGACCCATCTAGAGACTGTGAATACTATATATTTTTCTCACTGATAGATTTATTGCAGTAAAATTTTAAGGGATATTATGTGAAATTTTTCTTCAATAAATATTCAAAATTTTTCTTTAATAAATCAATGCATGATTAGTTTAAAAACATTTTTTTTTCTAATGCCTTCACTAACTTTTTCTTTTTTTTGAGACTAGGTCTCGCTACTTTTGCCTGTGGAACCGCAGGCTCACATTGCCCGTGGTACCACAGCCTTAAGCAATCCCCAGCCTCAGCTTCCCAGGTAGCTAGGATTACAGGAACATGCCACCACGCCCAGCTATTTTTTGGGACTAGGTCTCACTGTGTTGTCCCCGGTAGAACTCGAACTGCGATCCCCAGACCCCACCACGACTCCGTACGCTGTTGCTTACAGGTACGCGCCACCGTTCCCGGCCTACCTTCACTAACTTCAAATGGTCTTTCCTTTTAAAATCTTTTCTTACGTATTACCTAGTTTCAATACTGGAGGCTCATATGTGGACAACTTCCCATAGTATCTGGCAATCTCTTTATATGAAAAACAACCAATAGTTATTGGAGACAGGTATACACAAGGTGAGAATGATTGAGCCAAGGAACAGAAAACTATGCCATCAACAAAGGATAGGCTTAATATGAGTATATGGTATACACTGACAATATTCATTTGTAAAAATCCATAGAACTGCACAATACAAAGTGTAAGCCTTGGTGTAAACCATCGACTTTGATTAAATACAATGTATCAATATTGGTTCATGAAGTGTGACCAATATACCACATGGATGCAAGATGCTAATAGGAAAAATTTTATTATGAGAGGGACATTCTGTGGAGGGAAACTTTGTGGTGTGTTCCATGGGCAAAAATAGCAAGACCTAGTCTCAAAAAAAAAAAAAAAAAAAAAAAAGGGCAGTGGCCTAACAGAAAAGATCCTAAAAAGAAGACTTGGATACCCTCCATTAGCCAAAGACTGTTCCCATGGAGGAGCAGCTCTACCAAAACACAAGACTGGAAATCGGGTCCCCAAAGCTAAAGACCTGAAACATAATGGGAGGAAGCAGCAAAAAGAGGCAGAAAACAATAGAAAGAGCAGACACCAGGAAACAAGAATCAGGGGTGCAAGCCAAAGGTGTTCAGGCTCAGAATGGCCAATGAAGATATTGAGGAAAAAAAGGAAAAAAAGAAGACCAGAAAGACTAAATGGGCAAACAACAAAAAGAAAGGAGGCAATGAGACCAGAAGGAGCGTGGTGGGGTGGGGTAATCCTATGGGGATCAACATTTATGCAATCATGTATAGTACAAAATAAAAAAAAAAAACCCAAAAAACAAAGTACATACAATGTAAGCACAAATCTCAAGTCACTGAAGTAGATAAACCACCCAGAGGAAGGCTTGCTCAAAGCCCTGACATCTGATGATGTGAGTTACAGTTCTGTCAAGTAAGGGAGAAAATAGTATATTTTATCTGAGGGCCCAACATCTTTCTAGTCTATAAAATCTACAACATCTCAAGCTGGAAAATAATGGCTAGTTCCAAACAGCTGAGGCACCTGTAAGTGAAGCAGCACTTAAATTGACTAAGATTTGTCTGCGAAAAACAAACTGTGAAAAATAATTCTATCTCACAATGTTAACAAACACATAAACATGTTTTATAAACATTTTTCATAATGATGGGATAGAAAACCAGCAGACACCAAATTTGGAAAACCCCTCAAATGGCTAGATTATTTGTAAAGTTTCATCCTGCAATGTTCAGGACAAGAAATAATCACCTTTATTTATTACATCAAAAAAAAAATATACTTCCATATACAGAATAGAAAGTAAATATGCAATTAGATCAATACCAAAAAATAATATGGCTATCATGGAATAGACCAAGTTCATCATTCTTCAGAAAAGTGTGAGTGTCTGAGAAAGAAAAAGCAATAGCTTTGGATCTGACTCATCTACGCAATGAGATTTTTTTACTGAGATCTTTAAGGTCAGTTTTAAATTCAATATGCTCTGGATTTATGAGATAGATCTGCCCCATTTCAGTCTTCAGAAACCTTTATGTCCTATAAGTATGCATGTATTGTACAACAGTTACAAGAGTTCCAAGTCAATACATATAAAATGACAGGGAATTCCTTCCTGAAAGCAGAAGTTGGCTTAGCTCCAACAACAAATATAAATGATAGAAGTATTCTGAAATTCTGCCAAGAGACAGTCACAGATGGAGACTCAGGAAAGGGAATATGAAAATAACAAAGCTAGCTCCATTTGAATGGTAGCCAGGGATAACGAATATTACTATATGTATAATTTCTCTTGGGTTTACGTTATAATTATTATGCTTTCCTCTGTTTCCCCAAAGAAACTAAAGTAGATTTTTGTATCTAAAAGGGAAATTCTAATTTAAATAGTTCTGCTAACCTTTCAAACAAACCGCTAAAGAGCCCAATACACATTGTTCTCAAGTGCATTGTGTCTTTCTCCAGGAGGGACCACATATAAATATCTTTCTGACCTTAAAGGTACCTAACTAGAAATCCACTGCCAAAATAAAATTCAAATGCAAGTAAGAACTTTTAAAAAAAATTCCTAAATTACAACAAAGGTAACAAAGGATTAATATAGCACAGTATTTTAAAAAATAAAAAAAAAAACTATCCCTGTAATATAAAAATGAATAAAAAACACAAACACATGAAGGACAAAGAAATATAAGTGGCTGGTAATATTAAAACTGGTGAATGCAATTAGTAAGCAAATAAATGTACATAAAACAATTTCTCATTCATCAACTAAGGAGATAATATTTATTTACAGTACACAATATTACTGATACTTCTAAATGAATATCACTCATTTATAGCTGGGAAGAATATAAATTAGAACAGTCTTTCTAGTAACATTTTCACAATACATAACAAGAGTGTAAAAAAACTCACACCCTTACATAGTAATATCAATGAGAGATTAATATATAAAAGTTTATTCTATGTTGACATAATAAGATCAAAAATTGGAAACAAGCTAAATATCGAATGAAATGATAGTTAAACAAGCCATGTTATATTCTATAACAGACATTTATACAACTATCCAAATAAAATACTTGTGGTAGAGCAACAAGATGGCATCAGAGTGAAGCCCTTGTATTCATGTCCTACATATACTGCCAGCTAGACTGAGACATAACAAGACCAATAACTCTTGAACGTAAAACAGATAGTTACACTAGAAACAACATCAATAGGAGGAGGAACTCACCAATCAGTGGACTGGCCCAAGCAGGTAGCCCAGGCTAGTGAGGTAAGACCTGGTGACCCAGTTCATTTTGCAAACAGTATAATATAACCAAACGGTGAGCCTGATGAAGTAGACCCTGGGAGATCCCAGTGAGACCTGGCAGGAACTAGTTGTTGCCTATAATTTGGTAGTCCTGCAAGCAATGGAACAAGTCCTACCAAGGGCACAGCTGTGATGAGCCTCAGTAGAGGTAACAGCATGGCCTGGTGCCCACTGGCTGCAGCTCCTGGAAGTGAGTCAGAGGAACAATGCTTGGAGAGAGAGCAGTGCAGTGGATAGGAATGACATAATCCTCTGGACAACGGAAAATAGGGAAGACATCAACAAGTTTGATGCTGAGAAGCTTCATGATATATAAAACAGGGAGAAGGTACAAAGAAGAACCTGGCAGTTTTAGTCTGATACAGAGAACACTAGTGGAAGGACTGTCAGCTTGCACAGGGCCCTCAGGAGGGGAAGTGGATACTATGTGCAAGCATATTCCCCAGAAGGAGGGAAACCCTTGTGGAGGAGATAAGCTATGCTACATAGGCATTCTGAGAGTATTCCCCCCACCAACCCGCTGGGAGTGGTGCTTATTTGTGAGGAGTACTACAAGCACAATGACTGTGGTGTCTCTCATCACAAACCCCAGAGAAGGTTATTTGGGGTGCTACAGCCATGACAAGATTACCCTAAGTCATTCCACTACCATTGAATCTCTCTAAACCTCTTCTCTACCCTGCTGACTCAAGAACTACAATAGATCTAAGTAGATAAAGAAGTCAGCAAAAAATCTGCAAACACCACAGCATCCTTTGCGAGAAAAATGAAATATCTTAACTCCCTAAGTTACCGCTAAATATACTTAAAACAATAATAAAATAGAGAGATCTTAAGTAGCAAAATGGACAAAAAAAAAGTCTACATAGAAGATTACTCAAGAAAGTATGACATCATAAGAGGAAAACCATACTCTAGTATACAAACATACACAAAATGAAAGATTTTATCTCCCCATTGGCTAGAGAGTCTTAAGAATTGCTATAATCAAGAAACTTGGATAGAAGAAACCTCAGTAAAATTATTCAAAATAATACAAAGTGACTCAAAAAAAGTTAACTAAAGAAATAGAACAAAATTTAGAAAAACAAATTGAGCTCATAAATAAAGTCTAGAGAAAACTAAGAATGTTGAATGGATAAAATGAAGGATTGAATCAGTGACTTTTAAGATAGGAATGCACTAAGGACTGATGTGGAAAAAGACATAAATGAGGTGTAAAAAAATGTAAGAGGCAGTTAGAAAATTATTGTATGCAATTAAGAAAGCAAATGTAATAATGAGAATAATAAGGATCCCAGAAAGGGTAGAGAGAGGAAAACATATAGTCTATTCAAAGAAATAATAGAGGACACCTTCCCAAGCCTTAGGAAGCTATTAAATATACTAAAACATAAAGAGAAAAGAACACTTGGTTAATTAAATGTAAAGATTCCTCACAGAGACAGATAGTCCTCGAAATAGTAAGAGTTCAAGATAAAGAGTGAAGCAGTGAGATGGGGGGATAGGTAGGAAAGGCAGCAATATACACAAGGAATCCCAACATGATTACATTACACTTGTAGCAAAAAATGAAATGATGCATTAAAGTATTCAAAGATAAAAACTGCCAGAAAAGAATACTACATCATGTAAGATTCTCTTTCAGATATGAAGAAGAGGTAAATACCTTCCCAGATAAACAAAGGCAAAGGCATTTGCAAAACTAAACCTCTCCTACAAGATATAAAAAAAGGTATTTGCTTGGGCAGCACACATACAAAAATTGGAATGATACAGAGATTAGCATGACCCCTGTGCAAGAATAACATTCAAATTCATGAAGTGCTCCATATTTTTATGGAAAGATATTCCCTGATCATGGATTGGAAGAATTATCATCAAAAGCAGTTTACAGATTTAATGCAATCCCTATAAAATTTTCAAGGGTATTCTTCAAAGAGAGAGACCAAAATTTACTGAAATTCAAATGGAATAACAAAAGACCTCATATATCAAAAAGTCTCCTGATTAAAAAAAAAAAAAAAAAACAGAGGTATTACTATTCCCAGCTTCAAATTATACTACAAAGCCATAGTAATTAAAACAGCATGGTACTTGTACAAAAAACAGACAATCAGACAAATGGAACACAATTGAGGGCCCTTAAATAAAACCACACATATATAGTCAACTAATCTTTGACAAAGAGTGAAAAACTTACATTGAAACAAGGACAGCCTCTTCAATAAATGGGAAAACTGGACCAAGACATGCAAAAAAAATGAACCAAGACAACTCACTCATGCCATATAAAAACCAACTCAAAATAGATAAAAGATTTGGATGTAAGACCTGAAACCATAAAATATATAGAGGAAAACTCGGGCAAAATACTACATGAATTACAAATAAGAAATCCATTTCTGGACACATCTAAAGCAAAAAAAGTGAAGGGAAACAAACAGCTGGGACTACATCAAACTAAAAAGTTTCTGTACAGCAAAAGAGACAACAGACAAAACAAAAAGAAACCCGATCAAATGGGAAAAAATTTTCACCTTCTATATAAGTGATAAGGGTCTGATAACAAAGATACACAAAGAACTCACAACTTAACAAAAACAAAGCAACAACCCAGTTTAAAAATGGGGAGAAGACCTAAAAAGACACTTCGCCAAAGAAGAAGTCCTAATGGCCATCAGGCACATGAAAAACTGTTCAATGTCATTAGCAGTAAGGGAAATGCAAATCAAAACCGCACATGAAAAACTGTTCAATGTCATTAGCAGTAAGGGAAATGCAAATCAAAACCACAATGAGATATCATCTTATACCAGTGAAAATGGCCCACAACAAAAAAACAGGCAACAACAAGTGCTTTGTGGATGCAGAGAGAAAGGAATACTCTTACACTGCTGGTGGGAATGTAAACTGGTCCAGCCGCTATGGAAAGCTGTTTGGTGGACCCTCAAACTAATGACAATGGAACTACCATTCGACCCAGCAATCGCTCTTCTGGGAATATACCCAAAAGAGACCTTAATACAAAGGGACACCCGTACCTGGATTTTTATTGCAGCATTGTTTATAACTGCAAGGATATGAAAACCACCCAAATGTCTCAAAACAGATGAATGAATGAAAAAGATGGGTATATATAAACAATGGAATATTAGTCATCAATTTAAAATGACAAATTGGATGAATTTGATATAACAAGGATGGAAATAGAAGAAATCCTATTAGCAGAGACAAGTCAGAATGAAAAAGACAGAAACCAAATGGCTTCACTAATATATGGGGTATAGGAAAAATAAACAAAAGGCCAAGAAGAAAAGTCAAAACAAGCTAACAACCAAAGTAAAGTACACAACTGGGGGAGGGAGGATGGCTGGGAGAAATCAAGGAGGGGAGGTGGTGGGTGAACCCTGAGAATACAAAGATGTGAAATATAGATATAAATAAATTATTTAAGAAAAGAAACGTAGAAAGAACACTCCTTCATAAATCAAATAAAATCCACAGAAAGTTAAATAAGAACTGAACAGACAGAAAACTAAACGCAAAATGGCAGTAGCAAATCTGAATACATCATTTATCACTCTAAAAGTAAATAGACTTAACTCAACAATACAAAGGCAGAGAGTAACTGGTTGGATCAGAAAGTAAAACCTAAGCTTTTGTCTATAGGAGACATATTTGAGCTCCAAAGAGAGACACATAGTCAAAAGAAAATACTTCAAAACATCACTACAAGCAAATGGGACCCTCCTTCAAAAGACATGTTGAATAACCACACTATAACAGATAAAATGACATCTAGTCAAACAGGTAACAAAAGACAGAGTTGGTCATTATATAATGATTAGGATATCAATATATCAGGAAGACATACCACTTTTCAATATATGTGCCAATCAAAGGTACACCAATATACATAAGATGGCTACTAACAAAGTTAAAAATAGACATCAGTTGCAATAAAGTAGTGACAGGATACATCAACACCAACACCCCACTTATATCATGGGACAGATGAACCATGAAGAACATCAACAACATCAACAATCATAGCCAAAAATCAGAAATTAAATCAGATGGGCCTACTAACTTTTTATATGGCACTATTCTCCAAAAAAACTTGTACGCATTCTTCTCAAGTGCACATTGAATATTACTTATAGCAGACCATATGTGGGGTCAAAAATAGGTGTAAATAAATTCGTGAAGACTGAAAGGCTATCAAACATCTTTTTAGATCACAATGGTACCAAACTGGGATCCACAAAAAAAAAAAAAAAAAAAAAAAAAAAAAAAAAAAAAAAAAAAAAAAAAAAAAAAAAAAAAAAAAAAAAAAAAAAAAAAAAAAAAAAAAAAAAAAAAAAAAAAAAAAAAAAAAAAAAAAAAAAAAAAAAAAAAAAAAAAAAAAAAAAAAAAAAAAAAAAAAAAAAAAAAAAAAAAAAAAAAAAAAAAAAAAAAA
>PVHY01000508.1:0-212695 GCA_004024945.1 Uropsilus gracilis | reverse complement strand
ATACCTTCAAATATGTAGAGAGAGAACAGCATAATTCTTAGTGACTATAGTTAATGAAGAAATCAGAGAAATTAAAATTACAGACAAAAATGTAGACAACAGAATCTACATGATACAGTAAACGAGTACCAAAAAGGAAGAATAAATTAAGATAGGTTTTCATCAAGATTAAAAAAGGTCTCAACTAAATAATCCCAAATTATACCTTAAGAAATTAGAAAAAGAAATGGAACAAAATTACAGAGAAGGAAATGGTTAAAAGAGCAAAAATTAAATAAAAAAAATGCAAAGAAATCAGTGAAACCGAAAGATGGTTATTTGAAAAAATTGACAAATTGACAAACCTACAACTAGTCACTAAGAAAAAAATGAAGAAACTCTAATAAACTAAATCAGAAATGAAAGGGAAATCAGATAGAGAAATGAAAAGAGCATTCTCAGAAAGCAGAGGTTCATGAGGACCAACTAAAAATGCCTACATGCCAATAAATTGTAAACACTGGAAAAATGGAAAATTTCTTAGAAATAAAGACCCTCCCAATATCGACCCAGTAAAAAACAAATCCTGAACAGACCAACTACAAAAAAAGGAAACTGAAACTTTACTGTCTCCCAAATAACAAAATCCCAGGACATGATTGTTTTCCTAGTGTATTCTATTAAACCTTCAAAAAGGAATTAATACTTATCCTTCTCAAACCCTTACCAAGCACTGACAGAAAGGAAATATCCCCAAACACATTTTATGAGACCAAAATCATGATATTAAAATTAGACAAAAACAACATTTACCAAAACCAAAAAGGTATCAATATCCACGATGAACATCGAAGGAAAAATGCCCAACATAATTTTATCACACTGCTCCAACAGTATATTAAAATGGTGTATGTATGATAAAAGGTTCATACATCAAAATCAAGTGTGATTTCCACCCCCTCCCACCCAGCATTAAATAATAGTTCATCATATGCAAATAAATCAATGAAGTTAACCATATCAACAAAAGACAAAAATCATATAATCATATCAATTGATACAGTGAAGGTATTTGACAAGCTACAGAAACTATGATAAAAACTCTTAATAAAATGGGAATAAAGGGAATACCCCCTTAACATAATAAAGGCCATACATGGCAAAGTAAAAGCTAATATCATGCTCAATTATGAGAAAATAAGTTTTTCCTCTAAATTTAGGTATACAACAATAACATCCACTCTCAACAGTACTATTCAATATGGTGTCAGTAACTCTAACTAGAGCAATTATGCTAGAAAAAGATAAAAGGAATACAAATTGGAAAAGACATAGTAAAACTATCACTATTTGCCGATCATATGATAATATGCATTAAAAAACCCTAAGCACACCACTAAAAACTCCTGGAAACAAAAAAATCAATATAAAACATGGTAGGCTGAAAAATCATTATGAAAAGAGTCTGTTGCAAAGCTGTATGCAAATGGTGACCTAGAAGAGAAAGAAATTAAGAACACAGTCCCATTTACAGTAGCAGCAGAAAGTATTAAACACCTAGGAATAAAGTTAACAAAAGAGGTGAAAGATCTATTCATTGAAAACTAAGATATTGCGAAAAGAAATAGAAGACAAAGGAAATTTATACTCCTCCTTGTGGACTGGAAGAATTACCATCGCTAAAATGGTCACCTTACTCAAAGTCACCCTTATTGAGGTTCAGTGGAATTCTTCAAAGAAACAGCACAGACATTATTGTAATGTTTATGGAATCATAAGATACCCCAAAAAACCAAAGTAATCTTGACGAGAAAGAAGAGAAATAGGGGTATCATGCTCCTAGACTTCAAACTATGCTACAAGGATATAATAATATAAGCACTATGCTATTGTGTTAGAAAGAGATAACACTGATCAGTACAATGGAATTGAGTACAAATATGAACCCACTTTTATATGGAAATCTAATCTGTGAGTCAAGAGTATACAACAGGGAAATGAAATTCTCTTCAATAAATGGCACTGGGAAAATTGGACAGCCACATGTGGAAAAATGAAACCAAAGTATTCTTTCATGTCATACACAAAAATTAATTTTAAGCAGATTCCAGGTATGAAAGACAGGAAATGACAAAATACATGAAAGAAAACAGGCAAAACACTCTACAACACTGGTGCCATTGATGTCTTTGGGGAGCACTATATAAAGTATTTTTTTTTTCTGTTAGATGACACATAACCCCATCTCCCTGCCTACAAAATAGGGGAATATTTTAGAAATATTCTATAAATGTACAGACTAGTTACTTTTTAGTCTCACATCTCAAAACACTGACTTTTCTTTAAGAATGCTTATTTCTAACCTAGCACGGTGGCGCATGCCTGTAAGCTTCAGCCTATGAAGCAGCTGGGACTAGGGATGGCGGTTCAAGTCCCGCTCGGAGCAACACAGCGAGACCTAGTCCCAAAAAATAGCTGAGCATGGTGGTGCACACCTGTAATCCCAGCTACCTGGAAAGCTGAGGCTGGGGATTGCTTGAGTTTGTGGTACTACGGGCAACGTGAGCCTGCAGTTCCACGGACAAAAATAGGGAGACCTAGTCTCAAGAAATACTGATTTCCATAGATGAAGTAAATGAAAAACGCTATTGATGCTAGATATAAAATATTAACACTACATTTTACATAAAAGCTAACTTTATATTGAACTAAGCAATATGATGCTGGACTTTTCTGAAGGGCACAAAAATGGTGAAAATAAACTTAATTTCTTAAATGGCTGCCAAAATTACTTTTAAATCCTAAGTTTTCATTTGCTAAAATTCAAGTATTTAAGAGTTAAATAAATAAAATATCTAATATTCAAATGGATATTATACTCCTGACTTTGTTTTTCCATTTGGAGTCAATCTATAATCTATTTTTGAATATTGTTCTACAACTTTTTTGATTCCCTTCCCAAGAGATTTAAACTTACTTACATTCCTTTTCTAAAGCCTTCTGTAAGATTTATGAGTTCCTTGATAAATATGTTATATGACCCCCAAAGTACTAAATCCAACTTTTTAACTTTCTGGCTAGCAGTACATATTCTAAAACATAACAAGCTCAGATCACCATGTTGACAATATCAATATGCTATTCAATATCATATTAGTGTACAACTAACCCAAGAAAGCAAATTCTAACTACTAGTAAATGAAGTTAATTGATTATACAAGGAATGACTGGCTTCTTATTTTGTGTTTGAAACTTTGTAAAAAATAAGTACATTTCATTTGATCCTATTATTTCATAATATACAATTTCTTTTTTGTTGTTCTAGAAATTGAGACCCTGCAGAATCAAAAAGTTAAAATACTATTTTAAAATTCTTCATACAGCATAATTCCTGAATTTCTCTTTCATTAACTTCATGCAAAAATCTTTCCCAATAATAAAGGAGTCCCATAGATCAAGACAACTTATATGAATGTATTCATATTTCATGCTAATTAGTCCCTGTACACATAATGTCTTTCCCTTGTGTGTCCAGTACATGTGCCTCTGTCCTATATTGCTCATTAAATCTGCTACAGTTCATTTGAGCACAGCATCGCTGTGACTGAATTAGACATTTCAGAATTCAAGGCCTATGATTCCTTCCTCTTGTATATTTCTCACAAAATCTTACAAGAAAAGCTCTGGTAGTGTAGAAATAATACATACTGTAGTCAATATGTTTTCTAAGAGCATAAACAAGGCTATCACGAAGGAAGACTGCTATCCTTAATACCTCCATTGTTCATGCAGGTAATATGCCCAATATCTGACAGGGTTTGAGAAGTAGCAATCCTTATTCTTTTTAATGGGAACCTCTGAGACCAACAATGTCTAAAAAATTACTATACTCACTACAGAGACTTCTAGATACTGCATATCCAGGCCTTGCTCTCTCTTTCTTTCTCTCTTTCTCTCTCTCTCTCTCTCTCTCTCTCTCTCTCTCTCACTCACACACACACATACACACACTTTTATGAAAAATTAAGCAATGGAAATTGTTCAGTAGTTACAATGGCAATATATTCTTGCCTGAACTATAATGTTCTCAATCTAATTATTTATAAGTTAGAGAAAGAGGTTATGTTAAAATAACAGTGGTGCAGGGTCTCATTTATGCATTTTTAAATTGTTACATTGTGGTACTAATCTTTTTTCCTAATCCTATGTTATGAAAGAACACTGCTGAAGGATGAAACTTTTGACTTTTCTTTCAGAACCAGTTCTGTATGATCCCAAGTTAAGATATTTTGCAGACTTGACAATTCCACATTGATTTTCACTTTCCTACCATTTGAAACCTTAGGCTAACAACATTTAAAAAAGCTGTTTATCTATATCACATAGATCCTCATAAATATAAATCTATATCATATGTTTTCATGCATAATAAATTTGAAACTATTAATTACATATCAGCAAAAAAATAACTTCCATGCTTATTGGAAAAATTATAAGATATTTTTCACTATTTAAAGTTTAAGTTCTACAAAGAAACAATTCCAACCCAATGGTATCTGACAATATATACACCATTTGATTTTTCATTTATTAATAATAAAAGTATTGAACATTAAGTTTAATTCACAAAACAATATCACAGTTTAAAAACTGCCATTGGATAAAAATGAACATTATTTTCTAATCTTACTCATAAAATATCATCACTTTTTGACACAGAATTGATATCTAATGTAATTTATAGAAATAGATCTAGTGATGAAATATTCTTAATTTAATAGTAGACAAACTTTTTATAAGAAAAAAGGAGAAAAATCTTTGTGGACAAGTGGTAGTGGATTTAAGACTTTTGAAATACAGAATCCAAAAACTTTCAGAAAGATGCCATACAATGGGTTACATGTATTCCTTAAGAGCATCAGAATCCTTCAGAGTAGAACTTTAGTAAATGGATGTATGAGGTAAACAGTTACCTCAAAAGAGATGCTAGTAAGGGAAATTAAATTATTTCAAACAAAAATAGGTTTAACAAATTCAGAACATAAAACAACCAAAAATAATCACTTAAGTCAGACTCCCTTAAATAATGGAGTTCCGTCATTAGGCAAAACATAAATGGTACATATAAAATAATTTTGTAATATATCCTTTTAAAAATGTTCCAGGAAACTTAAGCAAATCCTTACATAATGGGATAATTGCTTACAAATTATTTTTCACACTAAAATTTGTGAGCTTGAGCACTGTTTTAAGTAGAATATGACAGAACAAGGAGATATAAAAGGGGACAAGAGTGAGGTATTATATCAGCATATGTGAGCTTAAAAATAAAGGATTTAATACTAGTAAAAAAATCTGTATATAACAGCTACTGTTAGTAATCTAGCAGCATAAAGCCAGAGATTAAGGCAAAGATTAGACTGCTAAATTGTTCAACCAAATTTCTAATCAAGACAATAAGGATAATACCTTAGGAAATAAAAGTCTAATTTAGCAAATTGGGTAATATAACAACATACATAAAGTTCTAGGAATTAAATTTTGAAATTAATCTAGGAATTTAATTTTTTGACATCTGTGAAATTTATATCAGCCTTCATTACAACTATTTTATTTTGCACATGTGCAATGTATTTGGTTGCTATTGTAATAAGATCCAGATAAATCTCTCTGCCTCCAGTCCAAGTGTCCAATCCACACCCTAATTAGACCCTGATCATTTCTCATACCATATTCAGAATGATCTTTCCAATATTTTAATCTAAAAATGTCACTTTTCTGCTTAAAATTTATATTCCATGTTGCCTTTAGAATAAAACTTAAATTCCTAAGCACTGCATAGTAGGTCATTAATGAGTTAGTCCCTTCTTGCCTTTACATATTCATCTTTTACCACTTGCCTTAGAAGCACATTACCCATCAACAGCTATGCCAAATAAGAGGTTGTTGAATGTACCACATCTCATATCTTAGGGTCTTACTCAATGGGCAATCCTTGCTACTGCAATCTCTTTTTTCCTATTGTCCGATCCTCATTAAAACTGTGAAACTCAGACCTGGCATCACCATCTACTGGGAATTCTTTTTTACTCTCCTACAACTGAGTTTAGTGATCTTTTCTCTGTGGGCATGCAGTATCTTAGTTATCTCTATTCTGATGTTTATCACATGTTATATAATCTACTTACCCATCTATCTCCCTGATATACTTGAAATCCCTGAAAACACAGTCTCATTTCTGGATCCCAAGTATTCAGTATAGTATCTAGACGAAAATTTAACAACTGTGTACTGACAAAAGAAAGCAGTAATAGACAAGTAGCATTTGCAGTTTAAAACCTATTGAAAAATGCTTTAGGTAAGCAGTCCACAAATGGAATGATGCTGGAACATAAAGATGAGAATATATTATAAAGAACATCCTTTGGGTGATGGGAGATAGGCTAAAAGGTTCATGAAAATATGGGTGTTTTATTTCTCTAGTTTTCTGTATAGTTATCTAAATCTTAGTTTCCTTCTCTCCTATAAACTTTAATGATAACACTGTGAAACATAATGAAAACCTAAATTTATTTCTCAAAATTGTATCATTACATGTATTAAAAGACCTGTTTAAAGCAGTAGAAACCAGTGACACTCCTTCACCATACATAAATGCCTCCCTGATACAAACTGTAAATACTGGTTACAGCAAGTACTTTCACCTCAGAAGTATGATCTGAACTCAGACACTAAAGCTGTGAGAAACTGCAATGGATGGTTAATCAATTGTCCTTATGAGGACAGAACAAGAGTAGATATAAAGAGAGCAAAAGAAGAAACAATCACTGAACTGAACATATATTCTAAAGTGAATGAAGCACTTAGTTAAATTAAATGGGAAACAAAATCAATGTCCAAAAATATGGCAAATGAAGGTAAGTAGTCTCTAAAGTATACTTTATTGTATTAAAATTATTTTAAGCATATCTCTACTCACTAAAATTTAAACCATGACTCAATTTAGGATCTCTATAATATCAAGGTACAAATAACACTATTATATTTTTGTACTGCAATTTAAAATAATGCTCAACTAAAAATACAAATGGGTTAGTCTAATTTTTATCTTAAAATAAAATTGGTGACATATATAAAATATAATAGAGTACATGTAATGTATGTATATATATAATATATTTAATATATTCAAGATTATGTTATATTACATCATAAACAAATCAGTTATAGCAAAATTGAATAATTTCAAACACACATGCAAAACATGAACACACTGAAAATGTGTGTTCTTTAATTCTATGATTGTATTGTCTCCCTATGCTGCCAGATACAGGTTATAGTTTCCAGGTATGTATAACATACATAGCATAACATTATAATATTAAATTACTACTAAGTATGACAAATATGCCCATCATGTTTTAGCACTTTCAATTCAAATTATATTGTCACATTACACTCAAACATAACTGTATGATTGACAGAAGAAAAATAAATAATATTGGCAATTATGATTTTTGCTTATAGCAAAGCTTGACCTGCTTTAATTTGTTCTTAGTTATTCAATTACTTATCATTTATAGCCTTATTCATCATATTTTTCAAGAATTCTCACTAGCTTCTCTACATCCCAACACTCAGGCTCCTCTATGTTTCATTTCAGGTCCCTGTGATAACTGGGTGATTCAAAAGTTGTTAAACATTGTATAGAGATATTTGTCTTCCTTTCCCATCTCCCAAACCTTAGCCCACAAGATTTTTGAATGTTTTTCTATGTGAAGAAAATGAGATTACAGAGAACAAACAGAGGAAGTGATAGTAAGTAATTTTCTGTGCAGTGAAAGATGTTAAAAGGAGCCAGAAAAAAAGAGTGACACACACTGGTGGGAAGAAAAGCTGACCATCATTTAAAACAAACAAACAAAAAATGCTGATCATTATAGTAAGACAGAATAAGACAGTATGCATTATGCGGGGAAAAAAAAAAAACCTCTCATTTGCCAATTTCAAAAGTAACTACAAAGCCTGAGTAATCAAGTCTTACAAGCATAAAGATATAGAACAATGAAATAAAACAGGGAGTTGGGGAATAACCCCGTGCATTTGCAATCAATGGAATTCGGGTTGGGTAGCAAAAAAAAAAAAAAAATTACACAAAAGAAAAATCTCCACAAATCCTGCTGGGAAAACTGAATATTCACATGTGAAAGAATGAATTTTGGTAAAACAATAAAAGCCAAAAAGGCAAACATAGGTACAAATCATTGCTACCTTGAATTAGGCAACAATTTCTAATATATGACTCCAATAGCATAATCAACAAAAGAAAAAACTAAATTACATTAGTTTTTTTTTTTAATCAAAATAAAAACTTTTGTACTACAAAAGGCACTATTAAGAAAATAAAGACATTCTACAGAATTCAAGATCTTTGGAGCAATTCAGTAAAAAGACAAATAATCTACTTTAAAAAGGACAAACAATCTGAATATCTACAAAGAAGATATGCATATAGGCAAAAAAGAAAAGATGCTTAACATCATTAGTCATTAGAGGGATTGCAAATCATTACCACATTAGAATATCACCTAATACCCTTTAAATGGCTATAATCCAAAGATGGGAAGTAAAAAATATAAGGAGGATGTGGAAAAATTAGAACTCTCCTACACTTCTGGTGTAAATGTAAAATGGTACTATCACTTTGGGAAAAGGTTTGGCACTTCCTCAAAATCTTAAACAGAACCACCATATGTCCCAATATTTGTCAGAGTTATAAATCCAAAATAATCAAAAACAGGCTTTCAACTACTTGTATACAAATATAAACAGTAGTACCATTCACAATGACCAAAAGGTAGAAGTAAACAAATGTTTTTAATTGGTGACTGGATAAATAATATATTGTCATATTATACAATGAAATATTACTAAGCTCTAAAAAGACATGAACTGTTGATATATACTGTAACACGGATGGACCTTGAAAATAAACACACTAAGTGAAAGATGTTAAGTAACACATTTTATGATCCCATTCTTTATGAAATGAAGACAGATTCTGATTAGGTAGACAGGGCAGAGACCCCCATGGGCAGTGAAAAATGAACACCCCTGTACCTCAAACAGGAGACAGCCTAAAATCCTGGATAAGAAAGTGAGGGACAGGGAAACTCCACTTTCTGAACTGCATGTTAATCTCTAACAAGTTCCTACATTTTGGAGCTGTTTGTGTTAATCTCTAGCAGAACACCTCCCTGTGTGCTCAACAGATAATCTTTTGAGAAGATACCTCCATATACATTCAGTATAAAATACCCTAGACATGAGCACTTCTATGGTGACCTTACCGCCCCCTCCCTGTGGCATAAATAAACATTCTAAACTCATTGCTGGAGTTCTGAGTCTTCTTGGGCAGGGGACAAGAAATCAGTGGAGATTGTGTGTCTCCACCAAGAGTAACAAAATGTTCAGAATAGACAAATTCATAGAAATAATAAGTAGACTAGCGCTTGTGAGAGGAAAAAGAAATGAAGATGGAAAATAGGGGTGACTGCTAAAAGGTATGTGGTTTTTTTCTTTGAGTGATGAAAATATTCTAAATTCATATCTTGGTGATAGTTGCATAGCCAAATATACTAAAATGACTGAACTGCTTATTTTTTGTTTAAATGAGAGGGAGTATGTATTAAGAGACTGTGAGAATAATAAGATGAAAAATGTAAAAAAAAACTTACAAAGTTGAGCAGTAGTAGCTAGAGGTCAGAAAGATGGCAGTTTTAATAAAATAAAAAATATTGACATCCTATTGCCAGAAATCAAAGAAGGGGAAAGACGAGGTACTGGATATAAGCACCATTATTAAGCACGATTAGTTATAAAAGAAATGACCAATCATTTAGATGCTAGGACAAATGGCATATTGAAAACAATTCTAAGAATATATTTTTCAAAGATGTTCTATGGAATATTTTGTCATAGTTGCTTTTAAAATGCAATTAATTTTCTAATACCTTAAGAAGATTAAATATTTATGCAAATGGTAAGCATTTGTATTTACATTTCCACAGCTTTTTACATGATATATTTTTTTACATTTAAAATTGTAGTTTAGCACTTTTCCCACTATTGTTCTGAACCAATTATTTTTTCTTACCCTCAAATAAAGACCTGGATGTAACTGCATGAAAAGTAAAAAGAAACAAGTGCATTCAGTGTTTACAAGCGCCCCTGCTTGTTTGAAGCTCTGGTTTCTTTTGGCATCACTGGAATGCTGCTCTTTATGTAAGCCCATTGTGCAGTGATGAATGAAATGGCTACTGATGCTCTCTAAATAAAAGAGTCACTCTCCCTCAACAGAAGCAGGTGCTATGGAACAGCCACTGTTTACACAGCGACTTTCCAGACAAAAAACTTCACACAAAAGGAACATAGAAATAATTCCTGGGAGGCCTCCTCAGTGATTCTCTTAGACAATAGCCCAGCTGCAGTAATGGTACATGTGTCATTATTAAGGTCAGCTTGGTACCCGTGTCTTATTTTATAGCACTACTACAAGCATATTTATATGGGACACATCACAAAGAAATTGACATTTGGGGTTATACTACATTACTTGATGAGTGTCTTAGTAGAAGAACTTTATTGCAAACAATCTTTTGACTGTTGTTGCTAACAACTTTATCACAAGTAAATATTGACAAGAAATATCTTTATAGTTCTTCTCCTGTCACCCACCATATTTTAGATTGATCTATAACCTTAAAGTAGCAGTTGCATATACTTACTTTCTAATAGGAAGAATTAGATTTGCAGCTTGTAAAAATGTAAGTAATATTATTGGTAATTCCACCATCCAAACTGAGAGCTATGTTATTTCTAAGTACTTGTGCACATGAATTGAATAAATGTTTGCACACCTACATGGCCTCAGGAAATTTCTTTAAAGTGAATATTGGAATAAATAGAGGTATAGATGAGTCATAGGTTTCCACCTGACATTGTATCTATATGTTCTCATATCCATTGAGCTTGATACTTTTAAAATGCCTGTCATGCCAGTTATATCTGAGATAAATGATGAGATAAAATAACAATGCTACTCTGAAAATGAGAAGAAAATGAATAGAACATCCTTTTTTAGAAAATAATATAATCCCACACAGTCTTTCAGGAATATAATCAACACTGTAATTGACACTTAAATCCTCTTATAAGACATGCAAAAGAAAACCATAAGCATTCTTATAGGAGGATTAAACAGTATTTTTTAAACTATATTCTACATATGACAAAACAAAGCTACATTTCTTATAATCCATTAAAACAGTTATCAAAAGTTTCAAGAAAAGTTCTCATAATTTGAGCGAAAACTTTTTTTTCACGTAGTCAGAGGACAGGAAGAACGTAGAGCAATAGTTCTTAACCTAAACTTAGAACTAAATGCTGAACAAAGTCATCTGCAGTTTGAAGTCCAAATATGTAAATGGCCCAGACCTCCTTTTAAAATCATGTGGGGATGATACAAGCAGAATTCCTGATTGAGTTAGACTTAGTTAGCAAAGAAAATCACAACATAACCCAGATATGCTCTAAAAGCAATTTCATGGTTTAAGTCTATAATGTTTTCTATCTGAACTTTTTTTTTTTACAAATTGTATGCTAATTAATTTAATAAGTACTTGAAGCATTGAGCACCTATTATACTGGTTACTTTCTATTTAAGACAACGGAACTTATATTATAAATATACCTTTTTTATCATCTGTACAAGCATATTAGTCCTCATAAGAATGATTATCAACATTGGAGACACTGACAAAATATATAATTATGCTTTTTAAAGCAAAGTTTCCACTTCCCACTTAGGATACAGTGTTTTTACTCCCTCTAGACCGAGGTGAGTACCATAAAGTCCTCGTGGCCTGTACCAAACATACCTTCTAGTTAATGTACTTCAAGTAACATACAAAGTTGTCAGATAAGAGCATAGCCTGTTATGAACTATGAGTTTATTTGAAGTATTAATGGGTAATGCCGTACAGAGTGTTAATAATACCTTAGTCTCTGTTGGACCCTAGAGTCTAAAGGATATTAACATTTAGGGAGAGTAGGTCATATCGCATTTTCAGCTTTCACACTGGGGGAGAATCTCTTTGACCTGAGATTTAGGAGAGGGTTGAACTAGCTTACCTGTTATAGCACTTACAAAAAATTGCCACATATTATTTAGACTGCTGGAAATAGAATATTTGCTTCAGAGATGCTTGATTACCTATCTGGGTAGGTAACTCAATTCTGTAGCTAAATCTGCCAATAGTTCATTGCCTAATACGATAGAATATTTGCTTATGCCACCATAAGCAAATATCCCCCATATAGCTATTTGTCAGTTTTGTTGGGAGTAGTATCAGCCCACAAATCCAAGGTACTAAAAAAATAAAATATAGGGTAAGGTAGCTAATCAACAAGAATCTATTAGCTCTTTAAAGATGACATGGTTATAGTTGAGGGACTGGTCCATATTTAATACAGATCAGTACATTCCCAACTTGAGAAATAAATCAGCTATTTTGAGACAGAAATCAAGAATAATCAGATTGTATCCCAGAATCCAGCTTTCATATTATTTAATTTCTTTTTTTCTCTACCTCTTCTCACCAGATAAAATGCTGGAGAAATATATGGAAATATAAGTGAAACGGTTCAAATATGCTACCATAGTATAGTTCTGGGAGATTTATGTTTGAACATGACTCCAAAAGCACTATGAGTTTTGAGGAAGAGAGGATAGGGTAGGTGGGAAAGTGAAAATAACTGATACACAAAGAGCAGCTCTCTTGCCTCTCTAGCCTATAAAGAACAAAGCATGCCTTTCTCTGATGTGGGAACAAACTGAAAATTCTCTTTCAGAATTACTGGCTCTGGAATACATGTAGCTAGCTATGAATACTACTCTTAGGTGTTCTCTTTAAGGATTTATTGAAAATCTCACAGACAAACAGACTTTACAAATCTCTTCATTTCAAAAAGTTAACTTTAACATTAACATTAAAGGTAATACATGTTTTTTAGCAAAATCTATGCACAATGTAGAATTCTCTTTTTTTCTGGGTAAAACAACCCTAATGTTTATTAGAGTGTAAAGATTTATAATCTACTTTGATTAGCCAGTATAATTTTATAAAAGTCTTTTTGAGTGACTTGATAAATAGAAAACCTCTATTGTTTCATTGTATTACATATTACAGATGGCTACTGTTTCTAGAGTAGTACATATTTTTAAGTAAGATTAAAACTTGAGTAGGACACATTTCTTTCTAGAGTAGTACACATTTTAAGTAAGATTAAAACTTGAGTAGTACACATTTCTTTCTAGAGTAGTATACATTTTTAAGTAAGATTAAAACTTGGAAGGATGAATAATGTATATGTGCATATATACTCATATTCAAACCTCTGATTATTGATATTCATGCCAAAAGAAACTGCATTTCCTTTTGATAATATTGAAGTAGATTTGTTATCCTTAATTATGTTTTAGTGGAAAATGTCATATGTAATGTCAATGCCAACTTAATGAATACAAACTGCTAATTTACTAAGTAAAATGTAAATTGCTAATAAAATACTGAATTAAAAAACAATTATACTTTCTTCTACTAATGATTAATCATTGATTATAAATTACTTTTACTATGTTATCCTCCAAATTCTTTTATAGAGGCTGAAATGCATATGTTTATTACTCTATGAAACAGAAAATAAAATGTGTTTTTAAATTTTTGTCATGTAATAAAGTGCCTCAAGAAGTCAAGAGGAGTATAATGAAGGCGCTAAGGGTGTGTGTGACCCATTTGCCAGATTGTCCAAGTTTAAGTTTCAGTTATTTCACTTACTATAAGCTGTATGAGTTTACTTAATTTACTAATTTACTTCTGCTTCACTTTTCTGATTTATAAAATGAGGACATTATCAGGTCTCATTGAGTTAATGTGCGAATTAAACAAATCAATGTGTGTTAAAATACATAGAGCAACATCACTAGCATAGTAGATCTAAATGAGTGCTGTCTGTTACTAGCCTTTAGAATAATCCAATTCCATGAACAGTTAAAAAAGAGTAAAACTGACATTTTCAATAATATTAAATATGAAAACATTATAAATAAATAATAAAGTAGCAAGCCTAATATCTAACATAAAACAATTAAAATCAAAATCTACATCTTTATAATAGTAACAGTATTATGAATAACCTCAATGTGCTCAAATTCTGAATCAAATTCTCAAATTATAAAATAATAAAAATACAACAAAGAGCACACTAAGTGTGGATAAGATTTGTGGTTGCCAAATAACATGTGCATATATCACACATATATGTGACATTTTAAGCAACATTGTCTGAAAAGACGTTTGAGACTATTACTTAAAACGATTAAGAAATGACAAAATTTCAGATTACGCTAATATTTTTAAATTTTGAAATACTGTTTCCAAATTTTCCAGATTTCCTACAACATTAATTTTATAATAAATAAGTTTAATTAACTTTACTCTTCATTAGTTTTAAAAGCATCATTTTCATAGAAAAAATCTAACTTTACAAAACCTTGTATTTAAAAAATTTATGAAACTGTAAAGATGTCTACCAAGAGAATAAAAGTTTTCTTCTGCCAAAATTCATTTTAATACCCATCATTTTGAACTTGACCTAACCACCTCACTGAAGGAAAACAGTATCATACCTTACTCCAAGCAGATATTCAGGATGGAAAACATCACATTATCATTAACAGTGAAAACAATATATGTAAAAATACATGTGTATATATTTATAGGAAAACCATTTTTCACAGTTTTTAATTACCTCTAAAACAACCCTAAAAGTAGGTAGATATAACTTTATTTTCCTTTTCTAGATTAAACAGTTTTAGACATGTAAATTGACTTGTTTGGTATCAAGTCTGAATGTTACAGAACTGGGATTATAACCTGAGTATTCCATTCTCAGTGCATTAAGATTCTAGTCTCTATAATATTCTCTACTACCCATAGTCTTTAATAATCTGATTGTAAGCCCTTATGTCCCATATGCTGGCTTAAATATTTTACTATTTTACTAGACCATAACTGTGTGTTTACAAGTCTCTCTACTACACAATAAGCTCCCTGAGGATATTAATCATATGACATCTTTTTACCCCCCAAACAAGGAAAAGTATCCATACAAATAGGTATTTAATCAATATTTTCTGAATAAAACTTCTGTGATATAAATGCATACAATATATTTTTCCTCACAGCCTCAGAGTATGCTGTTTTTATGTAAAGTACTGCCAAAGTAACACCTAAATAACTATTTCCATAATGCTTTCCAATTCTACCTATTCTTTATAGTTCTGTATCAGTGTCCATTATTACTGCCATTTCTAGACCTTAACACTGAAGTATATATTTAGGTCTTTGAAAGAGGTCTGTGTAACATTTACTCCAAATGTATTAAAACTCTCAACATTCATTCACAAAACTTTTAAGGCTTTATCTGTACAAATACCTTAGGACACCAACAGAAGATGGTTCCCAATCATGATCAGTTCACCTTCTGTAGAGACAAGTTGCTTCTTAAACAATTAAGGGCTTCATAAGAAGTTATACTCAACTTACCTGCTATTTCTCTTTTTAAATAATCTTCACAGGTAATCACATTTTTTAGGGAGTCTTTTTGGGTATAACTTTAAAATACTTCAAAAAGTAACTATTGTTAATTATAAGGAAGCCCCATAAGACACAGCTGCATGTATATATACATATCCAGATGTTAGAGAATACTAAGTTAGGGACTGTGTTCTTGAGTCACATAAAACAAGGGCTTCCATAAACTTGAGTTTGATTCTCACTAAATCACTAATTATCCACCATTAAAATGTATTGATGCTGAAACTGATATTAACCATATTACCTGAACAGAGAAGTGAATGGGTCAACCACAGCATTATATAACCACAGAGTGTATATATATATATATACACTCTTTAGGATTGCCCTTAATCCAGTTGAATTGACATTATTCCTACTAACTTTAGAGTGCAGATAGATTTAAAGTATGGGGGTCTTGGCATTAACAATTTGATGTATTCCCCTAAGAATCTGTTTCACATAATGATGTGACAATCCTAGTTTTTTCTCTTTTTAGTAAGTTCACTAAACCTTTTTTTTCCCCAGAAGACTATGTTGACAAAGGAAACTACAATATTTATACTTAGAGCAGGACTAAAATGGATGCAATTAATATTAGACAGTTCAAATGAAACTCTATTAAAAGCCCATTACATGTTTGGAGGGTAAAACTGTTTAAAATGATTTGGATGATTATTCTTAAGAAGTATGCCCTAAATAACCAATTAACTTTTAAACAATAAAAATATTGAATCATTTTTATATCTAAAACTAAAATAGTAATTATCTCAGTTTGCAGGAAATAAGGAATAGATTGATAAATAATGCCCACAGTTAAGAAATAAGATATTCAGCTGCAGTGGCCAGGGAGGGGAGGTGGTGGGTGACCCCCAGGGATCACAGTGATGTGAAATAAATATATACAGAGAAATTATTTAAATAAGATATTGTCAAAGTCCTACTTTTTTTTGGGGGGGTGGTAAAGTTGGAGGTACTTACTATGAATATTACTTAAATAGCTTAAAGTTATTAAATAAAAATTAAGTCAATGAAAAAAGTGTACTATGAGCTGAGGTTAGTAAGATTATGTAAATCTGAGGTCCAAGACAAACAAAATGGACAGATAAAATAGTTTCAGCCACATACTTCTACCAAATCATCTAGCAATCATGCTTTATGGTATATAACCCAATGATTTGAATCGAACAAAAGAAAAAAAGACAGCACACAAATGCTTATGGCAGATTTTTACATAGTTTTACCAAAGTTTTACCTAGTTTTACCAAAACTAGGAAGCAACCACGATGTTCTTCAATAGATGAATATATATACAAACTAATATATTACACAAAAGGTCATCTTATTTGAAATAAAAGGAAATAAGCCATAAAGCCACAAAAATATATGGAATGATCTTAAATGCATATTGCTCCATGAAATGTATCAATCTGAACATGTAAGGCAAAACTATAGAGACAGTAAAATGGTCCAAGATTTCCAGGGGTGCAGGGACATGGCGGGTAGGATGAAATGGGGAGCACAAGGTATGTTTAGGGCAGTCACATAATCCACCATATCTAATGGTGGTAAATGTTAAACATTTGTCAAAGTCCACAGATCACACAACACAAATACTTAATTTTAATGTAAAGTGTGGACTTCAGCTAATAATTTATCAATATTGTTTCAACAACTGTAATAAATATACCATCACAGGAATGCAAGATATTAATAAGGGAACAGGACAAGTGACAGCCTACATGAACACTGTATTACCCACTGATTTTTTTAATAAACTTTTTAATAACTCTTAAAAATTGATCTCTTAATTACAACAAAAAAGCTAAAAATAGCACCAGTCATTTCTGAATGCCTATTATATTAGTTTACAATATATGATTAATTTCTCTCCATAAAACTAGTGTATGATACAAAATTATAGAAAATAAGTTGGTATATTGGTAATGTGTTCACAACTGCAGCAGAGAAAATATAGTACTACTCATAAAAAATTAAGAAAATAACTATTGAATCTAATTAAATGATCTAAAATTTTAATCACAATTCTCTGCAATGACCAAAACACACTTTTTTAAGTCACTGCACAGCTTCATAAAATGGATCATATTCATGCAATTTTTTTATACTAAAGTTTTAAGAGGCTAGTTTCACATAGCAATTACCAAATAAAATTAGACAGATCAGATATATTTCATTAAAAATACTGCTTTATCAACTGAAAAATAGATGAGTATATAATGTTAGGATTAGGGAAATCTTGGTGCATTTAGGCTCCTCTACTATTAAATTGTGTTTAAGATACACTAACATACATGCACATGCCAGCATACCATGCAAATGCTAAAACATCTTACTCAAACAAATAGCTTCTAATAAGTTTTACATGCAACAACTTCCTTGCTTACCTAGACAACAAGAATTCTGTTATCTTATGTGTATCTCTCATGTTCTCACTCTCCACCATGCCATCTTAACACAAAGAACTAATTATAATTAATTTGTAGCATGTAAGTTCTGCTAACATAGCTTTAAAATTTATATGTGTTTCATGAAGAATATGCCAGTAATCTAGAGAATAGGAAATCAGCAGTATTTTTTTAAGACATACCACCATAACTCTGAATTTGTTTTATCTCATAATCACGTAAAAATTTTAAAAGTACTAAAAAAGCTCATTACTGGTAAATCTTCACTAGTCCACAGGTTTTTGAAAACTGATTTTAAGTGCAATTACATAAAAAAACAACCATATTTTGGGTTGATATAAACAAGAGTTAACTTCCTGGAGCATATTTGTGGTTAGAAAAACATCACCAAACTTGCAAATTAAAACCCAAAACATTTCTAATATTAAATAATACTTAGCATTCATTCATTTTACAATCCACAAATTCCAGTTTAGGGTCCCAGGTCTAGAGCTTATCCTGGCAGTTCAGGGTGAAATGCAGGAACCAACCCAGAAGAAGATATTCTGCTGTTGCAGGTATGCAGTTCAGGGTGAAATGCAGGAATCAACCCAGAAGATATGCTGCTGTTGCAGGTATGTGTGCATATGTATGCATACTTTCATACACAACTTCACAATGCGAACCGGTGACAGAACCCACAAACTCCCAGTAGAACCAACAATAAATATTAGACATTAAATATTAACAAGTAAAACTAAGCCACCATGGAGCAAACAGCCAGGTTGTGATGCCAATTGTAGTACAAGCATCAGGCTCTTGAAAGGCTCCTTATTGGTTCCAGCAGCTACTCAGACACACCTGGCAGGGTCAGGGTAGGGAGGTGTAAGGGCCAGAGATATGTAAGCACCAAACACCCCTAGGAATCGTCATTGAGGAATCACCTCAGGTGACACCACACTTTTATCTCCAACCAGGTCCAGTGAGCATATTAACACAGGCACACACTCACTGGGCTAGGTATACAAAATCATGGGGAGGGCACAATACCACAGGGGCTGGTCATAGAGGCTAATGGAAAAAAAGCCTTACCAATTCATTTACCCTACAATCACAAACAAATTTCTACTAGAAATGATACATTATCTCCTGTTCCCCATATAATCCTAAAGAGCTGCAGAGTGACTGCAGGCAACCATACACACAATAGATGGATGCCAGCATTTAAGCAATGCTACACTCTAAGAGATTAATACACATCACAACAAGTGCACTGCTTAGAGACTGTAGAAGTAATCATGACAATGAAATATGCAACAGCTAGAAACTGAGCAGTTCCTTTTAAACAATTTTCTTTAGGAAGAGAGCGAAACTTGTTATAAGTATCAATAGTAACTGTTGAGATTCTATAAACAGTAGTCTAAAATTAAGGGAAAAGGGGGTGCCCATATCCTGATTTTGTAAGCCTTAGAAAACACATAAACCCTAGCAACTTAACCAAACCCTTACACAGTAATGATAATTAACCTACAACACCTAACACATCTATGGCTAAAATGAAAGTTGATTTCTGCAAATTGTATTTGATTTTTTCAGAGACATACTCTAATGACAATAAAATTACCATTCCAAAACAGGTCAAGAATGAGTTAATTTTAATACTTCCAAATAGGGTTTCACTTTCTGTCAAATTGTATAAACTCATGGGTTAAGTGAGATGTTCTCCAAGACAAATGGGAAATACTTAACCTTAAGAAAAGCTAAGCATCAATTTTTAATGAATTAGCCATTGGTGGGTTTGTATTTCAAGAAAAGAAAGATGAAATGTCAATTTCACACCTAGTGAACTGCCCCACCTACTGATCCAAATGCAGCTGGTGGGAGTGCAAACTGGTCCAGCCACTATGGAAGACTGTGTGGAGGACCCTCAAACAATTGAAAGTGGACTTACCATTCAACCCAGCAATCCCACTACTGGGAATCTACCCAGAGGACATGAAAACACTAATTCAAAAGGACACCTGTATGCACATGTTTATTGCAGCTCTGTTTACAATTGCTAAGATGTGGAAACAAACCAAGTGCCCCAAAATCAATTATTGGCTAAAAAAAAGTGTGGTATATACACATGATGGAATACTACGCATCAATCAAGGAGGACAAACACATGTCATTCACAGCAACATGGATGGAACTAGAAAAGACTCATATTAGCAGAAATAAGTCAAAAAGAAAAAGAAATACAGGATGGTCTCACATGATGGATATAGGGAAAAACAAATAAGAAAAAATAGCAACCAATGGGACTGAACAATGGAGTGAGAGAGGAGGAGGGGGAAAAGGGGGGAGGTGAAGGGCACAAAAGATTAGGATGGTTAACAGGTGTTACTGAAGTGGGAAAGCCCCAGGGTACACAATAATGCAATAAAGTAATATAAATATAAATACATATATATGCAAATTTTAAAGAAATTTAAATTAAATTTTAAAAAAAAGAAAGAAAAAAAGATCCAAATGCAAACAGAAAAAATTCATCACCACCATATTGACAGTTTGTTATCTGTTTCAAGATAGACATACATACATACATATATATATCCCTACTATATGAAGTTAATTGTAGGATCTGACAATTACTGTACTATCTTCTTTAAAAAGAGGCTGAATAGTTTGTTTTGTTTTCAATGCTTTCCTAGTATTAGGACAATTTAAATATAATTTGCTCAGCTCTAAAAGCATGCAGAAATTGATCAATATACAGTTTCAGTGTGTAAATCTGAAGATAAAACACCTTAGAGAAGTTATTTATTTTCATTTAAACAGATCATCTGCTGCACACTGTTAAAGAGGCTTTTTAAAAGAGATTTTGAGTTAAAGGAAATACTAATTTGCTTTAACTAAAGATGATGTGTTACAAAGTCAATCCACATAAAACAAATGTCATCCTAACATGTACACAGGCACATAGTTGTCTGACTCATGAATTACAGGTTTTGAAGTTGATTTAAATAGAAAGAAAATAAATTTGAACAAAGGTCAGCGTAATGATTGATGTTTGTTACTACGCATAGCTGAGTCATGAAAAGAATAGAGAATAAAGATAGGAACAATGGAGTGGAAATTATTGGATTCAGTCACTTTTTATCATGCATTCATGAAAATCAAAATGAGGTCTTCCCTAAAATGAAACACTAACAGCTCTGTGAACAGTAGAATGTTTACACAATGAAAAAAAAAAGTATATCATCAAAATGTCATTTTAAAACCAATGTTCATAAAAATGCTTATTGGTGAACATATAAAAGTTGATACGAGAGAATATTTTGTGCTAAATATGGTAAACTTTGATGACTTGAAAATACTACATGAAACAATTTCTTTTCTGTGTAACTTTCATGTTATTGATAAAATTTTTAGCTATAAAAATGGTGCTTATCCAAATTATTTCTGAAACTTCTGTGATCACTACCCATATTCAAATAGACCGAATTAAACATTTTAAAAACACATTAATTTGAATATAGTTTTTCAATATACAAAAAGTAAAATAAAGTCTGAAAGTAGAATATGTTCTGAATCCATGCCCATGCTTTAAATCCAGCTAGCAAAAAATCAAAACAGCAATAAAAACAAGAGAATGGCATACAACGCTCATATTGTTAGGGGGCTGTGGCCCCCCAGTACTGGTGTTAATATATTAAAACAGCTATTGTTAGCATTGGTGGGTGGAGAGTTGGAGAAGGGAAGTTAAGAGGATTGGGAGAATAAAGGACTAAAGGATCAGGGAGGGTACAGAGATAAAGACAAGTAAAAGAGACAGTACAGAAAATGGAGAACAGCAGAGAAGAGAATGGAAGAGGACAGAGAGGAGAATGGAGAGGTAATGAGCAGAGAGTGGAGCAGCAGGGAGGTTGGAGGCCTCAGAGTTGCCACTGCCATGAGGGGCCGCAGGGAGGGAAGGAAGCCAAGCTGTGGGCTTCCATCCCCATGCCCAGCCCGGGCCGGTGTGGAGCCCGGGGAAGCATGTTGGAGAAACTTGTGTCCTGTGTGAGCTGTCTTGGAGAACTGAGGAGAGTTTGCTGTGTTGTCATTTTCAACGTGAGACGTCTGAAGCGCTTGCTGTGTTGCTGTACTGAATGAGTTTTGCTGATGCCAGGGCCACTGTGGAGCTGGAGTTGACTGACGGAATGCTGGAGCTGTGCCTTTTGGAGAAGAATTGAGGACGCCACCCTGGTCTTCCTCATTGGATTTGAATCTCCTGCTTTCGGAGAAGGATCGAAGATGCCATCTTGGATTCTTCTGGCTTGCAGCAAGTGCAGCTGTGTCTTTGAAGAAGGAGCGGTGGCGCCACCTTAACTCCTTCATCAGGCTCAAGGTGGGGCAGTCACCATTTTGTGGACACACATGGCTGCTGAAGCCATGTGCGCCTGACTAGAGACTGGACTGTGTGGTAAGATTACTAAAGGGGTTCCCTGTACCCCTCCGTGACTCTTTTCCAATTTGTCTTTTAAGAAGTAAATTTGTTTTTGCCTCCCTATTAAAGTTTATGTGGTCTTGCTACTGCATGCACCGGCTGGGAAGAACCTGGTGTGTGGCTGGCTTGCTACCCTTTGTAGGTTTGGGTAAGCACCTCGTTTTGTCTGTTTTCTCACCCGATCTCAATATAACATTCACTATAAAGCAGACCACTAGACTATTTTAATCCAAAACCCTTGTGAAAACCCTAGGAAATAATATTGTCCTCCCATTATACAGATGAGGATCTCGAGATATAAGAGTTAGATCACCTACTAAGAGCCACTAAGCTAGTGAGTGGTAGCCCTGGGTTCAAAAATGCACTGTTACTCCAGAGTCCTGACTATGGCAAAAGTTCATGATGTCTCATAAGTAGTTTTTAACTGAAAAATGTTCATAACTAGTTCTTAGAGCAGAAGTTATAGAGCTGATGTTTCAAATTGTTAAATAGGCAGATGCTTAGGATTTACAACAGCACTAGAAAGAAGATAAAACATGAGGCTTCATGAGAATTGGCAACAAGTATGACGAGAATCAGAGGTGAAGAACCTAATAACAGAAGGTCAGGAAATCTGAAGCAATAATAGAAATTTTATAAAAACATAATTATTCTAAGCAAAACCAAGAAACAACAAACAAGCAACTTGGTTCTCAGGTACAAACCTTGACTGAAACTGCTAGTTTTGTTTATGAATTTCCCCTGAATTACTTTCCATTCTCTTTCTGAACTACTATCTAACCTTAATCACAACTACATCTTTTTTTCCCCTTTTCTATTGTCATTAACCAGGGCTATTTCCCATGATTCAATACTGTTATTCAATACCATTTCTGGTCTGAGACTGGGTGCATAAAGGCACCAAAACTAGCCAGAAGAAAGACCAATATTTAAACCAGTCACTGGGTTCTTCCCCCTGTGTACACAATTGTGAGATTACTCAAAACAACAAGAACAAAATTTATTTACAGACAAAGAGAGAAACAGGAGCCACTGAGGGCATGAGCAGTCAGTTATCTTACCCCTGTTGCTGTCCAGTTTCTAAGTCCCAAAACACTTCCAAGATGGTGTCTTTTCACCACTCCAGACCTGAAGCAGGCATTTCACACAGTCCAGTTTCCAGCAAGTTCAACTCCTCCTCTGGGAAGCACACAAATTTCAATTTTCTTCTCCTATCCAGTGGTACACAGGTCCCAAGTTTTTCAGCATACACAGATTCCAAGTTTTCCAACAAATTATCTTCTGTTCAGAGGTCCAAATTTGATATTCAAACCAGAGGCTCAAACTTGTAGTTTTCGTAATTTTTCCTCTTCCCTGTGGTGGCCAAAATCTGAACCACAGCTGACATCACTGTCTGGGCCTAAACCTACATGGCATTCCACCCTCTCCCTGCTTCTGTATTGTTTTTTTTTAATCTTCTCATCCCAGACTCCACCCACTGTGCTTCTTTCCTTGCTTGCCCTCAAGGCATGTATCATCCAAATTAATTCTCTTCCCAGCTGGTCACCCTGTTACACCTCTACTCGCTGACAATATTAGAAAACCCACATTTCCATATCTGTAATTTCAATCACCTCAGTCTCAAACAGCATACTGGATCATGTAAAGGTTTTTTCTTATTTCTCCAACATCATAGCCAAGCTCTCCTTTCTCAGAATTATATGTCACTTGATCTTCTGGCCCCATAGAGAATGTCCCTTTTTATGTCCTCTTATTTTCATAGCTTCTAAGTTTTCTTTACCTCCTAAACCTGTGGTTAAAACACCATTTATGTCCTTGTTCAAAATATCTTCCTCTCCAGCATTCATGTACAGTTCCCAGATTAGTTTCTCTCCAACTGCAAAATCACTCTGCAAAATTTTCCAAGACTCCTAAATGCTAGGCAAATACAACCTAACTCGAGGATTGGTTTTGAAAGAAACACTTGAACAGTTCTCTCATCCTCATTTCTACTTGCCACCTTCTTAATACATTTCTCACTGTTTTTCAATTTGCATTTCTTAATACAAACTGACTAAATTGTACTCTCCCATCCAATTTTTGAAAAGGCCTTCCTTTGTTGTCTTTAAATGTAAATAACTTTAAATAACAAGACTGAATTTTTTTGAATAGTTATCAGTGGAACAAGCCGGTAAAGATGCTATCGCCTCCAAAGAATGGTGGCCAAGTGAAGCATGGGTGTTCTTCACCTGGGCACTACAGCAAGACTACTCCGTGCTCAGGGAACAACAATAAGGATTTAATTAACAAATAGGGAGGCCACAAGTGGCCAGTTATCTCACCCTAGATAGCATCCACAGTATCCAAATGTCCTAAAGAAAAGGCCACTCATCCCAGATGTCACTGTCCAGTCAACTAGGGCCTGGAGCTCATGGCAAGTGGGCAAGGACCTAAATCACCATAGCTGCAGGTGCTCACAGGCAGGGCTGCTGAGGACGCCACAGTAAAGGGTAAATTAGTTGGTTAGAATTTTTCCTCCATTAGCCTGTATGATCAGCACCTATGGAATTGTCCCTCCCTGTGAGGAGGCCTGGTCCTGTAGATGTGTGAGTGGGCTCACCTGGGCATGGGAGGAAAGGCTAAAAGGACGGCATCAGATAGGCGTGAGGGAGCATGAGAAAGAGCCAGGGGCAAGCAAGGCAAAGAGAGAATATAAAGAAACCACCAGAGAAAGAGCATGAGGATTCCTGGGGATTTGGGGGGCTCACCTTCCTCCCAGTCCCCAAGCCTGCCCTGTCCAGTGTGCCTGTACTGTTAGAACCAGTAAAGAATCTAAGATTTGATGTGCTTGCTCTACAATTGGCGTCACAAACAGGATGGTTACAGTACATGCAGCAATCACAGAGCCACAGTCTGAAGGATGGGATGGGCAGTAACAGATGCTGGACCAGACAACAATGTAAGCAGCAGCACCTGGAGGTGCTGCCAGACGATCAAAGGTTCTCAGATGTAACCCGAACTGAATGCCTATCATCAGTGCTGGGAAGCACTGGTAGGTAGTGCCCATCACCTGGTCACTAGTGTTACAGTTCTTTGTGAGTTATTGGCCCACACCAACAACAGCTTTTTAAGACACCAGCCCTGAGACCTGGTGCTCTTTTCAGGTGAAGTCAGATGTAGGCCTGACGCAAGTAGGGTCCCTGGCCTCCCACCTCTGCAAAGCTTCTCAACTCTTCTTCCTTCAGAGCTCCACTACTGGATGCATCCGAGAGCATTCAGTTTGAGCAAGCAAGTGTCCAGTTCAGAATATCCCAAGCAAGCCTCAGAGTGCAGGAGTGCAGTCAAGAACGAGTGTTCTAGGAGTCCTATCTGAGGACATTCAGAGCTAGACTGAGTACAGAAATCCATGCCCAAGCTGGCTTTTGCCCTATCCTACCTCCTCTCCCCGAGTCTCACACCTACAAGTCTGATTAGATCTGTTCCAATCCTATGGCTGATTAAAGAATTTACCAATCATCTCATAGCTTGTACCTGGTTGGTCCATTTCATGATTCAAGCACCAAATCCTTGGGCCCTTATTGCCTGAAGCTGGAGGTAGCCATAGCCTTGAGCTGGTCCTGTGAGGCCCCAGGAGTTTCATGCCTGGGGTGGCAGGTAGGAGAACCGCTGACACCTGCCATCATTGCTCACCTTTGCCAGGAGTCTGAGCTCCATTGTAGTCACTGGTGGTGGGTAGCAAGCTGCTGACCACCTGGTGCCACTTGCACTGCTCCCAGGCAATGCTCTTGGGCTTAGTTCCAGAAACCTGAGAAAAAGGGGTCTCTGATTTCATCAGCACGTATTTCTTTATTGAGATGTGTGATTACAAAAAAAAAAAGTTAGCACTTATTGAATATCTATCTTAGCAAAGAACTATTTACAATGAGTTTTTATCATAATTGTATAATTTTATGCCTAAGAACAATGAGTTTTATGCCAATAACCTTTCCTTTCTCCTTTGCATATCCTACCTCTCAACTTGATGGATGCCACAGGTAATCTTGCAGCTCCACCTGAATTCCGTCAAGTCTCTTCATTTGTGTTGCTGCTATTTGTCTGAAGATGCTGAAAGCTTCACATACTAAGCTAATTCAGTAACTTAAAAGCAAAGGCCTTTAACTTCTTTAATGTTAGCATTTGGGCCTAACTACTGAAGTATGGTAGGTGTACAATTAAGTGGACATGGGGAGCTGACAGAAAGGGAGAAGATAAAATACTTAAAGAGAACGCCAAAAGTATCAAATTACAGTACACTGGGACTATGAACCAATGGTTCTTACTGGTTATTTTCTCAGTACATTACTCCCAAACTGAAAACTGACAGGCAAAAACCAAGCAGCGGTCTACACCTTTTCTGAATGACTATTGTTTTGCTCAATGAACACATGGAAAAAAGGTATTTCTCCAGTACCTTCAGTTTTTTTCTGTGTTTGATCCATGACTGCCTTTTCTTTGTAAATGTAGGGTGAGTCAGTCAGGCTTTTTCTTCCATTAGCCTGCATAAGCAGCACTGGGATATTGTGTCTTCCCCATGATTGTGCTGCCCAGTGGTGTGCTCATATATAAGCGTGCACACCTGGGTCTAGGAGAGAGGCAATAATGGGGCACAGAGAATGCCAGAGAGAGAGTCCAGAGAAAGAATGTGAAGATGACTGGGTGGGCAGGCCTGCCTTCTGTCCCCCAAACCCTCCCACCAGCCCTGCCCTGCCTGATATGACTGTGTAACCGCTAGAATCAATAAAGAACCTACACAGATTGGTGAGCCAGATGCTTGCACTACAACTACCGTCACGAACAGGATGCTTACAATACAGTAAAATGTACCCATGTAACAGATGAATGCTTTCAGTAACTCAGCTAACAAATTTCAGGTAATTTCCTATGGAGGATTCCTTTTCTTTCAAAGTCTTTTCAAAGGTCAATTCTTATTCATTCTCTAAGGCCCATGGCTGCTTTATAGTTGAAGCAACTATGACTCCAGATTTCCCAGGTCAAGCATGTAGTTAAGGTTGGTCTAACTTCAAAGACCACACACTAAATTTCCAACTGTAGTGTAACTAACAATTACATTTTACCCTTATAAGTACCTGACAAGAAGCTTCTGATTGCCGAGCCACCAACTTCAAAGACATCCATTTCCAATAAACACACCACAGACACACTACTAGAGCCAAGTTACTACTACAACTCCTAAAGATCTATTTATCAAAAAAGGTTGGTTTAGTTAGACAACTGATTGACTGCTGTGTTTTAATGTCGTCTGTTTGAATTCAGCATAAAGAGGCAATCTGCAAAACCCTATGTACCCCACTCTCAACCCCAATAAAGACAATCCCAGACTGTGCACCTTCTACCCCAAGTTCTCACTATGTGGCCCCAGGTGTGTCACAAACCCTCCAAAACTTGTGAATAGTAAATCTTGTTATTTTCAAAGTTCTCTGGAGGTTGTGGCTGAGGTGACTCTTCGAATCATAATAAAACCACAAGGGTTTCCCCAACACATTAGCACCAAAAAGTGGAAAATATTGGGGTAGGAATGCTTGACTTGAACACCGGCATTTCTAGATGATGGCATAAGACACCAGACAATTCAGTGTTTTCCTCAAATATTTGTGATTACTGGAAGATACAAATTCAATAGTTATCCAGTATTGCCTGTAACTTATTTCATTTAATTATTTACTATTAATAACAGTCCTAAAAGGTAGGTAATATTGATAGGGTGTGCCTTTTTCCCTTTTGTTTAAGATTGCAGATTTTAAGGACAGGTAATGTTAAAATGGGGGAATGACCTTAGCTGGAATTTTTTTTAGGGGGATTCAGGGGGAAGAAAGACGTGAAATAGTTAAGGTAAAACAGATTTTTTGGAATGCGGGAAATTAGGGTATATAAAGGGTGTGTAAACAAAGAGAAGGATTTGATTTAGGATTTAGGAATTGATTTAATTGGATTGGGATTTTAATATGGAGAGGAGATGGGAATCGGCCATCTTGTAAAGATGTGAGCTATGTGAGCTTGGCCATGTGGCCACCAAGGGCCTGCAACCCTCGGCTGGCCCAGGATGGCAGCATGTGTGCTGAATGCAGTTAAGGAGTTTGCAGATTTGAACTCCGTGTTGGAGTTTGTTTTGCTGAGTTTAACTTGTGTTTGCGAGAGGCTGTGCAAAAGTTAGGCTTGAGAAGAAAGTGAACTTTGCTGGTTTGACACCATGGAGTTTTTGCTACCTGAAGGTGACAAGGAGAAGACAGCGTGAAAACCAAGGGAGCAGCTTAAAAAACATGTTTTTAAGCGTCTGGAGATGGACTTTGTTGGGACATTGGTGAGATGATCAGGACTGAGAGACTGAGGATATTTAAAGCAATCTAAAAAAAAACTTTAAACAATACTAAAAAAGGTTTTAAACAATATTAAAGTATTCTGTCTTACATGTTTCTTTTATAATTATTAAAATAATTAAAAATCACTTTGTTAAAAATAAATTAGTCTACACTACACTAATAATCTTACATTAGGTTAATATTTTGATTAAAAAAGCTAAAAATGGTAATAAAAACCCACAAGTAAAAAGTTTAAACTGTGTTTTAAAGTTTTTCTTTTCTACAATTCTTAAAGCTAAAAGCAAAAAGCAGTTAGCTGGCTTTTGCTTATCAATGGTAAAGATACTCAGTGAAAATGCTAATAAAAAAATATGTAGCCTGCTTTGGAGAGAGAAGCAGGCAAATAAGTGTATCCAGTTAAGTAAAAACAAAAAGTCTCTTTTTACCCACTTTCAATATTAAATTCAAAAAGGCCAGAACATTAAAGCTGCTAGGTAACTTATTGAAAATAGTAGACAATAAAATAGGGTCTAAATGCCTATTTTTTGCACTAAACCTGCTGCTTTTTAGAACTAGCATTTTTCCCATCTTCTCTACTTTCCCTTTGCTTTTCTCTACATCAATGTGTACTAATAGGAGAAGCTCTTCCACAACATTAAAGATATTGAAATCCTCAAGTAGAGATATGTTATACTTTATTTTTTTCCCCATTTCCACTGTATTATTTGAGATGACCTGTAACATGGAATTTATATATAGACAAAAGAATCTGAGTCAGACTGAATGGGTTCAAACCCCAGGTTAGCCATATGTATGGGATCTTACAGAAGTTATTTAAACACCTTGAGTTCCACCTTTTTAAACATTTTAATTAGATTTCAATAATAACATTTACTTCACGGGGTTGTGAGGAAGAAATAAAAGAATGAATACAACATAGTTAACATGCTCTTTGGCTAAAATAGAGAACAACGTATTGGTGGATGTTATAGCTATTATTCTTACTACCCTTGAGGTTATTCACCTTAGGAAGTACTACCAGCTTTATGACTGTCAGTTCTATAACACGTTCACAGATGAGGCACCATTAGAAATCTCTCCCCCACGCACCTACTGCACCTAAATTCACAGTTATAACAAAGAACAGCTGCTGGTGGTTATCTGTTTTAATACCTACCCCCATGATGCAAAAAGCATTCCTTCTCTTCTCCATTTACTTTCCCTTCTATATGGAATTTCTCTACTCATTTTTCTGAAATAAATCTATTAATTCAAATGTGAGATCTTCTGAACTATCTCAGGCAAAGTTTCAAACAGCTTTTCACACTTTAGCTATGGTATTTACCACACTACAGTATAATGTGTGTATTCACCTATACACATTTCACTCACTCACATAACATTTCACTCACATAACTCCTTTAGATGGGAACCCCAGTTTATTCTTTGATTGAGGCCTAGTCTATGCAGAATATAACATATGGCAGATACTCAAGAACTATTTGTTGGGCTGAATGACTGATCAATAAATAAAACAAGCAAAGACTAAAAATACGTAATGCACTTGTTTGAAGTATTATTAAAGAACTAGGCTTTGACTCACCATTTATGAATTATGATTACTATTATAATCATTATAAGAAGGGTATTTGAGAGGAATTTACATCTTCATGAGTTGTCTGAAGAAATCACAGAAAAGTATGTATAGGTAGATATTTGCAGTTATGATAAATAATATATTCTTCTTGCCTTCAATTGTTTAGAAAGCAGAATCATTTAAGAATTTCAGCATAATCATAAATAGTGTGTAATTTCAGCATAATCATAAATGGAGATAAATTTTAAAAATATTTTGGTGTTTTCTCCTGGACTAGAGTTATGCTTCCTCTATTAGTACACATCAACATAGAAAAGAGCAAAAGAAAAAGAGAAGATGAAGGAAATGCTAGAAATTGGGGAGGGGGGGAAGGTAGAAAAGAAAATACAAAAACAAAAGTTCAGAAAGAAAAGGGGCATGGTTTGCACTGGAAAATTAAAAGGTGAAAGATCTACAGATCATCTTAAATTTGAACTACAAAGTTGCCTGGTTTAGTGTGTGTGTGTGTTTCTTTTGTATTGAGGTAATGTTAGCTTACAACACTGCGTGATTCAGAGGCATAGAATAATACCTCAGATGCAACTGACCACACTCCATCCACCACCTAGGCATCCACAATCTTCCAACATAGTCTACCCTCCTTACTCAATTAGATCTCCCCTTTGTCCCCTTGCTTTGGTAGCCTCAATTCTATAGTAATTTATAGGGTTTATCTGTTTTTTGTTTGACTCTTCATTTTGTTTCTCTATATTCCACACATAAGTGACATCATCTGGTATTCATTATTCTCATGAATTATTTCATGTAGCATTGTTCTCTCCAATTCCCTCTATGCTGTGGCAAATGACAAGTCCATTTTTCTTTATATCTGAGTAGTATTTTAGTGGTGTGTGTGTGTGTAGCTTCCTAATCTCTTTATCCTTCCGTGTGTGTGTGTGTGTGTGTGTGTTTGTGAGTGTGTGTGTCTTCCTAATCTCTTTATCCTTCCTTGGCCAAAGTTGCCTGGTTTTCATCTAAGACTATTTAGTCTGTCAATTTTCATAAGTTCTAAATTTATTTTATAACAATGAATTTGGATTCCATATTTCCCTTTAAGAAAATCACTCTGCTATTCACCTCTTCCATTTCCTGGTATTGAAGCCAACTACAAAAATGTAACAATTAGAAAATGACAAAGTCTAGAAAATCAATGTAGTCATGCTTTAGGAAAATGTTAATTTTATCTGTTGGCTTTATCCACACTAGGAATTGAACAATGGTAAATGAGATTACAGTTTTGTACCAGGATATTTTGAACATCCTTGCTACTTTTTGCACAGGGAGGGACTGGAGACAATGATGTAAATGTGCACATATCCATTAGAAGTTATCACTTCTTTTCATTGAAAAGTAAAGATAATGAATAAAACTTTAATAATGTACTTAAGCTTAGATATATAAAAACATTAATACTTAAATACACAGAGTTAAGCCAATGTGCAAATGAGCAGTTAAGACTATATATACATAGATTAGATTTGACCTACAGAGTGACAACAGACTCTCAGTCAGTGAGACTAATACACATTCAAGGATTAAAGATTTGAATTATCAAGATATTATTTATTCACCAACCTTTTCTTGTACAAAAATATAATTATAATGATGAAGTATTTCCCTCTCTGATCTTAGAATGTTCATTCTGATATCAGGGCTTAAAAAAAAAAACAAAAAACCCTAAACTTGCATAAAAGATTGTACCAAATTGGGAGAATCAGCATTCTTTCAGATGCAGAGCTACTTAAAAATATGAACAAATAAGACTCCCTTGGCCAAGCAAGGTGGGAAAAAACAAGCATACAGGTATAGTCTTCATTGCCCAAAGTCTCTAAGACCCACTCCCATTCTCATGGTTAAAAATTAAGGAATAGGAAAAGCTATAGAAAGAGTTTAACATTGATATACTTGATATTTAGAATGAATATATTTGACTGGGGTTTTAAGAGACAATAAATCTATCCAACTCCTTCATTTAGGTTTTTTTCCCCTAATGTAAACTTACTTAAAATATATTTGTATATCGAGAGCATTTCCCCACTAAGGAAGTTTCTCAGGAAATAGCTTAAACTAAATACCCGATGGAGTTATACAGGGAATAAAACAATTACATGACTTATTACCCTAAGGAAACTAACAACAGGTTAAAGATATCAAAAAGTACATTTAAGAGTAACTCAAGAACATTCACAGAGCTAATAAATGCATATTAAGAAAATGGAAGTGGCATGTAACAGACACAGAAACAAGCCAAATAAGTGTATGGATAAGTGAGGACAACCAGCCTGGTTTGACGGAAGTAAAAAATACAGTTCCAAACCACTAAATACTAAGCTTGAAAACAATGGGCTTACATAGTGAACTGATGGGTAGGAACAGCAGATAACAACAGACACACATGAGGAATTATCAATCATTATTCCCATTATCAATAGTGCTAGGGATATTCTTCACTTAATACAAATATTCTGGTTCCATAAAATCATAACATAGCCCACCATGTTTATGAAAACCTGAATCTCTAAATTAAGATTTGAGAGAAAAGAATCAGAAATATTTAATTAAAGGCTGTAAGCCTGACTGACATCTTAAAACTTAGGAACTATTTACCAAAGATGAAGAAATTTCCGTTCCACAGTTGTCAGACATTTACTTTAAAAGTGAACAGTTTTGAAAAACAACATTCTTATATCTGATTTCATTTTTAAACCCTACTCACAGTGATAAAACCAATCCTGAAGTTTTCTCTCTCATCATTAACCTTATCCTCTTTCATTTTCAAATGCAATTTTTACATTAGGTACACATATATATAGTTTCATAAAATATATTAACATAAAGAAAACTCAAATATAAATACATAAAAGATTATTTCAAGAATCACACTTCATGTACACGCTTTTCCTGAGAAAAACAAAACAACTGACATTCTGTTTATTTACTATTTGCTGTGCAATCTAAAGGAATTCATTATACAAAAATAAAGAAAATATGTAGATAAGCAGTGAAGAACAAGTAGCACTAAACAGATGAGGTGTAGCCAAGATCAACTCTGAATTACTAGATTTACAATCTTAAATTGAGAAATTTCTGACCTCGTTTATTTTTTTTCAAAAAATAATGTTGTCATACTAATCATGGGGTAGAAATCACAGACTCTATGGTGACACTGTTGAGTAAGTAGTAATGGCATTGAAAGTATTCATCATATTCTCTCCAAGCATATGACAAATGACTACATCACTTGACTAAAAAATGCCTACTGACTATAAATAAATATAATTGATAAATTAAATCATCATATAAACTACCACGTGCAGCAAGTGGCAAGTATTATTTCAAATACTTTTTTGTAGTTTAACTCCAATGCGACAGTGGGATAGATATTATTTTAAAGATGAAGAAACAGGTATTAAGTACCTTATCCAGTATCATTCCATGTAGAATACAGAAGAAGTAATTTTTGAATTTAAGGAGTCTGGTTCCTATTCCTGCTTTCCGAATTCTACTTTTCTAACCAATTCATACCTATTTGTTAGTGTTAGCTTTGTTACACCTTTTACCATATCACCAGTTGAGGAACCAAAGTACAGAGCAAGTGAAGTTCTCTAATATTTATTCTCTTACAAAGGGCTAGCTTTAGCAGAGAAATACAGGTTAATCAATGTTTCATTTTTATCATCAAAGACAATTAGAATACTAGTATATTACCTTGACTTCACTCAACAATAAAGAAGTTAACTAATATAAAATGGACCCTGTTTTTCAAATCATAAATGATTAATTTTGTCCTTCATAAATGAGTATTCAGATGTCTTTCCCTATAGGGGGAATTGTTAAGATAAATGGGTTGTAATATCACTGCCACCCCCCCCCCCAAATCAAAAAGTCTGCTCAATAAATTATGGCCAAAAACAAGTGAGTAAAATAAAATGAAGGATTTTTGTTTTCTCCATCTGTGATAAATAACAAGTCTATTCAAATATTCTATTCAGGAATATCACAGAGGTTAAAGGCTAATATATATTATTAATGACTGTATTGAGGTACAGTGTAGAAATTCTCACAGCATGTAATTATTTACAGACTGACAAAATGCACAACTTAAACCACAGAACTAGCAACTAAGGGTATCCTTTAGTTGCTTTTGCTTCCTTTTGCTTTTGCTTCCTCTGTAAAATGCCATCATTTAACTATGAATAGAGCCTCAGTCAATTTAATCTGATAAAAGCTAAACTAATCTTAGTGGACAATGACATTTGTAATAAAAGTATAAATTACACAAAGGATAGTTGCTTGTCTACCTTAGAAATTTTAGCACTAAATTTATCATCTTACCTTTAATGTTTAGGCTATCTATTGAAATGTCTTTTTAAAGTAGGGATATTAAAAGCATGACATTTAATATAATCAAAATGATCACAATCATCAGATGAAATGAGAAAATTCAACAAAGTATATAAGACATTAAAGACTGTTAGAAAAATGGAAATGATATCAAGGTGGGGGCATGAATACAGCCCTGCCTAAAGAAAGGGCAAAGGCGGCTCAAGGTCTTCTGAAAACCCAAGAAACTCAGATATTGAAGAATAGCTGTGCTCAGAGCCTTCAGACACTGAGACAAATCTCAAATTAATAGTAACCAAGAGTCTCATGATTCATATACACCATAAAAAGTTTCACAGGATCGAATACTTCAATGATGATCTTGAAGAAATCCAAAGGTATTGGAGAGTTGTAGGGTATGCATCTATTTGCTAAATATGATTCAAAAATCTAAAAGATGATTTATATCATGGGACAGCGTGTATGGAAAGTATGATACAGTATGTATCAGTTAAGCCTTTCTCTTACGTTAAAGCCAAAAATAGCTGAGGGATAATTTCACAATTAACTCCATAGGCATAGTAGCTGCAAGGAGACATACACTGAAAGTATGTGTTCATATGCTACATCAACAGGATACGCACCTAAGTATGAATAAACAAACATTCATAGAAAAAGTAAACTTTGTGCAAATTAACTTTATAATTTCTATTCAAGTAATTACTGACATGAAAAAGAATCCAGAAACCTGTTAACACTATATTCACAAATCCACTTAAGAGTAGCAGAATATCACACCCTAGACTAAACATCTTTGCAATAAAGATTATTTTGAAAAATTCTGAGATTTTTACAGGCACAGGCACAGAAGAAATGCTAAAAACAAAGTTAAAGGGAAATTTATTTTTCTAAACAAAATCTCTACTTGCAAGGATGTCTTCTTCCAGCAGGCAAATAGTAGGACTACTGTTAATCACCTGAGAATTTTATGGAGAAAACTGCATAACAAACCATAAATCTGCACAACAAACCTTACTCTTGTTTTTTTCCAGTAACCTCTCATAACTAGCTTCACCTTCCTCAATATCTGTGTCATTAGCTGAAAGGGTAATTAAAGTAGTAGCTTGGACTACATCAGGAGTATCTCCGCAGATAAATGTGAGGTATACATATCAAAAAATTCTGTTTATTTTTAATTCTGTTTATTTTTCCTCTTGTTAATCTGCTCCTTATTACTGTGGGTCTCAACCAAGAACTCAAAAGGGTAGAGGGAAATTATTTTTTATCTCTTATACCAGATACTTATTTTCACTATTAACAATTTAGAACTAATACTGAATTTTTTATAACTGTAACATGGTGATCCCCTGGAAAAGGGGAAATTCTAGGTTCCCTGCCCCACCCAAGGAGAATGGAAAAGCAGCAGAGAAGACAGGGAAAAGGAAAGAATAGGAGAAAGAAGGAGACCTAAAAGAGGGTTCACTTGCTTCTAGGACTTGGACTTAGAGGAGGGACTTGGGGAGCAAGGAAGGAGATGCTTGACACAGACATAGATGAGAGACCCGTGTGGAAGTTTAAAATATCAGTCTTTATCTTGATTTTAGTTTTGTTCTTTTCCTTCCAAATTTATCAGCCCTTTCTGCCCCTTTCCTATGGGTCTCCAGGAGATATCTTAAACTTGTGGCAAGTTATCCGGCCTCAATGGTCCTGCTTTGAACTAACCTTTTTGGTTGGGTAACAACAATCCACAAAGGTATGGGTAACTTTTGGTGTTTCATATGAAAGCTATTTTATCTATTCCTTCTCTTCTCCTTATTGCACAATAATTCTATTAAAGCTCCTTTCCAGTAAAGGTTTTGCGCACTACACATTCTGTTTTGTCTTATGAGGCAGACAGCAGAACCTACTTAGAGCTGGCAGAGGGTCCTGGAGTGCCCCTCAACCTGCCCAGTGACATAACCAACTCCTTAAGGAGGACTGTGGTTCATTAAAGCTGTTACTACCTAGCAACAGCAACTCTTCTTTAGGTGTTAGGTAATAAATGTTTTGCTTTTTTTTTTTTTTTTTGTCACAAAATATACTGTACTAAGTGATAGTGAAGGTTTAAATAAAAAAAAGACAATATTCTAGCTTTTCTTGTCTTTCCTCTTTGAGTCTACTAGTTTGAAATGTAACTTTATAGATCAAGTTGCAGATTCATTTCAATTCTGAACATCAAAAATATATTACCAAGAATATAATTACCAATATTCTTGGAATATCTACAAAATTTTATCTATACAAATGTGCATTGTGTGTGTGTGCATGTGTGTTGTCACCGAGGATGACATAACTGACATAAAATAGCAATTTGAACTAAACATCTATTAAGAATTGCAATTGTGACCAGTACAATTTGACACTTAACACATACTCTAATTAAGGCAATATTTAATGAAATAGTGGTTGTTACTAAGAAAAATAATGAGCAAAATCTAGCCTGTCATTAGACAATTTTTTTAAATTGTGACAGTACTGTCAGTGAGAATTCAACCGCCTAGTTAATTTCTGTCAAAATTTTACTGACAAAAGTACCCTAATACAATTCTTGACCTTCAATAAAGAGTTTAAATGCAGCAAGCTCAAATCATTAAGTATATTTCAAAAGCATACAATAGGAATTTTGACATTTTACAAGGTCATTTCTCAAAAGCATAAATGGATAAAAGGTTTCATTCTGTAAAATCACTAACGTAACTTCTATTAAATTGTATACAATTAAAATTAATAAGGTCAATCATATTCAATGTTTTCCTTACTAGCATTGAAAACTATGTGACAAAAATAATTTAAATCAAGAATAGCTATTTCCACATTTCTGACTGTTACATTATGAATGAAGTATGAGAATGCAGATTTTACTACAGAATTTACTTCCAAAAAAGCTAGTTTGAATTTCAGAGATTTTAAGCTATTTGTCTAAGAGTATTTTTATCTCTAGGTGAATAGTGGAGAGAAATAAGCATTAACTTAAGATGACACTTTATAGAAATCTAAAATATAGATAAAATAGACATGATTCAGTTAATGGTTTGTTTTTTAAGCCTTTCTCTTTTTTCAAAACTAATTTTTTAAATAGGACTATTTTGATTAGGTTTGGTTTTTTACAAGGAGGTCTGATCTTATTTTTTTTTTTTCAGTAAGGAAAACCATAGACACAAAAAAACACATCCTTTAGGTATTAACTCCCTTAACAAATATAAAAGCATGTTTAAATTATTAGTCTTTAGAGACATCTAAATTAACATACTTCATTTATTAATCAATTGTCTCCTTTGCAAACAGTGGTATACATGAAATATGAAGTAAATGCATCATATATTAATAAAACTTGCCAAATTTCCATGATGAACAGTTCTCAATTTTATTTCATAATGTAGCTGAGAATATTCACTGAGGTTTCAACTACTGAATAACAAACTAATTCCTTATACCCAAGTCAGAATGCTCCTAAAATTCTAGACCATGTACTTTTTTAGTTGTTCAACATCTCCAGCTCCTACCAATAGAACCCAAAGTTCATTACTTCATTCTGCTAAGCAAAGCTTTTTACTGCTTTTATATTATTTCAATGAGTGGCAACCCAGACACCTCCAATGATTCTAAACTCCAAGGAATTCCAATCTGGCTTTCATTCACACCAACTCTTAGAAAATGCTTATGCTACGATTACAAACAATCTCCATATTGCCAAATCTAAAAGATTTTTTGCAGTATTTTTCTGATTTCCCGCCAATATTTGACATGATTAAAGCAGAACATTCTATTTATCTAAAACATTTTCCTTGGCTTTGTGAAGTAACCTTCACTTTGCTACTTTTGTGTTGGCAATTTTGCTTTTTGTTGGTATTTCTTTTGTTTACTCTCCTTTTCCAGTAGTCCTTAAATGTTGGTGTTCTTCAGGGAATAATTTTGGGTTCTCTATTTTACTTTATTCTTTAATGAGATAGTATTCATTTGTAATACCGTATATGATTCAGAGGTATAGGATGACTCCTCTTCAGAGTATGTTACCACATCACACACACAACAACATATACTCATAGTCCCCTACCAAAGATACCTATAATACCTGGTATTTCCAAGCAGTCTCCCATCTAAGTATAGCTTGTCCAGATCAGATGAAATCCAGCATGCTCAGGGTGCTGTACTGTAAACATGGGTCCTAAAATTTGTCTCTGTAATTATGTTTTAGGTAATCTCATCCATTGTCGTGATTTTAAATTCCATATACATACATAGGTACACTCACAGCCTCCCAACCCCAGATTACCTTCTGATGCTCAATTTTTCACATACAACTATCTATAGTACATGGTGAGTAACCATATTATATGTCAAATTTAGTATGTCTGAACCCTAATTTGTGTTTTTCCGCATCTTCCCTATCACAATAAGTGGCATCATCATTCACCACTTGGGAATCATATTAAGACCTTTATATTTCCCTTCTCCCCTGACTCTGATCACCCAATGTCATTAGTTTCTCATAATTAATATCATAAGTAACTGTAATTTCACTTTCTAAATACTTGGCTCTCTCTTCTTTATATCCTATTGCCACTACTGAAGTTAAAGTCATTAAAATCACTCAGACTTATTAAAAGATACTCTAAATGTTCTTCCATGAATTTTTCACTTTTCTATTGAAATTGTCATTACAAAATGCATTCTCATCTTACCATCAAAAAACAATTTGGCCGGGCAATGGTAGCGCATGCCTGTAAGTGGCAATCTAGGAAGCCGCGGCCAGAACCGGAGATCAACATTCGAGTCCCGCTTGGAGCAATGTAGCAAGACCTAGTTCGAAAAAAATAGCTGGGCATGGTGGTGCGTGTCTGTAATCCCAGCTAACTGGGAAGCTGAGGCTGGGGATCACTTGAGTCCATGGTACCCCAGGCAATGTGAGCCTGCAGTTCCACGGGTAAAAAATAGCGAGACCTAGTCTCAAAAAACAAAACAAAACAAAACAAACAAACAAAAAAAAAAAAAAAAGAAACCCACAAAAGTCCCCTAAAAACTAAATGCAGATCGAATAATAAGGGTTTTTACCAAGTGAATTCAATCTAACATTTCCCTTCTGTTTATACCACATTCAGCAACCAAACAATTGTGCCTAACTCTACAACCTATGTTGCTTTGTCATATTTACTATATAACCTCATTTATGTAGTTTTATCTCTTTTTTGGAAAAGATCTACTATATCACAAGACCCAATTCAAATATTTTTTTTCCTCTGAAGCCTTCTTCATTCATATTTGATTATTCTTCAGTAATATCATTCTCTAAATACAGTTACCATACTGCATATAGCAATTACCTTATGTATAACAGATACTTTATAAATCTGCCTCTCTTGAATATCAACTCTCTCTAAAGACACAAGTCATAACTTTTTCACCTTGGTATCCCTGACATGGTGATCTGAGATAAAATACTCTTTCCTGGAGACCCAAGATACTGGTCTACTGCATGCCTTTAGCACAAAACCTTTAAAAGGAGAAGTTTCTCCTATCAGAATTAGCAATGAACTTCTTCTAGGAGACCATAATTAAAAAATACTGTCACACTGATAGAAAGCATCCATTCTAAGATGCAAATAGGATTTAGTTTTATAAATACTTTATATTTGTGAATCATTAAAAAAAAACTAAATAGATTTCACAATGTCCCTATAATAAGGCATTTTAGCTTGCTTTTATTCTAAAGGATAGGCCTTTTTGAGACCTTCAGATAAGCCTAAGACATTGAGAACATGTCTTCAAGATATGTCATTTTGACATGTGGATATTTTTAGTTAACCCCTACTGAAGTCTTGCAAGTTTAAGATTAACTTTTACTACTCCCGACAAAATTACCTAGAATGAAAACTGAAGGCATTACTCAAATATAGGATTATCTCTAGAAACAATCTTTCTATCAGAAAGGATTGGCAGAGAAATTTAATAACCAAGCATCAGGTCCTTTCATAATGAGTATCTTTCCTCACTTTGAAGTTGCAGGCCCCTATTCCATTCCTGAGCTCAGTATAAACAAACAAGCAAAAAGAAAAAATTTTCTTTTGTTCCATTTATTTTCAAATTTATAATTACAAAAATTATACACCTGTATGTAATTTAATTTGTTCTTTCCTCCTATACTATATCAGGTGTTAATGAGATTGCTCAACCAGCTAGAGAAGAACCCAGAGTGGTAAGGCAAAATTTTGTTCTAGGTCTTAAATTAAAAATTCCAACATATCTTTTGAGACAGCGAAAACTCAGTGGAGTTGCTGGTTAAGAATAACAACACCTTGTAGATCCCCGCAAGGGCATTGAATAATATGATTGTTATTCAATAAGTTTCATTGGAAAATTTCTACTCTAGGTCACCTCAACATCATTTCTCCTAGGAGTTCTAGATCTCTAGATCTTTTTTTTTTTTTTGATCCCCCACTGAGAACAGCCCCACTGCTCTGCATAGATCCTTCTCATTAATTTCACTTGTGTGCACTGCCTACATCACTCCCCAGTCCTATCCCCTATGCTATAATCTGTTGTGATCATCACAAATGGGTTACTATGGATTACAAATCCTAATCAAATTGTATCTTGCAGATAACACAAAATCATTAATAAAACCTTAAATAAAAGGAAGGAGGAAATATTATTTGAGGAAGTGGCAAGAAAAGAATGGGCAGGTGATTCTGTATAGTGTCTGTGGTCTAAAAGAAAGAAACAAGGCAGTATGAGATATAATATGTTTATAGTTATAAAATGTCATCCCATACCTGAATTGTGTTAGTACAGTTCTCTTTGCCATTTTATTTTCAATTGGAGGCAAGTGTCAATGTATCTAAAGGAGTATGGCAAGTAACATGATTTGTACTAAAAAGATAAAGTATGGATCCTCATCTGATATTTGATCTTGGTTATCACTGCTCTTCATTTAATCACCTCTTTTGATAGTTTTATTGACAGGTAATATGAAATAATCAGTAATTTTGTAATAATCAGCAATTATGTCATCAATAATTTTCCCTGTTCAATAGGTTGAAATGAACAAAAATTCCTACACTCGTATTATTTTTGGCTAGAAACTGATCTAGTAGTATGTACATGAATAATATTTGCATTCATTTGTGAAACATGCATCTATGAACTTTCATTACTATTCAGATTTTAGGAATATCATTACTATTTAGATTTTGGGAATTATGAAAACTTAGTTAGGTTATAGGTATTAAGTGCTTGACAACCATATCTATATGATCTGTATCTATGTTTCCTCCCTGAGGATAGACAGTACACAACATTTTGGAAAGGCATTATAGACCAGGATTTTACTTTTATTATAGATACATAGAAGCATTACTTTTTGTATTATAGGTATATTGGACCATTATTTCCTTGTATTACAGGCACATTGGAGTATCACTTCTAAGTAAACACATATAAGTTAAGGCATAGTAATTACACTTAAATTTACATTATATTACTAGCTTAAAGACAGAAGAAATTATTGGTTGTATATGTGTTCATACATACACACACAATAGGTATATATGTTTGTTCTTCTCACCATTCATTATGGAAATACTGTTTTTTATAATGTACTAACTTCTAAAAGTACTACATTGACTAAATTGAAACACTCTTTAGCTACTGATAAGATATAACTTTATCCCCAGTGAATAGTAAGAAAAAATAAGTGATGATTTATTATAGAACTTGATGAAATGTTAAAAGCCCATGAAACAAAGTGCCTTATATTGAATAATCATTGCTCAATCTACTATTTCTTACCTGTATAAAGTTATGTAACTTTTCTGTATCTTACTTTCTTCCTAGATTAAGTGGGACTAATAGTAACAGTTATACAGTTATTGAGAGGATATGAGATTAATACATGAGATAATTATAACAATGCCTAGGACAGAGTAAATGCTATGTAACTGTAAACAACAATTGTTATTATTTCTATCCCAGACTCCACTGTGAATTTATTAAAATTAGATTTTTTTTTTTACATTTTTGTTATTAAGGTAACATTGGTTACAATACTGTATGTGATTTAGGGGAACAGGTGCCCATCTCCTCAAATGTATGTTACCACACCACATCCAGCACCAAAGCAACTATAATCCTTTAACAGAGATCATTTGGGCCCTCTACCCCATTTGTTCCAAACTCCACCCATTTTACAGCCATATTTTTAGTGTTTGTTCTGGGTTAGTTTTGTCAATTCCTTTGCTTTGTTTTTTCTATATAAACTGAATATTCTTTTATCATTTATGACTAGAGCCATTTACTCAGAGGTAAATGGACACACAGACTGCAATTAAAGATGCTGCATTTTGAACTAAGGAAATGATGAGGAAAAATTCTGAGCTATAGCTCAGATTTCAAAGATACCAACATGATAGTCATAGCAAATATTACCCTCCAGGATAACATCTGCCTATTCTCAACAAAGAAATAATTAAACAACCTTAGTGTGATATACTTCCTGCTAATAAAGTTAGGACGAGGAAAGAATGAAACAACAGAGTAGGAAAGCATTGTAGAAAATACTTGGGTGGGTGGTGAATACAAAGAATAAAAGTCAGTAGAAATATGTGCAGTGGCTACTTATCATATGGCCTGCCTTGACTAACTCAAGAGGCTACCACACACACACACAATTGTGCAAATTAGAGAAGGACAGTCTGTCTAGTTGGATGGTGGTGTAGCCAGTGGATATATACTTTGGCTTATGGAGCCTGTTCCAAATCACAGCACCTAGCCAGTTTCTCAGAAGGACATATTTGTAAATGAACAGCCATAATAGAAGCCCTGGACCTTCAGCACCACATCTACAGAAAGAGCATCTTTGTAATACAGAAATGTTAAGATTGGTATCTTCCATGCTGGGCACAAATCACTTGCTCAGCTGTTTAGCTTTTTAGTTTCTCTAGATTCAGGTTCCTCTTTTTGTTAAAATGAACATGAGAGAAAAATTACTGATGAGACAAGAATTCAGTTTAGTGGATGATGTGTACAAATGATCGAGAATTTATGAAGAAATGCAGACAAGTTTTATAAACTCAAGAATATGTTTGTGTGTATAATTTATATAACATGCTAAAGTATGTTGGCTACCCTTTCACAATCATTTGCACCTCTGTGGTTATACATATGTTTTAAAATACCCATTAAAATACTTTGTAGAATACAAAGAAAACCAACTAACAAAATTGTGTGGCTCCTTTTATAAAGTACTAATTCAAAATGTCAAGTGATAAACATTAGAAAAAGGAAGACAGTCACTTAGAGGAATTGCTTTGAAATTTTCTTATTTTTCAGAAGCCCTACAAAATAATTTCTATGGCATTCATTAATCAAGTAAACTAATTATCTGAAATGCAATTTCATTCCTCAATTGCAGTATATACTAGGATGTTGTTTGAAAAGATTATCATACAGAGAAGTTACATTATCTTTTTGAATGCAATTCAACAATGCTTTCACAAATGAAGTTGTAATGTTGCTAAAGTACCTCTCCACTAAACTGAAATGAAGTAAAATAAAACACACACGCACTCTCTCTCTCTCTCTCTCTCTCTCTCTCTCTCTCTCTCTCTCTCATAGATAAAAATGGAAAGCTTGAACAAGCCAAATATTCAGATTCAGAGCTAAGTTTTCTGGACTATAAAAGACAAGGAAATAATCAATGGTCACATTTGCTTTACTGATTCTATTCATTCCACAGGACTAAGTTTTCAGTTGAAATGTATGTTTAAGCATAGACCATCAAGAAATTACTGAAAGTACTCTTTGAATCCATCATAAATAACAATTGCAATAAGAAAACATTATAGTTATCCATTTCTGAGACACACATATAATCTATTTTGGCAATTTCCCAATAATGATAAATTTATTCTTCACTCCTAGAGCAAAATAATGCATAACCTTCTAAAATTTTCTAAATAGATACCATTATGTCTCTCTAGAAAGAAGACTCTGGAGTATGGTACTTAAGGCATTTAGGAAAGGACCCAAAATAAAGGACCTACACTTGCAAAGTCCACGAGGTCTTATCAGTGCACTTGCTATGCCTCTCGGGCACACAAACAGAAAATTTAAAGATTGTTTTAAGAACATAGATTTAGTTTGAAGGAAAGGAAAATAACATTCGCTCTTTACCATAGCACTTTTCTTCATTCTGTAATTAATTCATACGTAGTATACAATGTGACCTCAGCCTAGAGTAAGTTAAAAGAAATACTAAGTAGTACAATGTTCATTTGACCAAATAATCAAACAGAAAAAAAGTAAAGAATGCCTGGATAGTCAAATCAAACGAAGCTCAAAAACCCAGAACTGAGGCAAAGATTAATGCTGAAGAACTGTATTTTTTTTCCATACATCAACACTGAACTAATTCAAACTATACTGTTAGGAACTGCCGGCTGTAACCGGCCAGGGCTCGTGCTGTGAATTAAGAAAACTTTATTTCACTATCTTAACTGTCTTTAGAAAACTGAAGACAGAAAGGTATGATTGGCCTCAGTGAGCAGCAGCATCCTCATTCCTCCAATATTAACCCTTAGAGACATTCCCTAAGAGATAACAGCAAGTTAATGAGTGAATCCCCTCCCCCATGTGTTCCACAGGAACTAATGTTTCACTTAATCTGAGTTTTCCCAAGCCACTTCTTCCTCTTGTTTAACTAGTTGTAAACCATTCTTTTACATTTTTTAAATAGGCTTGTAAGACTTAATAAACTGTCTAAGTGGTCATGCTTACATTCAGTCCCAGCCTCTTTGGCTAAGTTCAATCGCTATCATTGTCTTTTCTTGCTTTCCCTCGCCCAGCTCTTTACAATACTGCACTCCCGGTGCAACCACAAAATATTATCTTTCTGTCCCACCAAATAAGTTTTTGCATCTCCTTTTGTTTTTCTTCTAGGTTTCATAAGCCCTGCTTTCTTACATTGCTTATCTTTGTAGGAAAAAGAGCTTTCCTACAAAGATGGCATCATAATTGTCAAACACCAGGTAACAACAAAACTAAGGAGGCATCTAACAAGAATCACCAGATGTTGTGTCTCAAGGATGGGCATGTTCATCCATCCCCAGTCCTCCTCTACTCCCTTGTAACTCTTAAAAAATACTTCTATACTCTGCCAAAGAGCAGGGCTGTGGTCTTTAGGACACAGCCTGCTGCCTTCCTCAATTGCCAATAAATGAAACTACTTTCCTTTTATTGGCTGTGGGAAAAAAGACTGGACAATATTCCAGTAAACACTTCCTACTTTTGGAAATCTTACATAATACATGCAATGATGGTTTTGCTTTATTTCATTGTTTAAATCCTCTCGTAACCTTTCTTTCAACACTAACTTGACCAATTCAGTGGCTAGAACAGAATAATTACTGAACAGGACTTTATATGGTTCAGGCTCCAAACCTTCAAGTGATCACTGATTTCTTATGCTTATCTTATGCCTCGGACCCAACTAATTGACAAATCCAGTAGGCCTTTGATTCCCAAGATACGTCTTCCCCAAGTCAAATGTGTCTAAAATAATTTCCTTATCCATCACACTAAGTAATTCTCTATCATATTTCTGTAATATATTTTAGAATCTTTAACACAATCTGAAATACATACTTATTTAATTACATGTTTACTGTCCTATCTTTTCTGTTAGACTGAGATTTCTAAAAGTCAGGATCAAATCTACTTTAATTATAGCCAAATCTCCCACAAAGTACAGATTCACATCTATACCTAGACACTGGAAATATATTTAACATATACATATAATACTTTTGAAGGATTAACAGGTTCTATAAAGGTTGTTTACTACATACTTCTTGAAAACAAAAAAATAAATATTTCTGATAAAAATATAAGCAGCTCCATAAAAAAATTTCCAGTTACTAATTCTATAAACCAAATGCCTAGTCTTGTGACATGTATAATTAAACTAACATTAACAGGCTTTATCATGAATTAAGTTTTGCTTTAAGATTACTGTGAATGCTTGTTTTCTTCACTCCCATTTCCAAACACCAAAATACAGGTTGACCTCAAAGTATGCTGAACTTTTTGATCCCAATGAGTTTTAGGAAGTAAACAAGACTCAGATAATAAGGCAGAAACAAGAAAATAACTAAGTAGAAGGTTTCTGGAAAATATTGTCCATCAGTGGTCCAATTATAATACCTAAGCAAAAATAAAAACCAAAAAATTATCTGGGACCTAGGAAAATTCTTTAAGGTAAAAGTTAACCACTGATTTTGCTTTTTCAGCTTACCTCTCCTTTCTCTGGGGATTACCCTATTACAAAGGTAATAGGGTATTAAGAGTTATGAGTTATACTGAATTTAAGTAAGCAGGTTCAGTTTAAGGAGCAAAAATTCAGGGATGCAAACACACGATAAACAAAATCCCTTATCATCACTGAGAATTCAGCATCTCATTCTGTAGGTCACAGGTCTAATGGAACTGTAAGCATTCAGTGAATAAAAGTAGTATATAGCATATGATAAAATGTCAATACATATTTGTTGAATAAGCAAATAAGCTAAGCAGTATGGAAGAACTGCTAGAATAATACTGTTAACTCAATTCTACAGTAAATTAGTCTCTGTGTAGGCCATGATTACTTGTTAACACCTTTGCACAGAAATGTATCTCATACAACTGGAGTATCAACTGATCCAAAATTTGTGAAATAATTTAAATTTTTCACTATACCAATTATGCAGGTAACTGGTTCTACTGAGAAAAGGTAAACATGTATGTCTGAGGGAAGAAAGCAGAAGGAGCATTATTTTATATAGTTTCATTGAATTTGGAATTACGATATTTGAAAAGTTTAGAACAATCATTTCCTCTTTCATTATAATTTAGTACCAAATTCTTCAATCACTGCTTAGTAAAAGAAAAAAGCACTGAAGATCTCTTGGGAATTATACTGTCTACAATCAGTGGTAACTATTAATATATTAAGTCTATTAGATGTGTTATTTTAAACTAATAGTTGGTACCTTTATTAAGAGTTATTATTACATCAAAAATACTCCCTGTTTTTACTGGTAATGAGCTGTCTAACATCATGTGTATCTCAGATGGTTACCTTTATCTGGTAAGGAAAATGTTACTTCTACGAATTACAGTGTGTGTCTTTAAGATCAAAGGCACTTATTCAATATTCCATAAGTTTTGTATTTATGTCATGCAAATATAAATAATAAATAAGAGCATATTTTAATTTCTCTACAAGTATCACTATGATGAATTTTAATATAAGGAAAACACTGATGTCTTTCTTATAAGTAGCCATTGCACAAACTCCAATGTTTTAGCAACTGGTATTTCCTAAATGGAAAAATACTTAGCTCCAAGGTGAAATTTCCTAAATGGCAATATTCAGGCTAAAATTAGTTTGAAAGTACTCAAAGCAACTTAATACTAAGTAATTGTTGATAGGCTTATTCATAATGTATAACTTTCAATATGCTGCAAATGCACATATTATTTGTATCACCATGTTATATCACCAAATTTGATGATACAAATTTAAATTATTTTACATATACCTACTGCTCAGTCATTAATTGAAAATTGGAAAGTATAGAAAATTTAGAGGAAATATCTATAGATTCCAAAAATTTTATGGAGCTAGTACTAGTGGGCATTAAATGGAATGATCCTTTTAAAAGTCCAGTCAGGTAGTTTTCAAATAAAAAATAAAAATAGCAGAGGAAGATGTCAAAGTAACCACTCAATTGACAAAAAAGTTATAAAATTAAGTTTTAAATGATATATATTTTAATAACTTTTAAAGCAATGTACATAAAATGGGATAAAAATTCTGAAAAGTTGATATAATGACTCCTTTCACTCAGAGAAGAGTGTTGTCATGCCTGCAATACAACACAACAATCATTCTTAACAGATATTAGGAATTGACCTTGAAGTTGAATATATTTCAAAAGACTATTAAGAAAGCACTAATATTTACATTAAGGATATAAAAGGTAATTTAGTTGCTTAAATTATAGCTTTCTAGGAGTCACATGAATTGGAGGCTTCCAGAAAGGTAAAATAACATTAATAGAATATAGCCAACCCCTTACGACTCCTCCTCTTAGGATGGATTATTTATACACACACATATATTTATATACATTCATATAAACATTGTGGGTATATACATTTGTGGGTATATATATATATATATATATATATATATATTCAGACAGCATTATCAGTTTAGAATCCTCAGTCTTTAAAGTAATAGTGAAAACTAGCAAAATATCTTGTAGCAACTCCTTTAGAAAATATTCTGAAAACCTTAAAAAAGAAAGAATACTGAAAGGCTTTCACAGAGAAGATTCAATAGAAAAGAGTTTTCTTTAGAATTAATCCACATTTAGAAGGGTTAAAATAACAGCAACTTCTGTTGCAGTACTTCATGCCCTTCCCAAATTGCAAATGTTGTCTTCAAGATTTGATTCCTGAAAAAAAAAATGCACTTAGGTGCCAGAATGAGTGATGCTGTTCAGACTCAGAAGCAACTCAGACAAAAATGTGGATAGTCTGGACATTCTCGCATAGCAAGCATATATCACTGAACCAGACTAACTCACTTCCCTTCCTGTCACACCTGTTCCAGTTCCAGATAAACCCCAGACCTGCCTGGGCATGAATCAGGCTGGATATTTGAATGGTACTATGCTTCTATAATATATATTTCATAAATATGTGAAAAGAACCTGTGTTATCAGTTATGTAACTGATATCATGAAAATTAACTGGAACTTAGTAGTTTGTGCAGAGTATTAAGAGCAAGAGATTCAAACCCAGCTTTGCTATCTACTACCCCTGTGACTTGTAGGCAAGTCATTTAATTTTCCTATGATCCAATTACCTCATATATAGAATTGGTGATAATAATATCTCACTGGTTTTCTTCCATGAGGATTAAGTGATTTAATATCTGTGAAATGTTCAAAAGAATGTGTGGAATGTAGCAAATATTTTAAGAGTTAATTTTTTTGTTTATATAGCCATTGTCCATTAGATTAACCCTGAATTTCCAGTTTATATGTACAATTATATGATTGTCAACTGCAGTTAAAGAATGTACAGAAACCTGAACAACTAGCCAACAAAATGCTCCCAAACCAAACTGAACCTAGCAGAGTTTGAAAATGAATGTTTTACATATATTTATTGCCACTCTAACAGCATCATTACTGAGATATTTGTTGGACCCTTACCAACAATATTCATGTTGCTGCAAGAAGAAATGTAGAGATGGGGAAATTGAGACATTTAAAAGAGATCCTTGCACTTTAACAACCAAATCAGGCAAGTCTGTTGTAATTCGTAAAATCATGAAAGAACTCAATGGTAAATACAGGATTGTCTGTCATGTATAGCACACAAAAACTTAACGCATAAGAGAAATGAGAGAGGAACTATATATATCCCCAAAGCCAAGAGTTATTTTCCCTCTGCTAATCAAGCTTTCCGACTATTTTTGAAGCATCTTCAAACAAACCCTTAAGTAGATCTGGCAATATGAAATTTGTTCTCACTGATTCTTTTGCTTCTTACTCTTAGTCTGCAAGAACAGAAATAGGCCTGCACTAAAGATACTGAAATGTAAGAAAAAGTCTCACACAAAAACATTTTATTACATTTATCTTCCACATGTACCAACAAATTTCTATGCACTGGTTCTACTCTATTTAAGCAGTTAATGCTTAAGTTCCAACTCAGGCCTATTCTAATTGATTAATTAGTTAAACTTACTTATCGGTACTAACACTCAAGCAATGCAATACAAGACCCCCTCTTTCCCTCCCCCACGTGCAAAAGTAGAACATGCAAAAGTAGATTATTTGGGGCAGGCGGGGGAGGAGGGACTAGGAATGTTATTACCATTAATCTATAAGGGAAAACATTTTGAGAATTCCCAGACCCTAAAAATAAGTTACTAAATTATACCAAATACAAATATTCTACTTTTAAACAGCAGGGAGAACCTGTATATAAATGTTGAAGTACAAATATATTACAAAGGAGACTAACAATGGCATTTTAAACAAAATTATTAAAATTAAGATAGCTGACAATAATTGCTTCAATATCCCTAAATGTATGAAGAAATATAGACAATCACTAAAATGAAGTGAAAATTATACTATAATGTTAGGATAATTGTAAAAAGGCAAAAGGGACTATCTTAATCAACAAAGTTTAGTCAAAATATATTCAGCTATGACCAGAAAACAGCATAATTAAAAATGTGATGATTGTTAATTTAGTAAGATTATTGACATATTGTTTAGACCCTAATCTGTTAAAGTAAGAAAATTTAAAAGCAGTGTCAAAAGTCTTCAACATCCAATGTAAGAAACTATCAAGTTATATCTATTATAGAAAAGACTTATTTAAAGTAGTATTTGTCTTTTGCTATATATATATTTATATATAAAATCTTTGATCAGTTATTTAGATTGGTTAAAGCAAACACACTGAAGTCATGACATCTAATGATTACTGGGTCAGTTACTTTGGTTCTGCACCATGTGCACAAATTTTACACTTAAACCATTGTCATCATAAATGAGTATCATTGGTCACAAGAAGCATTAGGCAGAAATAACTAAAATGATTAGTTTTAAGAAGATTCCTACCAATGGAACTCAAAATATTATCATGTGCTAAATATGGTAGGTAGCATTACCATTACATAGTGATGATAGATAACGTTTGTAAACTAAATAACCTTCCAGAGAAAGACATATGAAAAGTCTCACTGCTTTTATAGGTTATATATAAGAGAAACTAATATGGTTGGCTAGATATAATCTGAGAAAAGGTAAAGTTTTCTAAAGGAATCCTGTAGCTAAATTAAATTTTAGTCTGAAACACTCAAAAAAAAGCTTTGTGCTACTAAATTCTGCTTCATTTTTTAAAATGTTTTTCCAAATTCTTTATTTAAATCTAAGAAAGTAATTTTCTACAATTTCATCTTTATATGTGTTTAGCTTAGGTATGAAATGTATTAAACTGTGTAATGCCAAATGATAATATCATAGATAAAAGAAATAGAAAGTATGATTCAAAGATTTTAGAACAATATTCTTATCAGTCAGGCAGATTTGTTAGCTTTTAATAAAAATTATTATTAAAATATTTAAAGTATTAACATAGAGAAAACAAAAGCATCAGTAGAATAAAATGTCAATAACTAACAAAATGAGACTTGATTGGCACTGCAAAGGCAAATGGTAAGTAAATCTAGGACAGGAGTGAAAGCATCATTATTATTGCTGCTAAAGGAACAGAGGTACCTAATCACACCAACTTCTCTTTTGAAGAAAATTATAAATATCCTAGTAGTATCACATGTCAAGAATAGTTACTCTTATTGTTTTCTATTAAAGCAATTACATGCTAAGAAACAACACATTTCTTACTCATTGACAGGAGCATATTATCAGTCTATTCTTAGCACATAAAGCCAGGCAGAGTCAACTCTCAATTATTCTAATTGAGGGAATATTGAAAATTCACAATAGTTATGGTTGCCATTAGAATGCATAACATACTTTGTTTAGGCTCCTACAAAATCAATTTGGGTTGAAAATATGATCCTTAAGCCAGCATTAACACGTGACCATGAAAATGAGGAAGTGGTATTATGAGACAAAGAAAAATATATTACTATTAATATTCAACCAGGTAAAAACCAAAGATAAACCATAACACATGGAGGAGTTAAACAAAGATGGTAATATATGCTCTTTCTAGTCTGGTATACATTCGGAGATAAGTTTTTCAACATATAATTAACAATTTTTTAAAGTGGGCAAACTGATTCAGCTATGTAACTTCAATGCCCTATTCTACTGGGTCCAATTAATAGAATTCCTTTAATAGTCTACATTAACTTGATGGAATTGGGTAGGCAAGATTGGGTATGATATCTCAAAATGCAAGAATTCATAAATCAGAAAATATACATTTACTTCAGTACACTCAAGTTCTATTCAAGCAGATCAACCAAAATGTTAATGACTAAATCAACCATAGTGCACTGTTGAAATAAAAATCCAACTCTACTTTTGAAATTTTGAACAAAAATCTACAGTATAAAAATATATCAATAAATATCATTAAATAAATATCAAAGCTCACCGCCTTATAGAACTATATATAAAGTAAATGGTTAATAAGTATACTATGCTGTTTTTATAGTTCTTATTAGTATTGAAGGGGTCAGTAGAAGTAGAAATGTCTTCAAAATATAACTACTATGTAAATATAGAGATATTTTGAAGCCTACTCACTCAAAAACCTGAACATACTATGCTTCAACTTCTCTATACAATCGGTGACTCATAATTAAGCAGTGGTAATATATCTTTGGTTCACAAATTCTTTGTTCCCTCCTCTACACAGAGGTAGTTATTCAATGCTAGAAAATATCAACTGGAAATGAATGTGTATATTTTAAGTTAAATCACTTAAATAAAATGTTCACTAAAATGTTCTGGTAAAGTAACAGTAAACTAATCTATACAAGTGCAAAGATTTTACATATAATAATTTGATGAAATTATATACAAATATATGTTTCTTAGTATACTACCTGAGAATGAAGTCTTCTCAGATTGTTCCCTTATGCATTAAAGTTTACACAATAGAACAAGCATGTAATAAGAAGACCAATTTTTAACAGGTTAGGACAACAGGGCTCTCAGGTCAATTCAGAATCATTTTAATGGGGGTTTTCCTGTTGAGATTGACATCTCATATATTTTCAAGTCAATTCCAAGAATTCCTGTACTATGAAGATAGAAATGAATTACTCTTCCTTCACTAGATATAGCAGACTGTATTAGCAACCAAACAAGGGTGGTCATCTTTAAAAGCAGTCAGTCATCTGAATGATACAATTTAAAATAATACTAGAGGAAAAGGACTTTTACATAAATATATCCTCAAAATCATAATTTTGAATCTATGCCCATTATTTCACGCATTGCAAAATGACATATGCATTTGAAATATTTACGCCTCATGTTTCTCTTATTATTAAAGCTAAATTGCACTATAGAAATATATTATTAAAGAAGCTAAATTTTATTAACTTCTTATGTTTATTTCTTATATTTCCTCCAAGCAACATTAAAACCAAAGAAATTGCTTACATCTTCCATACACGCTATCTTTGTTCTTTCCAGAAGCCTCTAGAGAACCCTAGAAATTCTAATTAGGACTAGCAGTTATAACCTACATATTTTATTATTATTTCAATTTTAGTTAATATTAACTATTATTACTTTAATTCTTACATAATATCACTATTATCTATAATTACTATAGATTTTATAAGGAAAATGGCATTGTTATAGCCTTATTGTTTATGTGTCCCCAAATATCATCAAATCAAAAGATAAGCTAAAACTAGAATACACATACAAATCCCAACAGTTACATACGTAATGCATATTCAAAAGTACTAATAGAGTTTTCTCAGCTTCCTCTGAACTATATATATATATATATATATATATATATGCATACATAAATATATTTCATTAATCCAGAGAGCATTTGGGGGGCGGGGACTAGATATCACTATTTTTGCCTGTGGAACTGCAGGCTCACATTGCCTGGGGTACCACAGACTCAAGCAACCCCCAGCCTCAGCTTCCCAGGTAGCTGGGATTATAGGTGTGCACCACCACGCCTAGCTATTTTTTTGGAACTAGGTCCCGCTACGTGCCCGTGGGAGGACTCGAACCATGATCCCAGGCCCCAGCTATGGCTTCCTAGGCTACCGCTTACAGGCATGAGCCATCATGTGCCCGGCCAATCCAGACAGCATTCTGATAAACATTTTGATAAACGGTACCATTACAGTGTATAAGGAGAACCAAAATACCACATGGCACAGAAACACAGGATTTGGGAACTCAAGTTTCAATTAAAAATTGGTTCCCCGATGCTTAAAGAATGAAAATGCATTCCTTTAGCATGAGATTTGCCTTTTACCTTTGCCCCTAAGTCCCAGCCCAACTTTCAAAAAAGTATGCACTTCGTTCCTCCCATATTTTGCTGATGGTCTTGTCTGCCTAGGATATGTTCTCTCCTTCTTCCCCTATTGAATTTATAGTACATCTGAGATCTTCACTATCCCTCCTCAAAATTAACTATTTTCATTTTGCACTCCATAGTGTTTCACATATATGCATGCTAACCTTTGATACAATTTGACTAAATAGTGTGTACTTCTCTCTCCTTCACTAGATGATGAGTTCCCTGATGAAGAAACAAGCACCTTACTCTTTCCCTTTCACGTTTACCATAGTATTTTGCATATATTGGATACGCTACAAATATAAATTAAATGGAGTAAGAGATCCATTTTCTCCTAAAACAATTAAATTTATAATAGAAAATATTAAAAATAATTTTCTCTAGAATTCTACAAATTAGTAATTCAAATCAAATATACTTGATAATACTTTCATATAGTAAATATATGCACATTTAAATATTACAGGTATAATTAACATATTTTAAAACGTCTATTTAGTAATCCAAAGCAACTCAAAACTCTTCAACATAGTCTTAAAATAAGGACTAGTAATAATTTATTTTCCATGCATCCAGACATGAGTTCTCCAAACCCCTTGTAGTAGGAATTCTCAGAGGTTTAAGAACACTGGATCTAAGAACTTACAGAAATAGGTATGAGAGATAATGACTGTTGCTCCTTCTGGAATGTAAGTGAACAAAAATAAAAAGTAGCATAAAGGCAAAGAAAATGTTGCCTTAATATCTGGGAAAGCTAGCATGTTTCCATTTATAGGACCCAGGTCCTCCTCCTGATTTTTTACTGATTCTGCCACCTATTGACCAAATTAGGAATTAAAGCATAATAACCAAATCTTTTACAGAAAGATCAATCCATAGCTATTATTACCAAATTAAATGAGTTTTATATCATTAAAATTTGGTTTGGCTCTGTTGCGCACTTCTGAAATATGCTATGATACTTAAATACTTGTTTAAACGTCCCCTCAAAGATAAATCTTAGTAAAACTAATTGCCCTGAAAGATGCTTCTGTCCCAATATGTACTCAGATATTCAAAATTAGTAAACATAGAATTACTAGAACATACAAAATTTAGAAAATTTTCAGAGTTAAGAGGAAAAAAAACAGAGTATTTTTAGCAGTGGAGTACATGAGAGCCTTAACAGGGTTTTAGCTTTACTGTGGTTTGATTAGGTTTTATCAGCTGCAATAACAATTGCTTCTATTCTAACTGATTGGCACTACCAACAGCTGTTCAAAAGAGCAGGAAACTTCTTGCTGTTGTAACAGATGTATTAAGTGTCAATAATACACACACAAACACACATGCACACATGCGCGTGCGCACACACACACACACCCAACACACATGGGATGGAAATAAATTAATACTCAGCAAGTGCCTATTAGATACCATACTCTGTGCTAGGTATTTTAAGTATCTACCTCATTTTTCAAAACACTACTAGGTAAACATTCACTTTATGGATGAGAAAATTTAGTCTCAGAGGTTACCAGTATCACAGCAAATATATGTGACTTCATGTCAGCTGTTTTTTCCCCTATACAACACTACCTTTAGAAACTCTCTAAAGGCATTAAGGTTATCTCTATATTTCAAATTTCATTTTCTGTATTAGTAAAATAAAGAGACTAGGTTCAGTAACCTCTAAGGTTCAGGATAATTCTAACATTTTGTGAAACCTATGATTCTTCTGGGACTCAAAACAAATACATCCTTAAGTAAGAGTGGAATTGTTCAGCACAAAATGTGCAAGGAACTGGAGGAAGAACTTCACAGGAAGTTCTTCTTTCTTTAAAAGAAATTAAAATTGCCTATAAATGAAAGAAAAACTGCTTTACTTCACTGCTAGTTTAAGAAATAAAAATCATCATGTCAATAATGTACTATTATTATCTATGAGATGAGCAAAAGCTGTGGTGAAACAGAAAACTCATATATTCCAGGTAGCGCTGTAAATGGACACAAGCACTGTGGAAGGCAGTTTGCTAATATTTATGAACCAATTTCTTTTCTTTGTTTTTTCTACATAAGCCTTTACCCTGACTTCTGTCAGTGGAGCAGTCCTAACTACTTCCAGGCTGACAATAACTAATTTAAAAAGTTTGCTCAGATAAACTCTCAATTTTTAAATATTGCAAATGACATAAGGGCACAAAGGTATATGCACTACATGTTTGCCTCAGCATTAGATAAAATATTAAAAATGTTTATCTAGATATCCATTAATTAAGGACTTGTTAAATCTGTTGCATCTACTGAAACAGGTACATGACACAGAATTCTGTGCAGTGTATAAAAAAGGAGTACAGCAGATAAATATGAATTACTGTGGAATAATAGTCAAGTACATGAAGTAAAATCAAGAAGTAAGAAAACAAAACATGATAAATACACATATGCTTCTCTGGAGGCGCAGACTATTTATAGGAGACAGTGTGAGAAATTAGTAAGAGTGGTTTTCTCTGGGGAAGAAGCTCTAAGTTTGAGATTGAAAACATATATTTATCACACATCTTCTATTTTGCTATGAATAACATGGTGCAGTTTTCTCTTTCAATTTAAAAAAGTGCTTATAATAAAAAAGGTAACGTATAGAGTCACTGAAGGATCCTTTAAATGTGAAGTCTCCTATATACCTCATAATCATAATAAAAAAGACCTAGAGGAGGAAATTTTTTAAAGGTCAAAATTCTCAAAAACATGTTAATCACCACGGGTTTCATTGTGTGACTTTCAATATACAAGCAACAATAAACAGCACAAGTATCTTAAGTGTGCAAGATATGACAAAGGGGCTAAAAAGAAATAATTTTCACCTCTATCCAAATCTTCCAAAATTTACATTCTCAAATTCTTCAGTATGTTATGAAAAATCGGACAAATAAATGGTAATGATACTAATTATAAAGTAATGGGCATATAGAAAATACCAGTTTCTTAGTTGTAAAAACTTAATTAGAAAAAAAATCCTACATTTAACTGAATTATCAATTCTACAATAGTCATGCTAAGATAAAATTCCAAAATTCAAATATTACAGTGATTATATGAGACTGATAAATTAATGTAGAATACCAAAATAATGCATCAAAATCATAAGAGATTTAGGATCTAATATATATAGTATCTGCAAATCACAAGAAATTATGTATCAGATGGTCATATTATTTCAGGGAATATTCTTATAGGAAGAAAAACTATAAAATTTCCTAGAAAACCAAATGGATAAGTAATAAAAAAGAGGAAATAATAAGCACAAAGATAGCATTATTATTATAATTTTATGACAATTTCTGATACAACAGATGTATAGATCCATTAAAGAGTTTTGGTTGCTCAGCAAATACATAGTTAATATTTATTTATGTTTGATTCTGTCTGTGAATAAAGATTATACATGTACATGTTACTTGAAATTTTTAGTAAAGTGCTGAATTTAATGTATCCAAATCTGTATTTATATAAAAGAAAAAAAAATATATATATATATACCTTTTATCTGGGTAGCAAAATTCAAAGCCAATTTTGCAAAGAGATCTGGATTTTCAAATTTGTCCTCCTTAACTTTTAACCAGAAACAATTCTCAGATAAATCTTTGGGTTCAATCTGAAATAAAAATAAGACAAATTTCTAAATTATTACTACATATTTAATTTTTTAAAGAACTCACTTTCACCAAGATTGACTGAGAGTTCCTTTTTCATCGATCCACTAAATCAATTTTAGGATATATCAAAATATCACAAAATGATACTTTCAAAAAATATTCATTGAGAAAGTCACAGAATGCTACTAGTATTCAGAAAACATATGTGATAATAATAGGACACGTAGCAAATATACTGCAAAATTCCACTAGAAGGTATCTTAAAAATAATTTAGCATATCCCTTCCCCAACATTCAAATATGTTCTTACATTTTTTAAAATGGGGAAACAAAGATTCAGAAAAACAAATTCTTCATGCTTAACCTAGTCAGCTTTTTAGCAAAAGCTATGATAGTATAGTTGACATTACATATTTTCTTTTCTTTTTTTTTTTTTTTTTTTTTTTTTTTTTTTTTTTTTTTTTTTTTTTTTTTTTTTTTTTTTTTGTTGTTGTTGTTGTTGTTGTTTTTTGAGACTGGGTCTTGCTATTTTTGCCTGTGGAACCTCAGGCTCTCGTTGCCCGGGGTACCACAGACTCAAGCAATCAACAGCCTCAGCTTCCCAGGTAGCTGGGATGACAGGCACGCACCACCACGCCCAGCTATTTTTTTGGAACTAGGTCTCGCTACAAGCCCCAGGCGGGACTCAAACCGCGATCCCTAGCCCCGGCCGCTTCGTAGGCTGAAGCTTACAAGCACGAGCCACCGTGCCCAGCAACATTACGTATTTTCTACTAAGCATCTGGTACTGTAGTAATATATTTTTACATGTCAACAAATCTAATATTTAAACAGCAATCCTTTGAAGCAGGGTTTATGATTATCTACTGTTAGATATTAAAGATGAGGAAACTGAACCCCAGAAAATGTAAGTGGTTCGCATGCTATAAAATGGAGTAACGGTGATATAAAAACAATGTAGCTCCAAAGAATTGCACTTCCAAAATATAAGAATAAAACTGTACATTTTCCAATATACCCTAATGGTTTATGATACACAAGCACTAATACATTATATAGTAAAAATTGATAAATACATAATATTTATAACCCCAGGTAATTGGGCCAACTGCTTCTGAGACCTATAATTTGTTGTTGAGGCTAAAAAAATAGCTACATTCCAAATCGACTTATAATTCATTTACTTATGAGCAAAGCATAGCTGTATACTTCACTTTAAAACCATTCAATAACTATTTTGATTAAATCAATTTATTATATGGCTAAATTAAAATATTACATTTATATTGACCAATGTATTATATACCCATGCAGACTGTATCTACATTATAAATTATATTATAATATATAAAATATTATAATATATATTTATAATATTATAAATACATCACTGTATTCATGATATTGGATTAGTCATTTCCCCAAATGGTGCTCTGGGTAACTGTACTTTCATTAGAAGCTTAGTTCCTATTAAATGGGAAATTTTCAATGTGAACAATATTTTATACAATATATTGCATAATAATAAAACAAAAGGAAAAAACTCATGTCATCTAAAAATATAATTATATTACATCACTAATGAAAATGCTTAAAAATAAATATTACAAAAAGACAGGTGAACAAATATATATATATATATATATACATACATATATATATATGAGTTTTAACTGAATACTAGTTTGGGAACTCCATTTTATTAGAAATAAAGAATAAAATTAAAAACAAATAAAATTAAAAGCAAGAACATAATTAAGATAACAAGCTATACAATAAATATAATGTGATAATTAAAGCAAAAAATGGTAGAAGAATCAAAATTACTGTTCATTTGGGGATATATTTTGAATATTATTCTTCATTACTTTCACTTTGATTTTCCTTTTGCTTTCTAAATTAACTTCAAATTATCTGTGGTGTTTCCAGTTATCCAGATACTACAGTGAAAGATGATTATAACATGGTGAACTTACAAAAGTAAGGAAAAAGCCAGCAGTCATATTCTCAGACATTATATAAAACCTGTACTTTGCAATGCAATTATTCATGCATTAATAATCAACTTAGATAAGAAAAACAAAAATCTCATCATTGTACTACCTTTGACCAATTGATTCTCTTCATAGAAACTTCAGGTTTGTATATTTTTTTCTGCTTCATTCCATAAGGCAGATCAAGAGGTACTCCTGGGGGAGGAGGAATCCCTCCAAGGGTAGGTGGTGGAGGAGGTCCCCCAAACAAAGGTGGTGGTGGTGGTGGTGGTGGTATACCAATCATTCCAGGTAAGGGAGGTGGAGGAGGAGGAATAGCTCCTCCAGGAAGAGGTGGAGGTGGTGGTGGTGGTGGTGGAGCTGACCCACCACTGGGCATTGAAGGTGGTGGAGGAGGGCCTGGAACACCTGATAAACCATGCCCCTGAAATATAAAAGTCCAATATTTAAATATGCACAATAAAACACAGCAGCAAAAAAACCTTAGTAGACATTTGTTGCCATCCTAAAGATCTTATGAAATATTTCTCCAAAATATTGAAAGATTTATAAACATAGTCAAGCACTAAATGTCTTTAGCCTGCAAAAAAACTTGGTATGAATATGGGCTAATAAAAGGATATAGATTCCATTTCCTTGGGAGTCAATTAGCTTTACAAAGAGTCTGTCTCTTAGCACCAGTTATTTAGCTGCATTCTAACACCAAGAATTAACACTTGGTAACATCAGTGTACACAGTGATACATTTTTATTGAAGCTTTTATATCTAGCATTTCCTTTTACTGACATTATAATTCTATAATTTAAGTAGGGCATTTAAAAAAAATATGGAGTACATGATGAATTTGGGCATCATCCTGGCATAGGAATCATGCCAATTGCTGTGTCTTTGTTTTATTATACATGTTGATCAGCAAGTACTAAACAGGGTCTTTTTATCTAACTGTTTATATATGAGGAAATAATAATAACAAAAAAATTAACTAATCAAGTCATATAATTTGATTATAGATAACTAACCAAAAGTCACATTATGTGATTAAGACTGTGTTTTCTATACTCATAACCTACGATCTCTTTTCATTATAGCAATTGTCATGATGGGAATTAACTCATCCAGATTTGATTATGAGGAAAGGATAACTTATTTCAACTATCAGAAAGTAAATTCAAACTTATTCTCTAAAGATCATGGATTATAGATGAAGGAAAACACATTCCAAATTATCTACTTTTCTGATGGTTAATCTGACCTACTTTTCAAACCAATATTGACCACAATGATCCAGTTTCCAAAACAAATTAATAAAAAAACTATGTTGCTTACCATAAATATTCCTAAACAACGCCTATCAATGAAAAAATGTGCTGCAATTAAAATATGCCATTAGATTAATTATGAAATATGGCACTAAATTAAATTCAAAATGATAAGTTTAAATCAATGATTTTTTTTGTATAGTACTATTTTGATTTGGGGAGACATCTTCCTTTACTAATGTGAATATTCTACTTGAAAGAATTAAATGTTCTAATTTAGAAAATTTAGAATTACATAAATAGGTAAGTTGAAGGATATTTTAATATTGGATCCTCTATCAGAGAATAGTATGTCAGCATTCCTCAACTAATTTCCATGAAATTTTATTTAATTGTCCAAGAGAGTTCAGTAAATTGTTTGAAAGAATTCTGTAAATAAGTTTGAGGAAAATGTATGAAAAAGGTTTTTTTTTTTGTTTTGTTTTTTTAATGTAGGACATCTCAGGACCTTTGGTATTGCTCATGAGTATACAGAATTTCCAAGAGGATAATCTCAAGTGTACCAAATTCACTGAACTATAGAATGCTTTCCTAGTGAAAAACCTACAAGAACCTCTGTAACTAATGTCTAGGGAACGCTGGCAAAGGAAAAGTATGGAGCTGGTATATTTTAAATGTAAAAGAAGGAAAGGTGAATTAGCTGCAGTAGAGACTGTAGTTAGAAAAGCTAACTACCTGGCTGCAACGGGCAGATAAGGCAATCCATGATAAAAGGCCTTCAAGTTCTGGGTAAGGTGATTTTTATTTAATACTGAATGCCATAGGCAGTCACCAAACACATTAAAGCCCAGGGTGACAATAATCAGGGCAGCAATTTAGAAGGATTAATTTGCCACTGACCTAAAGGATATTTTGCAGAGGAAGAGACCATAGACAGGGAAAAAAGTAGGAACCAATTATAACAGTCTAGGCAAGAGATAATGGGACAGTGGCAGGGGTGGAGGAATGTGGTCCTGGGTTTTGTTGCAATGGAAAAAAATGTAAGAGAAAGAACTGAAAAAATTTTGACTGGATTAGTCATATGGTGGGATAGGGAAAAGACAAAGAAAACTGCTTTATTCTAAAAAAGTATATAGTTAAATGTAAACAAATAAGAATGGAGACCAAGTTACTGGCACTAAAGAGTAAAAAACACAAATAATGGATTTAGTTTGAATGGTTAGCTTAACATTGCTATATAAGAATCCACCAAGGGCTAGAAATATAAGACTAAATCAGGAGCCCTGACACCTAATAAAAGGTTCTTTTTAAATTGATGATACTGAAAATTGTATTTAAGAAAGGACTTAGAAAAGAGCAGAGAACAGATCACTGGCAAATGCCACCATTTGGGAGTAGAAAATATAAAGAGAAACTGAGTTCTAGAGATGTAAAAAAGGAAATCAGCTGATACAAAACAAAATAAAGAGTTAGTGAAAAGAAAGTATTGAATATTATAGGTAAACAAAACAGGCTAAAGGTAGGAACAGATCACTACACTGGGTAATTTGGAGTTTATTGGTGATTTGAAGTCAATTTTCAGTAGAGGAATGAAAACAGAACTAGTCAAACAATGAATACCGATTGAGCATCTATTGTGTTTTAGAGATAATCATCAATTTCCTATATATAATTAAAACATGAAATGTGTTGGAAACAACCATTTCTAGAATTTAGACACCCGAATTAAGATTTTAAGTGTATATGAAAGCTTTTCATCACAAGGAATGTAATTTGAAATGTGAAATCTATAGGTTTTTTAATTTATGACCCCAATTATAGTGTGAAACTACAAAAAAAACCTGCTTTTGGTCACATTTTTCCTTCCATCTTACAAGCAAATTTTCTATCATTGAACTCACTATGATATAACATTAAGTTACATATTGTTTCATTACCTGAGTTCGAAGTTGCTGGATCTCTGTTTCCAGCTCTTTGATTTTTTCTTCTCTTTTTTGAAGCTCAGCTTGTGCTTCCTGTCGAGCTGTGAATTCTTCATCAAACTGCAATGATCACCACCATAAATGTTCACTTAATAACAGTTTGGGGAAAGCTTAAACATTATGAGTTAAATCATTGGAGTATCTTTGTTGAATACCCAGGTCACTCAGAAAATCAGAGTTCTTAATGGCTTTTATGACAATCAAGTATACCTGTGGAGGTAGAGTAGCACCTGTAGTAGTAATGGAAGCAAAGAAAAATACACCCGCTACCCAAGGTAAACACAATATTCACTACTGGAGGAAAAAAATTAAGGGGTGAGCTGAGGAGACTCACGTATATATAATGGGTATTTTTGTGTTTTGTCATTGAATGTATGGTTTTAAAAGTGTTTCTTTGTGTTTGTTTTTGTTTTTTATTTTAGGTTTTTATATTCTCGGATCTTATACTTTGAAGTTTATTGAATTACAAAATAAAACCTAAAAATTATCCACCTACTGGTTCAACTTAATTATATGTAATACTGAAATTAAAAAAAAATGATTGCAGACTTTGAATACTTAAATAGTTGCACATTAACATAAATTAGCTTTTTTGGTTTTTTGTTTTCTGTTTGTTTGTTTGTTTGTTTTATAAATTTAACTGCCTAGTATCAAAAAATTTGTATTCCATAAAATCTGATGGTAGGATTATATACGCTGTAATGGTATTCTCCTCCAGGTGATTAACCAAAACACTTGTATAAAATGTTACATGAGGGGAAATGAAAAGTTAAATTATGGTGTTCAAAACCAAGGAACCATCTGAAAGGCAAATATTCATTGACAGCATCCTGCTCAGCATTGAACTCAGTCAGGACTCTACACAAGCACAAACAAGCCCAAATACTCAGCATGAAGAATGCCTATATCCAGCTACAGAACATTGGATTTGTCCTTTATTGTCAAAACCATTTTCAATCATTTTAGAACTCTGTACATTATTCCAACAATGCAATTTCTGTTTCTAAAAATGATTATGTCTCAATGTGTAGAATAGTCTTTGGTGTATATGAAACAATAAAAATGTATGTTTACAGTCAATAAATATTTATCACATACACCTGACTTTTGGGAATTATAAAACACCATTCAAATCCAAGCTTGAGAAAACTGGAAGAGCAAACTAGATAATGATAGTCTTTGGGTAAAACTAGAAATACTGTTTAATTATTTCATTCATTTCTACTTGAGTTTCTTGAGTTTCTGAAAATGTCCCTCACAGGCTAGACCAAATCTTCTCTGATCTCTTTAAATTTCAAAGTCACTCCAAATTTTCATACTAAATGACCTGTTTCTAAGGTCACTGAGAAGATGGTGACCTTCCAATGTGAGCTTTTTCAAATTCACTACTATTCATGTTAAATTTATACAAAACTATAATTCCAGCCTCCTTCCTAAAATTAGATTATTTTATGAGTTTATGGGTTTCTCTAGCATGGTATCTACTCAAGCAAAAATACACAATTTTTCTCTAAATGGTTATGATACACAGAAGAGAGGCACAAATTTCTGCATTTAACTTGAAATTATTTTAATCTATAAATACACTGAATAAAAATCACAGAAACCTGAGTGAGCTAGAAAACTTCTTATAAGTCACTGAGATAAGATCTGAGAACTACTGCTTCTCAGGCTTGACTCCCCCCTTAAAATTTGCTTTATTCTGACTCTTAAGATGAACCAGAACAAGAAGATATGCAGAAATTCACTGGGAAACCATACATAATCCATTCTAAATGTTGGTGATGAGAATAAAAAGTCAAATACTGAAATATCCTTTTATTATTCAGGACTTTTCCCATAATATGTGCTCAAAGAAAATTTTTCCAAATAGATGATCATAATTTGTTCCAGTCCTACAGTGCCTAATCACTGTACCATAGCAAAATGAAGGAAGTTCGAAGATTTTTGAAAGGAATTTTCACTGTACACTTAAAACAAGAATATTAGAAATATAAAGGTTTTTCATTAAAAAGTATGCATTTTCTTTCACCACTAGAAATGATAGTTCTACACAAACATTTTATACTCAATCTCTAAAGTCTATTCTAGTAACTGAAAGAGCAAAGACATTTCTTCACATGCCCTGAAGTAACTTCAGTAATACTGTATAATTTCTAGAGTGATAGCAAAAGTGATTATCTAATCTCCAAGGTAAGTCATAACTTTGAAGAGAGAGCAATATGTTAGCACTTTATCTTTCTGTCAGAAGACTGAAAACTGGAAAGCTCTTAGACCCATGCTTCAATTCTTCTCCCTGACACCAACAAGAGAAAAATAGTACACCAATACTTCATAGGGTCTTAAAAACAGACAAACAACAACAACAAAAACCAAAAATCTCTTGTTAAAGCTAAAAAAATTATAGCTATGCTCTTATGAAACAAGAAAATAGAATGAGAGCTACGTAAGATTAAGATATTCATATGACCCAGCAATTGCTCTCTTGGGAATTTATCCAAAGGAGACTTCAATGTGGGTACAAAGGGACACCTGTACTCAGATGTTTATTGCAGCACTATTTGTAATTGCAAGGACATGGAAACAATCCAAACGTCCCAAAACGGGCAAATGGATAAAAAGGATGTGGTATATATGCACAATGGGATATTACTCATCAATCAAAAATGACAAATTGGACGATTTTATGGTAACATGGATGGACTTAGAAGAATTCATATTAGTAAAAACAAGTCAAAAAGAAAAAAACAGAAACCAAATGGTTTCACTACTATATGGGACATGGGAAAGATAAACAAAAATCCATGAAGAAAAGTCAAAACAAGCCAACAACCAAATTGAAGTGCACAACTTGGGGGAGGGGGATGAAGCAGGGTGGGGATGGTCAGGGAGGGGGGGTTAACCCTAGAGATCACAGAGATGTGAAATTTATGTATAAATAAATATTTAAAAAAAAAGATATTCATGAAACTAGCATTAACAAATAGCACTGATAGAGAAAGAAAGTGGAACTTCAAATTCCACCTGTTTTACCAGAAGTAGCAGCATTGGGCTAATAAAAAAGTCCCCATATCAAAATAAAAAAAATAGACAAGTGCTGGTGTGGAAAGGAATACTCTTACACTGTTGGTGGGAATGTAAACTGGTTCAGCCACTATGGAAAGCTGTGTGGATGTTTACTGCAGCACTATTTATACTTGCAAGGACATGGAAACAACCCAAATGTCCCAAAACAGACGAATAAATGATAAAGATGTGGTGTACATACATAATGAAATATTACTCATCAATTAAAAATGACAAATTTGATGCATTTGCAATAACATGGATGAACCTAGAAGGAATTATATTAGCAGAAACAAGTCAGAAAGAAAAAGACAGAAACCAAATGGTTTCACTAATATATGGGACATAGGAAAAGCAAACAAAAGGCCAAAAGGAAAAGTCAAAACAAACTAACAGCCAAACTAAAATACACAGCTGGGTGGGGGGTTGTGGGGGTGGGAGCAGTCAGGGAGGGAGGTGGTGGGAGAACCCCAGGAAATACAAAGATGTGAAATATATATATATATATATATATATATATATATATATATATACATATATAAATAAAATTATTTATATAAAAAGTCAATTATAAAATTCAGACAATGTAAATTTAAGCAACATGTGACAGAGAAAAATAACACACTTTTATATTGCTATCTATAGCACTGACTTTAAAGACCATCACAGATAGACTAGCTAGATATCTCCAGTTCTCCAAAGACCCACCTCTTGTGAGCACTTTGGGGAAAACAGTGGAGGGATGTATTTCATTTGATCACTTCTAACTATTTCTAGCAACATAATTTTACTTATCACTTTAGTAGACTATGGCTAGTGTTGTTCTTCCATAAAGATTTAAAGGTGATGAAAAATGAACAGCTTCAACCTTATATTAGGAAACAAAACAATATCTATGAATCAAGAAACATAAAATACTATATAACCAAAACAAAATTTATAAGGCCACCCATGATTTAATAAGGCAAAATGTGATATTACCTAATTATGATTAGTTAATTTAACAATTGTGGCTAAGATTTTAAGCCTTACCTTCTTCGAAAATTCAGCTGCTTTTTGTTCACTTTCTTCAACCTTTGCCTTGTTCACACAAGAATCTATTAAGATTGACCAAAGGTAATTAGAAATCATTGTATCAAATTTCTAGGCAGAACATGGCTGTCAGCTTACAGATTTACTCTGCAGAACATTGTTTCATATTAATTTCTATTAAAAGGTAGTAGACCTGTATTACATATAAAACATAAATTACCACATACATCTTCTTTCTTTTGCATACAACCTAATTCAATGGTAGTATTTTTGAAGCCACAAAGATAATTATATTTGGCTATATTATCATTTTTAAAATATCTGATTATTGTCCACATCTAACATCCATAGAATTCTTCATAAAACTTTTTTACAGTTTATGGTGGAATAATAGCAGATAATTCATGTGTATGACAAGATTCAATATTACCCATGGAAAAACTAGAGTAAAATAGATCATGTGCATAAGAAAACAAACATCACTTTCTCAATTTCAATGAAGTACACCAAAATCTAAGTAATTTAAGAGCTTCTGTGGAGTAACAGTCTCCTTATTACATGGACAGTATGCTATATACCTGGTCATTCCAAATCTATTTATTAATGCAAAAGAACTTAAAACATATCTTTATCCAGACTTTTATATGAATGTTCATCATATTTTTTGGGCTTTTTTATAATAGTTTCAAACAGGAAAGAACCCAAATGTCCATCAATAAGTAAAAGTATAAACAAACTGAGGTATATTCATATACTGGAAAACTATTCAGTTATAAAAAGGAATGAAATATTGATACATGTAATACAACAATATGAATGAATCTCAAATTACACTGAATAAAGCCAGACAAAGAGAAATATATGCCATAAATTTCTATTTATATGACACTTTAGAAAATGAAACTGCAGTAAGAGAAAGCAGATGAGTGATTTTCTCAGAATGGTGGGAAGCACAGGAAAGAGTGAGTACAAAGAAAAATTGTACAAACTTTAGGTGGTGATAGAGATTTTTTATTATCTTCACCGTGATGATGTTAAAGCACACAAATATCAAAATTTATCAAACTAACATTTAATATGGGTCATTTACTTATGTCAAATATTTGCTTCAATAAAGCCCCCCTTCTCTTTGTTTTTCTTAAAAAAGAACTGCATGTCTGTGAAAAGGTAACAAAGGAGAAAATTAGTAAATGACAAAATCAAAGAAAGGCTAGATATGTGTTGTGCTGGCAATAATTGGTAACAGCAGTGACTTATATTTCAATGGTACTGAATTAGAGAGTTTTAGGCTAGAATATGATGATTTATAAAAAATACCAGATTTAGCAATTGTGAAAACAGAGGACACTCTACTCCTCAAGTTCAGCCTTTCTTAAAATACAGATAGATTTTCTAGAATTTCTTAATGTTTAATTTTTCTGTGCACATGCACATGTATCTACATGTGTATTCTAATGAAAGTTTCATAGCTTTTGTCAATCATCTACTGAAAAATGACTGATCATAAAATACTAAGGACTATACATATATTTACCTTATCTGAATTTAGACTTGAGGAAAGCAAAATACCTGGGAAGTTAAATGATTTATTGACATCATAGAAATGATGACAAATGGATAAGGCCATAAAGGGTTTTGATACTGACTATCCTCCCTCATTGTTCATGTCATCTCCCTCCAACCCAATTCTCTCAATTAACAGTGTACTTTCTTAAGTACCTGGCATGTAGTATATAAACAAATATCTGTTGAATATTGAATTAGCTAGTCAAAGTAAATAATTGAATATGTGTGCCAAATATGGTCCACAATAGATTATAAGCCAGTATGCATATATGAAGTAGTCCCTTAAAACTCTGTAAATAAAATATGAAATTAACTACTGAATTTATTGAGATTCATAAAAAATATGCTATGATATCAGCATTCACATTAATTGCTGGGATAAGGTAAATTGGTACATATTTTCTGAAAAGCATTTTAACTTTTAAAATTCATACTCTCACAAAAGATTGACTTTAGAGACATGTTTCTAGAACATCTCTCTCCATATATATATATATATATATATATATATATATATATATATGCACACATATATAGTATTAATTCTCCACAGAACTCAAGTTCAAACCTATCGAATTGGTGAGTATTTTCAATATACTAGAGGATCTCTCATGATCAATGTACTCAACACAATAATAATGACTGAATTCTCAAAGATACAACAATTTATTGGATATTAATAGAGAAAGTAAGCTCAGAGTACTACCTTAAAAGGTCTATTATACAAAAAGAGTTAACTACTATCAAAGGATATTGAGCATTATATTACATACCTATTAGATGAGTGAAATCAATGTCTAATCTTTGTCTATACTTGAAATCTGGGTCCATACCACTGCAGTGTAGCACTATCTGTGATACACATTCCTCAATTATTTTGTAATACTGTGGCCTGAAAGAGAGAGACAGTTCTCTTGAATACTTTTTCTACCTACATAAATCAATTTTTATAATAAGTGATTCAGCATGATAAAGAACTAATTCTTTTTCTAGCACTATTTAAAAAAACTCTTCTAGCCATTACACATCCTTAGGAGAAATATGCCTACACTTGGAAATGGTCTGAATGTTTTAAAGCAAAACTCATTGTGATGTATTCAACTGTGAACATTTAGTGACTTAATACTCTAGTTAGCAGGGATTCTTGCTTGTGTTCAGAGATACTTATCAACTGTCTCTACTTACTTAAGCTATTCTTCCTAAAGTTAATGAAAAGCAATGACCTGTGAGACCTGTATCCATGAATACAGAAATAGTTCTGGGCATCTACAAGTTCTCAATTTCAATAAGGTATGAATATCTTCACATTAGGTGGCAAGTGATGCATTGAATTTACTACAACTACTTTACTCGAGATAGTTATAATAGCTTACAAAACTGGACTGAACCATTTATGTTGCACACTATATCAAAGATCTATTTATACAGCTATTTTAACAGATCCATTTCATAGAAGCATACACACTTAATATGCATGGATATAGCTCCAATTTGTTCAAAATGCCAAATGCTTGAACATATCCTAATTCTGAAACCCATCAAGGTAATTCTGACCTTAAAAATAACCACTCAAAAATTTTAAATGGTGTTTTTACCTTAAAGTTTGAAGAACATTAATATGTTCCCCAATGGCTAATAAAATTAACAGATTAAAAAACACAAAGAAAACTATGGTCAACAAATTATGACATAAACATTCCTAAAATTATTATACTGATAACTAACCGAGCTCCTAAAAGTCAAAAGAAAATGAAGTCAAACAGATTTAATTGTTCTTATATGTCTTTGTCGTAGGGCCAGGCTCAAAAATAGAGTAATTCGCTGGGCATGGTAGTGTATGCCTTTAATCACAGCCTACGAAGTAAGGCCGAGACTAGGTATCACTTGAGTTCACAGGTTCGAGATCTACCCAGGGGAACATAGCAAGACCTAGTCTCAAAATATTAGCTGGGTATTATAGGTGGTACACGCCTGTAATCCCAGCTACCTGGGAGGCTGAAGCTAGGGATCACTTGAGTCCGTGGTACCCTGGGCAATGTGAGCCTGCAGTTACCCAGGTAAAATAACGAGACCTAGTCCCCCCCCCCCCAAAAAAAAAAAGAATAGAGTAATTCATGATATTCTATATCTGAAGCAATTTCAAGTTATCATCAAGTCTAGGGCAAATTGTATTTATTACAATCAGTTTAGCCAATGATTTTTTGATAAATAAGGAAAACACATTTTTTTTAAGGTCAGGTTATTCATAAATATAATAAAAGTGTATGCTATACCTCTGTATCACATGGACGTTCTCAGAATAAAAATGATACCATATTAGAGAAAATTCTCATTTATTCAAAGTTACTAATAAAGCAGATAGTTTTACACAAATTATTTCCCACAGGTAAATGATTACCCATGGGCATAATTCCCCTTTAATTGGCAGAACTTATTTTAGAAAACAGCAATCATTTAAAATGCATTAAATGCACTGCTAAAAAGTCTCAGCTCCTAATTTAAACATTTTCCTGCCTCTGTAATAGTCGTATTGTGCCCATGAATTATTATACAAGCCTGAATTTTAATAGTTATCTATGTGGCTTTAGAACTGTCACTTTGTTATGACTATACCTGACCCCACAGCAATTTTCTTCTACCCTTAAGCCAGTTTTTAAAGATCTGAGAAACTACACTCTCTATGTTGCCAGAGTTTCATGCATATTAAGAGTATGAAGAACAAGTAAGACTGCCTTGAACTGTTAAATATAAGATCATGTTCACTAGTCTATAGTTAGTAGTTTATGGTCACTAGTTTACGGAAACCTTTCTCTTCCTAGTTTTCAGATACACTTCCAGTTTCTAAACTCTAAAATATCTATCTTCATGGATTATTATCATACCCATTTATTTTGAAGAACTATACTACAGAACATAAAGCTGAAATAGTTGCATTATTTTCAAGGATAAGATCACATCTATTACTAGATAAACACAATAAGAGAGAAATAATAAAACCATACTCATTAAAATGCACAACTTAAATGTTCTACTATAGACTCTTGAGTGCCTAGTTTGAGAAAATTCATCAAGGGTCAGTAAAATCTACTGAGTTCATTGCTACAAAAAAGTCTTATCACCAGTGCATTTTATTTTTATAAATAGATTCTTCTGGTCTTTGAAAATGAACTAAAAATCTTTTAAAAATGTTACCAAAAGTCATCAAAATCACATAGTCTATGCATATGTATAGGCACATACTATCTAATCACAAATACACTGTTAATATTCCATTACTATCTAATACAAATAATACTCTTAGATCTGCCTCTTACCTGATATAATAATCATTTCTGATGAGCAAAAAGTGTTGAAGAATGGACAATAAGTAATTTTCAGCAGCGGTATCCTTTAACATATTATACAGAAGATGGTACACTTCATTCATATCAGTAGAAAGTAAGTAAAGGAAAAAAGTTGAAGATTCTTGAAAATTTTATTCATATTAAAGCATATTTTAAATACCAGGTAGACTCACTTTTATGTGGGATATAGGGAAAACAAACAGAACAAGAAAAAGCTAAAATTAACTGAAGCATACAGAAAGGGGGGGGGGGAATTCAGGGGAAGGAAGTATACAAGCAATAGGATGATGGTTCGTGGGTGACATGGTGGTAGGAGAAATTCCATGTATACAGCAATGTAAGAAAAATATAAAAAAAAAAACTTTAAAAAGACTATTTTAAAACAGATGTATCTCTTTGTTTCCATTAATGTTTTTAAACCCTGAACTCTATGATTCAGCATTTATACAATAAAATAACACTTAACGTACTTTTCTAAGACCATTACCTTATCAAAAATTTAAATGATCATATATTTATTATGTTTTAAATTCAAAATTATAGCTGGCATCACTGGAACAGCAATGTCATCAATGAAAACGGTTTTCTCTTGATCCTTTTGTGGTTGTAAGAGGACTTATATTATTCTTACAAGCCACTACTCTATTTTCACATGACAGAAGGCAAAAGAACATCATATGTTCTTTTTATGTCTAAAAGGTCACAAAATCTTGTTATACACAGCTTTGTTTTATATATAGAAGACATACTAAATCTGAACTAAATATTATTTGCTTTAATTTATATTTCATTATTTGAAAAAAGAGTAGAAACAAAGGAAGCTGAAACATTTTTCTCAAGATATAAAAACAGTGGAAGTTTAAATGTTTATAGCAAACGAGAAAATAGATTTCAAAACTAGATTCACTTATATGATAAGACTGAGACCTGAAAAATCAATGTGCTACAAAGAAGGAAGAAATTAGTACATCTTAAAAATAGCCTGAAATGTCAATGTTTCCTTTGAAGTAGAATTTAAGTATATGATGGATTACTTCTTAGACCCCAAGCAAGAATGTTGTGCTAAAGTCTTGTAAGGTCCCTTAAATGGTCATTGAGTAGATCCAAAAATAGCTTTATAGAAAAGTTTGATTATAAGAGAAATCTATACAAAACAAGAAAGTAAGATATTTATTAACTGATATGAAAAGCATTTACTATTAGAGAAATTTATTTTTCAGGGAAGACATCACAGAGAAAAAGTCTAACCCAAAGGTCACTTTGGTTGTGAACTATGTCCCAATTTCTCCATATTGTATCTCTAAAATTATAACATAAATTCATCACCATAGGATTATATGTTAGTCTTATAAGACTCAAATGCATATGTCACATCATCCAAGTTATATTTAAATTATTATAATTAAACTGTTTCACATTGTTTTTGTTTCTGTTTTACTGAGGAACCAAAATGTTTGGACTGGGAGTAAGACATTAATTGGAATTTAATTACATCTCTAACGTAATAATAAAGTATCATGTAGTAAATGAAAAATATATTACTTATAGTTACATATTAATTCAGTGAACATTTCTCCAAAAATCTTTATATGTGAGGTATTCTGCCTTAGACCCTTGTCTAGTATACCTATAAAACAGAAAATCATTGTGCCAATTTCAAGAAAGTCTGTATTATCTATCAGTAGAGTCAGACAATTTTTCAACATGAATCTTAAAAACAGTATCATAGTAAAGTTCTAATATAATAAGTGAAAATAAATTGATCTGGTAAAAAATAATCATATCAACAGAATCACCCAGAAATCCCTTTTTAAAATACATGCAAAATGGTTTCATAATTCCTGAAAAGGATATTCCATTTCTGCTCGAATGTCATTGAGACGGTGTGATAATTCAGTTAGATCGTCTTCTTTGTTCTCATCAAATACTTTCAACTGAATATCAAGCTCATCATTCTCTTTTTCTTTTAGATCCTAATATTTAAAAATAAAACTTAACAGGTGAATATAACAGTTTGGCAACATTATACTTTAGTAATAAAGGCCAGAATACTATTATTAATTTATACGAACAGAGCAAATTGAAATACTGGCATAGGCACTTGGTTTCCTGAAAGGAAATTTACTATGATTTTCTATTAAAAAAAAACTCATTTTATTTATTGCCTTTTCTTTTGATGCCCTAAATTTTTACTATTCATATTAAGAAAAAAAAAACTTTTACAACTGAAAAAAATAATTGCCAACAAACTAAATTAAACGCTGTCCTTTTGACTAAATATACTAATCAAAGATCGCAAACTCATGCAGTTAAAACATTCACATATGCCTCTGGCAAAAAAAAAAACGCAAATATAGATCAACTGTATCAATGAAGAACAAATGCAAGGATATATTCAAGCACAACAGTCCCAAGTATGGCGTGATAGTTGTATAAACAAATTTACTTTAAATGATAAGCTGTTTTGTGATTATAAAGCAAAAAAGCATTATTATTTTTTAGCAAGTTACATGTCTAGCCTTCTATCCCCACCTTCCATTTTTGCTTAGCTTAATCACAAAATACTGACTTGGGAATCAAAGTTTTGTTTTTGTAATACATTACACGCACATGCATTACAAAGCTCTGATAATTTTCAAAATAATAATATAAGCAAAATCTTTTGAAGCATGCCACACTAGAGATCGTTGGGCTTAACATATATCACCTGGAATGCCTTTTAATATGTGTCCATTAAGGTGCAGCTATCAATACCCAAATCGATTATCACAATTGCAGATGTTCAAGGGTGATATCGAAATAGACTAGGATGTTCAGAGGGGAACTCTAAAAGGAAATGCAAGCATGGTGTACTTCAAATTAAGTAGTTAAAATAAAATTGGGTGCATTTGTTGTTTCTATTTTATTACAATAGAACAAATATGAATGGAGATAGAATGGCTATTATTGAAGCCAAACATAAAGTCATGCAATTTCTAGATGTATTTTTTCTAACATTCACATATATAATAATTTCATTAAAATTTATCTATAGAGCATATAAAAACAAATGTTTCTATACACTTTCATATAAAATATGTAACGAAAATGCAATGAACCCTCAGTTTCTCGTTTACTAGTATCTTGGTTTCCATCTAGTTTCCCAGTCCATAAGGAAATGAATTTATTAAAAAATTATCATTCATGGGTCATATTAGCAATGTGATTTATAAACTCCATTCAGAAAAGATTGAAAGCCAGATATAATGAATATCCTGGTCACTGCAGAAACAATCTTTTAAAACATTTTTAGATTATGTACTTTTTCTTATTAGTATGTTACAATATAGTCTCTCATTTGTTCACTATAAAGTACATTCACAGAAAAACAAAAACATCTAAGTTAAATACTGTCATTTAATTAGCAGCAGAATTTTAAGAAAGATGGAGATAAATTTGTAAGATTGAAATATTTCTAGTGACAATAGATTAAATATTTAGGTTTAAATAATGACAAGACATTATTGCTATTATACATAAGTGAAACTATATGACACAATATAAATATATATGATATCTTATAAAATTATTTACTAATAATTCCAGATCTATAAATATAAATGCATACATACCTATACATATATATGCAAAACTCTCAGTCAAATAGCAAGCCTTGAAAGACATATCTTTAAGTTCTCAGTTATAAAAAACATTTAATAGATTTATTAAATTTGTATGTTTATGTCACAAATATGATAGCCTATAAATGCAAATGGAGATACACAAACCTTTTCAAAAAACATTCAAAAAGAGAAGAAAGGGCTTGTTGGTCTTTTAAAAGAGAAAGAATGCCCATTGCTTATAGACGTAATTTCTTACTCTCTAGTTCCTGCACATATCTATTGTTTTACTACTTATTAAGTCAAAAGTAGATGGAGAATCCTCACAAGAAAAATCAATGTAAGTTAACTACAGAACGATGGTATTTTAAAAATCATAGTACTGTATATAACAACTCACATATCCTAAATTACTAAGCACATTTTTGAAGAGTGGCTCTTACATAAAGATGAAGCACAAACTTCCTTTTTAAACACTATAATTTAAACATAGATATGGGGATTTTGAAAAAGTTTTATAGAATATCATTAAAATAATTGTCCTTGTCTTGAGGATTCTGATAATTATATGAAAAAGTTTCATTTTACTATACTATTATGACTGCCTGAAGGGTTATTTAAATAGCAAGAACTATTCTTCCCTAATATTTAATGACTCCAGCTAGATATAAATTTTGATATATATACTGATAGTTACTATTAGCCCTGGCCATGTCTAATTTGCTGCTTTAAACATGTTATATTTTAGAAAATTAAAGAGATTTTCCTTTTAGAAGAATGCATAAAATAAGAATAAATAGGAACAAAATGTAAGAATTTTAAAGATTAATCTATGTATGTATTATTAAGGTTCAGTGCATGTGTAACAGAAATTTAATGCCACTATACATTTTAAATTTAATATTCAGTGAATTAAATAGTGAGTTAATATGATAGCAGTTGTCATGTTAGTTACATCGAGCAAACATTAATGATGACAATTCTGGTCTTTGTTCCAAATTGTGATAACAAAACGAACTATAGTACTAAAGGAAGGGTCTCTAATCTACTCAAGATTCACCTATAGAATCTAAATTTTGTCTTTCATGTTGTGTATCACAAATAACTGGTGATCATTTTTTTTTTCCCAAACCAAATGTTTGCCCCACCCCAAATGACATTTTGATTATATCCCTTTATGGGGATATGCTAAACCTCTTGCCTAAGAACCAGAACCACATCTAGCCACATTTTACTCCCTTGTCATAGGGGGAAAAATGAGAATAATTATAGGTTCTACTACAAAACTTTAGGAGGTAGAAACAGGAAATGTCCTGTTTTTTCTTACTGAGGAATCACGATATCTATGAATCTGAGCATACTGAAGAGTTTTGATAGTTAAATAAAAATCTAACGGAAATCATATATAAGTAATCTCTGACTGATGATTTTCAATTTTATGATGAATTGAAATCAATATACACTCAATAGAGCTTACTTCAAATTTTAAATTTTGACCTTTTCCTGAGCTAACAATATGTGCTCAGGTTAAGCCTATAAAGTTATTTCAAAAACATTTTTAACACATCATAATTAGAGCAAATAATCACATTTAGTATAATAAATAAAATTGTTTTTTCTTTAGAAAACCTCCTACAGTGCTATAATAAGGGTATCATTCTTAATAAATGGATCTAGAATATATTAGATCCAAAATTTTATGCAAACTTATACTAAATATAAATGAAATCAATACACATCATCAGAGGTAAGTAAAAATTCTAAATGAAAACTGAAACTGCAAAAATAATCTTTTTATGTTCTCAGTGTTCAAGCCTCAAAGAAAAGTTGTTTTTGACTTAAAAAAGATAAAAATATCACATTTCTGGACACATCACTGGTTGAATTCTGAACTATCAGATGTACAATATCACTACAAAAAGTAAAAGCTAACAAAAATATCTAGTGTTTCACAAAAGAAAACAGCAATGTGCATTCATTTATTTTATTAAAGGTGATTTTTTTTTTCTAAAGGGAAAAATTTGTTAAAGTTCACCAGCATAGTAAACATATACTCTCAACTTACTGGTAACATTGCTTTTAGTCCTGACCGCAGGAATTCATTCCTTAAATGTATTCGAAAATCAAGTTCATAAGGAGAAGTGACAAGGGCATTTATAAACTGCATGCAGGCCACCTGAAATAAGACAATAAACTATGTGAAAAAAAATGCAAACTTTTATTAAGAAAATATTTACTTTATTCATTCAGATAATTATTTTCCCATTCACTAAAGACAGATTTTGATAAAATATAAGAATATATTCATATAATATAATGATGATAAGACCTTATGGATTACAAAGATGTGAAACTCAGATATAAATAAATTTAAAAAAAGACCTTATAGTATAAACAACAGAACTGATATTAAATGTCTAATGCCCAGAATTACTATTGAAGAAATGATAATCAAGAACTGCTATGTTTTACTAAACAATATGGAAGAATATTAAACTCTCTGGGAAACCTGAAGTTCCAAAATGTACATTTAGAGATCTTTTTTAAAAAATCATGAAATGTACATTTCATAACTCAATGTCCACAGGTTGCACTTGCCCTCATGTCTATGTGGCTATAAACATTTTCCAAAAATAAATAAAATGAAGTTATAAAAATAACCTGATGTTAAAGAATAGTAATAACTTGGAGAAATTATTATTTATTTTATGTTCTTTTTTTTTATCCTATTGAGATAGTTTTGCACAAAATATAGACTACAGGTATATCCCTCTTTTCAGAAGTTTGCATTATGCCACTTGACTTTTACAAATGATCTACATTAGTAGTTGTTTTTTCTAATCCCAAGTAATCTGAAGTGGAACTTCCCTTTTCAACAAAAGGCAAAAGTGAAAACAGGACTACAGCATTACAGAGGGAGAACAAATCTCAAGCAGAGAGTGACACCACCAAGCTCATTTTCCAAGAACTTATTTCTTTTGTATATGTTTGTACAGGTGATTTATTTATAATACCACTCCTGCTCTTACTGAATATTAGTGCTTTTTTAGGTTTTATGTATTATTCGAGATGATTTGGTAGGTTATGGGGAGGGGGGGCTTCTAGGAAAGCTAATCTGTCTATATAAATTACGATTAATTGGATTTTCTCTTCACCATGTCAGCTTAAAAAAGATTTCATAGGAATGCTCTACCTTTGGATAGAAGGAAAACTGGTATTAAATATATGAATAAGATGATTTAGTTGACTATGCATAAAAATAAATGTATGTGTATTAAGATGAACTAGAATACATTATGACATCAAAACTAAAGCACACTACATCACAAAGTTAATTATAAGGGTTTGTTTTCACGTCAAGGTGATCCATTAATTATACTGACACTGAAAAATAGATAATTGCTTTTTTAATTTTGTGATATTGAAATTACCCATTATAAAAGCGGGTTTATTTTCTGGGAATTGTAAGTTAAAAGCTAGCCAGCAAAATGCTATTGCCAGGTGTACTATACATTATTCCTGAATAGCATTTTTTTCAAATGCTGCTCAAGTCTAAGACAACTGTCTAATAGTTTAAATGAAGAGATGCACATTTAAACAGATCAAATTTTTTAAATGCAATGATTAGCACAGTGTTAAAAGATATTAAGTGAACTCCAGAAAGAGACCACATTTAGTAAAGATGATAAGTGAATTTGAAGGTAAATTCCTAAATTAATATTTAGGAAATCAAAAGCAAATAACATCAACAAAAGAAGAAAATTTCAAATGCATTTTGACTTATTCAGAATTAAAAGGTATATTACTTATATTTTTATATCAATATCTTATGCATTGAAATTTTTTTATGAGAGATTAGCCCATTACCTAACATCCACATTCAAAACACAAAAGCTGTATGCTTCAAAGGGGGTGACTGAAGTTGTTATTAATACTACAGGATGGTAACTGAACAATATAGTACACTTTCAACAAATGTCAAGATAAAATACAACTGACTAAATACTTGCTATACATTTGGCAATATCTTGAAGCATATCAGATAGACATGCTTTAATAGGTTAACCTATCATACAATTAAAAAATGTGTAAGACTTTATTTCCAACAGACTGAGATACAAGTTTGCAAACTGCACATGTTCATAGCTATGTTATCACTGTATTTGCTCAAATGGTCCTTGTTATGTTACAACTATGACATGACCAAATAAGCCAAAGTACATGTCCTATCCAAAGTTAATAGAGAAAAAAATTGCCATCTGTTAAAGCTGTTTTTGCCATAAGAAATTCTAGTTTAATGACTTGTATTAATATCTTACGAGTTAAAAAAAAAAAAACATTTCCACAAGAAATACATTAATGAATCTTAGAAGTGCATCTTTGTAAAATAAAACTATTTAGATCAGATTATAAAAACAGTACAAGTCAATAAAATTAATGAATGCTTAAACATCAAATAATTTTAGATTTAATAACATATTTTGCAAGGCTATTAAATATTTTGCATGTAATGTGTGACTATGTAACAGCATTAAAATAAGTGGCATCCATTGACAAATAAAATAATTGAGAAACACTTTGAAGTCAGCAGTTTAAAAAGGCAATAGCACTGACATAGGAATACACTGTTTATTATTTATCAAATTCTAACAGATTCACAAGTAACATGACACTCTGATGGCATTTTCCAACAGAATCTGCTAAAATAATACCTAACACAAATATTTATACTATCTGAACATGGAAAACAAAAAGTCATCTTGCTTTCTAAATTCTTTTATGCTACCATACAAGAATTGTCTTTTACTGAGGACAGGAATAAATTCAATCCAGAACCACAATAATTAAAACTATTTGCAGATTCAAAATAAATCGTTAAAATACAAAAAGGGTATACTATTATAGTTTAATTATAAGCATGAAATACCTAATTGTGTGATTTCTGAATTCACAGTTAAATTAAAAACACCAAACTATTATCATTGTTATTTTTATAATTGGTTATCAAAAATATTAGCTCCTACAAGTCTCTATCCAAACTCATTTTCATAAAAAAAAGACAAGAATATGTATCATCACCTTTGTTTTATAGATGAAGACTCAAAGCAGATAACTTATACAAGGTCCTAAAACAAGAGTAAACTCATGATTCTCAATCATATCACTTTCCTTTAAATATATAACAGTTTCCAGCATATTCCAGATGCCCTATAAATTCCATTTATAGATTTCTACAACCAAATATTTGAAGAAATAGCAATATGACAAAATTTAGTATCTCAAATGTGGGTACAAAGGGACACCTGTGCTTGGATGTTTACTGCAGCACTATTTATAATTGCAAGGACATGCAAGCAACCTAAGTGCCCCAAAATAGATGACTGGATAAAAAAATGTGGTATGTATACACGATGGAATACTACTCATCAATTAAGAATGACAAATTCAATGACTTTATGACAACATGGATGTACTTAGAAGAAATCATACTAGCAGAAACAAGTCAAAAAGAGAAAGACAGAAGTCAAATTGTTTCACTAAAATATGGGATATAGTGAAAAAATAAACAAAAGCCATAAGGAAAAGACAAAACAAGCTAAGCACCAAACTGAAGCACACAACTTTGGGCAGGAGGGAAAGGGGGGGATTGTGGGGGGGGGGTAAATCCCTGGGATAACAATGATGTGAAATTTATATATAAATAAATTATTTTTAAAAATTTAGTACCTCATATTTAATATAATGGGACTCTCAAGTTGAAGCTGTGGATTAGTTAGGGAAAAAGTAAAAGATGAAATTATTTTAAGAATATGTTGTCTGACCTGTGCTCGGATGTTTACTGCAGCACAATTTATAATTGCAAGGACATGGAAGCAACCTAAATGCCCCAAAACAGATGACTGGATGAAAAAAATGTGGTACATATACACAATGGAATATTACTCATCAATTAAAAATGACAAATTAGATGAATTTATGGAAACCTGGATGTACCTAGAAGAAATCATTCTAGCAGAAACGAGCCAGGTAGAAAGGGACAGAAACCAAATGGTTTCACTAATATATGGTCAACCAAATGAAACTGCACAAGGGGAGAATGGGGACCAGCTGGAGCGGGTGGGAAGGGGAGGTGGTGGGTGACCCCCAGGGACTGAAATGATGTGAAATATATATAAATAAATAAATTTTAAAAAAAGTGATTCCTAGAATATGTTACGTTGCACTGTACTGACTGGGGAATATAATGATGTAAAACTGAGGACAGGAATATATACATATATATATATATATATATATATATATATATATACACATACATATATATATATACACATACATATATATATATATATATAATAAAGTTCATTATCCAGATGCCCTCTGCTGCTTAGATTCTTTATAACAGTTTTAAGTTTCAAAATATTCTGCCATATCTTGCTTTAAATAAAGCTTCTATGAGATATAAAATTTAAAAATGAAAGGAAATCAGTGAATTATTTCCATTATTAATAAATATGCAAGATTTGGATAATTATTCTGATTTTTAGCAAGTAAAATTATTTCTGTAGGACATTTTTATTTAATAATGAACTCCTTTTAACATAGATGATATTAACATGATATATATATAAGCTATCGAGCAAATTCATTAAACAAATATAGATAAAAATCATCAACTTTGTGCAGGTGATAATGCAGCCAATAATTTATGCCATGCATAATAATATACTAAACTGGATTACTATCAATTTTTCTACTATATTACAATCCTTCTTTTATTCCAATAACATAGTCTCTTTGTATAATAATTATCTGCATTCTTTATTCAGAAGATATTGTCTTCACTCTGGGGATAGGATTATAGGGTGTGACATAGTAAGTGAAATTTCATAAAATATTACAAACTTTCAAAGAGCAAAGTGCTGTACTTACTTATGGTTTTCTTTGTAACTACTAACTTCTCCAATAAAACAGTTACAGTATGATGTTTGAATAGTGTTCACATACTTGAAATTTTATTGGCATGTATTTCACCACAAAAAAATGCACTCAGTTTCTTAGTTAAGTGATGGAGAAGGGAAATATTTAAACATGAAATATCCTTAGGAAATTACTAGTAACAGTATAAACACTTATTTTAGCTTATTCTAAAAACTATACACAAAATTGTATATTTGATCACAATTCATAGATTTATGGAGTACCACTGCCAACTGTAGTGTGTTCTTAGATTATCCATATTTTGCCATTAACCATGACAAATTGTGCTTTTAGAATTTTGTTTGTGTTGTCACACAGTTGACCTTATTAAGTACTTAGATGACATTAACAAGGTATTTCTTTATCCAAGCCCATCAGGAGTTCAGAAAATTGGTTTAAGTAAAAATTCAGAACCAACCAAGAAAGATATGTATGTACAAGCATTTTAATTAAGTCAAGAACTAGAGAATTCCAGGCAGGATAAAGTTATATACATATGGAGGTAGAAAGATGAAACAATAAAACACTCAGGAAAATGAACATAGCATGAGTGTACAAAAAAAGTAAGAAAGAAAGAAAGAAAGCAACAGTTGGAAGATGAAATATTTTATACGGACTATGATTAGACTTTAATCCTAGAGGCAAAGGGAAGATTTTGTAGCATTTTTAGCAGTGATACAATAAGAATTGCATTTCAGAAGTTAACTTTATGGAAGATGACTTAAATGGGATAAAATGTAGGGTAAATGATATTTGCTAGTCCAGGAAAACGATAATACAAAGAGGTGAGCTTATGCCTCTGAATCATATATAATGTAAAGCAACATTACCGCAACAACAGCATAAGAAGCAACACACACAAAATATAGTGAGTTGTATGAATACTCTGAAACAAAGAGGGGGTGTATCTATACGTATACTAAGGAGGGGTGGAATTACTGCTCTAAGGAACAGAAGTACAATACTAAGAAAATAGAAAATAGGACTGATGGAATAGTGAATAGAGAAAGAGTAGATTTCAAGTTGACTATTATGTTTCTGGTTTATGCTACTTGGTTGATAATGTTAGAGGTGCTAACCAGGTTTGGGAATACAAGAAAAGGTTGGAGATGAAGGTGAAGTAGGAAGGAGAAGGATGAAGAAAAGGAAGATAAGTACAGTTAAAGCAATACTGAAATTGAAATCCAGTCAGGAGATAGCTGAACCTAAACTGTGAGTCAGGAGGAATTGGGAATATAGAAGGTCAAATAAGTTCATTACATGGAAGTTAGTTAAAGGCAGAAGGATGCATGAGATTGCCAAAGGACAATGTTAAATCAAAGGACCAAAGGATTAAGGATCAAGTTCTAGGAATTAACATATTTTATGGTCAAGCATAGAAATAATAAATTTAAAACATAACAAAGGTAAAATAAAAACAAGGAGAGCTTAGTATCACAGAAGTCAAAGAAGAGGAGAGTTTTGATAAAGGAGTAATCAATAGTGAGAAATGATGCTGAAATAGCTACGATGATTTCAAATTTGTCTTTTCTTTTCATATTATGGAACTCACTAGTGACCTTCCAAGGAGATAGATTTGACAATTATTCAACTATGTAACAGATTTAAAATTTTTAAAAATTGACCAATCTTTAATTCATGTAATTTTTGTAAATACAAAAATAACTACATGGTGCCACTATCTCTATAGAATCCATGTCTATTGTACTAATTCTGGTTTTCAGATGGTAGTAAATGTTGAAACTGCCAATAAACAGAACAAGTTTCCTAGGTAGCATCAAGCATTCACTCGACATTTAAAATTTAAGACACATTCCGATTTCCATAATTTTCTCCTTCATAAATTACTGCATGCTATTATAAATGTACCTCTACTATAAATGTAACTCTAACGATAAACAATTAATACAAAGCTATTAGCTTATGCGATGATGTAGGTACACTAACAGCTAATTTACAAACAGTTTAGAAAAAAGTCTCAATGCTCAAGAATAATTGTGGAAAGAATCAAGCTACACAGCATCACTCCATATATCTGAGGATTTGTCTATTTAAGAATCCACATCTGTTTTTATATGGAATTTTTTCCTTAAATGGATTATATAATGCTCACATTCTTAAACAAAATATCATAGATATAATTTATTAATCTCTTTTTGACTAAGAGGCATTATTAAATAATTGAATCTGTGAGCGAAAATGTAATGGAAAGTTGTCCTTAGAACACTATATGAAACCAAACATTAAGATTTCTAGATTTTAGATCTAGTCTTTTATTATGATTCCTTCTCCCTTGCTTTCAATTTCTCCATTGTTACTTCTTGAACATCTCAGTGTACCAGTGTGTAATAAAACCACTTTGAATCTCCCACCCAGTATTTCTAGTCTCTTCTGAATGGGAGACGGATAATGCTATTAGTTGACACCACAGAAACACAGAACAAACATGTTCTGATTGAAGAGCAAAAGATCTTCCTCACCATATGACTTACTTGACCAACTTGGTCACATCTTATTAGGCTGCCTGGATTGTTTTATCTATTTTTAACTTGTTTACTTAATTTTTATTCTCAGTTATATTCCAGTGTAGTAAATCTATCAAATAGATGAGGTCAATATAAAGGAACCTATTATACATATCAATGCAGTGTGTATTCACTGCTATATTTTGGGTACCACAATTAATTATATAAACACTTTGTTAAGTTCAGGATGTTAGGAAAATAAAAATGTATTAAATCATACTAAACATACTTTTGTACACACATCCTGGAGTTATTTCAGTAAAGGCATCTTTCAAACTAATATCAACCTGTGTAGACTTTATAATACATCATAGGATTTTTAACACTTTCTCTATCTTCCTATAAATAACTATTATTAAACCTCAGTGTACCCTAGTTTTTCCTGCTGGGATATGGAGAAAACAGTTTCAGCTATATGTTGACATTACCTCACTCTCATTCCTTTTGTAAAGTGACTGTCACACTATTCTGTCTGGGATTTTTTTAAACTAATTTCAAGCCCTTCTCCTGCTTCTCACACAAGCAAAAGACAGTTTTTCTATCAGCAAAGAGAATTTTCTGGAAAATTCTTACTTACCCTTCAGTATTCATTGCAAACCATTATCAGACTTTTGCTGGGTATACTTATATTTGCCTTTCTCTGTGCTCACATTATATTTTACAAGAAGGAATGTGATATGGGAAGGGTTGGTCTTTCATTCAAAGTGTTCTGCATGATAAACATTTGAGGGTATTTAAAAACGTATAGCATATTTGGAAAACACCAGGTTTAGCGTGGTTAAAACATTGTATATTTGAGAAACTGGAAGGCTAGAATGGCAGAATGTTAGATCTGGTCCACACAAAAAAAAGGTCATGCATCATGATTAGGTTTTTAAGTCAAGTAGCAATGAATAAAGAGGATAGATCTCTATGAATGCTACATGTTAGATCTCTATGAATGCTACATGCATTTTTAAGGATAACTAACAACACAAAATATTTGTCTGCAAAAGAAGACTGTCAATGTGGGGTGCTGATTAGGAAATTGGTGGAATAATTTTGATGGAAGAAGATAAATGCAGTTGAGGTAGACAGAGCAGGATAGAGAATAGATTCACAGTCTATTCTATAAGACTTAGTGATTCATTGGATGCAGGAACAAAGAAGAATGAAGTCTTGAGGAATATTAAAGATTAATTAGAAAATGCTACCTCCATTATCAAAAATAAGACAGGAAGAAGAGTAGACTTCTTTTCGCAAAATCAGTTTAAGGCAGACAGAATGAGCTCAGTTTTAATAAGATGAAGTACCATGTAGTGGTTAAGGGCATGTGAACTGAAGTCAAATTCCCTACTGTCTTATCTGGGATTTGCTTCCTATTCATTTTGTGATAGTAGGAAAATTATCTAATCTACATATATATATGTAAATGTATGAGTGTGTATATATATGCATATATACAAAATGGTAAAAGAAGAAAATTAGGGATCAAACAAAGAAACATATACAGAAGAAGAAGAAACATAAATAATAGTGAACAAATTAGAGACAAAGAGTAAGGGGAAAACAGTATTATATGGAAAGACAAAGTAAAATTTTCAAGGAGGGAAGTATAAATAATTCCAAATAATCAGGATTGGAAAGAAGCCACTGGATTGTGAAATTAGAGGATCATTCTTGACATTTTTGAGAAATGTGAGAAGCTGCAAGAGATAATTTAGGAAAAACAAAAATAAGTATAAATTGTCCATGCTAAAAGAGGCATTCAAAATTTAGCTTTTTAGATTTTTACCTTTTAAGCTATAGAAAAACCATGAAAAGTTAGTTACCTGCTTTAAAGTACAAAAAATAAAATCCAAAATCTGTGTGTGTGCATATATATACACACACCCCCACATATATATGTGGGGGTGTGTGTATGTGTGTATAAAATTGGTATTTAAAAATATAATCAGTCCTGTATTTTAACAGAATTACTTCCTGGGAGTGTCATAAAATTCAAGTAGTCTCAGAATACTATAGAAATGGAAAAGTAATTCTGTGTAAATACAGCACTAATCATATTTTTAAAAAACAAATTTAAACATTTGCCATTGTTCAGTGTTCCAATTGCTAATTTTTGTAACCCATTAAAATAGGAAATTTCAAATTGTGATCTGCATATGCTGCATCTATAATCAGGATTCAACAATTTCTTGAATACCTAGCAAAAGGTCTATGATTCTTTACTGTGTTACTTTTTTTTTTTTTTTTTTTTTTTTTTTTTTTTTTTTTTTTTTTTTTTGAGACTAGGTCTTGCTATTTTTGCCTGTGGAACCGCAGGCTCTTGTTGCCCAGGGTACCACAGACTCAAGCAATCCCCAGCCTCAGCTTCCCAGGTAGCTGGGATGACAGGCGCGCGCCACCACACCCAGCTATTTTTTGGGAACTAGGTCTCACTACAGCCCCAGGCGGGACTTGAACCGCGATCCCTAGCCCCGGCCGCTTCATAGGCTGAAGCTTACAAGCACGAGCCACCGTGCCCGGCCTTACTGTGTTACTTTTTACCAACTTGCCACTTTATCATTCTATTCAGGTCAGGTTCCTGAAGGCTAGCAAATGTCAAACTCATCTCATTGTTTGGGTTGAACACCGCTCTGGCAGAGATGTCACTTTAAAGGTCATAATGTAGTATACAAATGTTGGTGACGGAGATCTAGCTTCAAATCACAGCTCTACCCTTCAACAGCTGTATGATTTTGAATGATCTGAATAAGTGATAAACATATATGTATATAAACAACTCAATTGCACCTATACAAACTTTGTAAGTATAAACTCCTAACTCCTACACACAACAAAGCCAATGGAATTTCATCTGATTTAAGGATTCTAAGAAATCATTCACAAAGGACAGTTTCTAAAGCTTTCAAAAGAGGTGTTAAATTCTATTGAGGTAATTTTGCAAATATTATAAAACACTGGAAGGAAATATCCCTATTATTAAAAAATAAAATGCATTGTACACAAAAAACACAGCATAAAAGCTTATCCAAAATGGTCATCATAACTGAAGTAGAAATAATAATAGCAGAGAGACTATAATTTTGTAACACTACAGTATTCTCTTTGGATAAGCCAAATCATCTAACTACTCTAGTTTCAAACCCTGGGTAGAAAGATACCAAAATTCACAATGCAATAAAAATGGACAAAAGAATTCAGTACATCGCAGAATAATACATTTTGATATTTAAACACTCACTGCTATGTAATTTAATCAAAGCAAATAAAGTGCCACATTCCCTTTGTTGAACAGCATTAGAGTTTTAAAAATATTTCATAAAGCATTCCCCATGGTGCATTAAATGGCAAACACTTTCTGAAAGAAAGAGATGAGCATCAGAGACCAAAAATTTTGGTACCAAGTTCTGACTTTGCCACTTACGATGTTATTTATTTTCACTGAGTCTATTAATCTCATAAACAAAATGGAGATGACAACAGCACCTATATATGGGTTGTTGTGAGAATTAAATATGGTGACATATGTAAACACAATGTCTAGCACTGGATCTAACACCATAAATATAGTGAATAAATATGAATTTTCATCACTCGAGATTAAAGTTATCTTTTATAAAATAAGTCATTTTACTAAAATCATCTAAAAAAGCTAGACAGGAGTGATTGGTTCTAGCATAAAAAGAGGGTATGTTTGGCTTTTTTTATATTTCTGCAAGTCCACAGTTCGATATGCATTAAGTGAACTATGTGTTCTCTTGCCCTGATTATTGCTAAGTTTCTAATTTCCATGCTTTATGACATCAATTACTGTTTCCACCCAAATGTTAAAAAAATCATAAATACCACATTTATAATAATCTGAAATATTTTCCCAGTTTTAAACAAATTGCCATTCTTACATACAGCTGCAGATTTTATGAAGGAATAAATAATGGGAATAATTTGATTTTTATGCTTCACTATATTTAAGTGTCAGCTAACATGGACATAGTACACAAAATGAGTGTTATAGGTATGATCCTACAAAGCAACTTAAGACAAAACTAACTCACCTGTAATTGTAATGCTTCATGATTTTCTAATCCTTCCACAATTGGTGAAAATCTTTCTTTGTTATTTCTTTCTGCTGCTGTACTTATAGCCCCTAAAAGTTTATCTAAACTATAAAGATAACAAAAAAATAAATACAATTTACACACACAGTATGAACATAGGTTTTTTTCTACTTATTCCTGTTTTTTCTAGTACTTGATTTTTATACATACTATTATAATTTAAGAATTGTATTCCTGTCTACATATTTCTGTAAAGCAGATTGAAAGTTGCAACAATTTTTTGACATGAGAATGAAAAATTGATTAAAAATCTTGATAATTTATGAACACTGAAATTCAAAATTTCAGATTTTGATATTTCATGTTTTAACATTAATTTTACTTATAAGTAATATATCATCTAGATTAAAAGTTTACTAAAGAGCAAACAGTATAATTCTGTAATTAAGAACTGAAAAGAAATATTTTTATAAAAGCCTTTATTAAAAAGAAGCATTCATGGAGCAAAACAAAAATAGAGAGAGAAAGTCCAGGTAATCAAAGAATTTATAATTACCTAGCACAGGAAATTTACATATCTGAACAAACATACTATTATCTATATATAGTTTCTGAGTAAATTTAAACTCTATGTAATATACTACTCTTATCAAATGGTATCTAAAATTTTAAGTAGTCATAAAATATCAGGCTAATTTGTTTTCATAAATTAACTATCAAAATTTGATGAATTATAAAAATATTTCTCACTCATGTATATGTTGTTCTATAAGACCTAAGGAAAACTTATTTTTGCATATGATATCTCATCCTGTTTGCTTTCACTGCAAACAGGTAAAAGATAATGCTATATAATAATCATTTTGTTTAGTGTTTGTCTTTTGGTATCTAGAAGGAGACTAACAAAATTTACAAGTCATTTTATTTTAACAGATGTGAGATAGTAAACTTACTAGAATAATCTTAAGTCTTTGTATGGCACTGTTCTAATTCAAACTGAAGTTATAATGGCCACACAAAATGTACAAAATATTTTGGTTCATGTCCTTAGAAAATATTTCATGTTTTGTCATAATGGCTTCTTACTGAGGATTATTAGTGGCATCAACCCTGAAATTTTGCTTCTTATCCAATATATTTTTTCCATAAGAAGGTATGATCAAGAACGGGAATGGTGGCGTGCACCTGTAATCCCAGCACTGGGAGGCTGAGGCCAGGGGTCACTTGAGTCTGCGGGTTGGGGACTACCCCAGGCAACATAGCAAGACCTAGTCTTTAAAAATATAGCCAGGCATGGTGGCACGTGCCTATAATCCCAGCTACTCGGGAGGCTGAGGCTAGGAATCACTTGAGTCCACAGGTTCCAATCTACCCGGGGCAACATAGGGAGACCTAGTCTCTAAAAAAAACAGTATGATCTAGTAGATGCTCAGCAATAAGTTGCTGAAAGTGGCACATATATACACTCCGAAAAATTACTAATAGCCTATTTTTTTCCTTTCTTTTAAAGTGGAGTTTATTTCATTCTACAGACAACTATTTCATATTTACAATTAATATAGGCAGATAAGGTAAAATACTAACATAAAATAATACCATAAAATTAAAATACCTAATCAATTAAATTGTTTAAAGGAGTCAAATAGTCTACAGTGCACATGTGTGTATATTTAGTAAAGTAGTTCTTTGATTTTTTCCCGCATCTCATCTTTAATTTCAATTAGACAAAATTCTATTAGCTTTGAATCCAACTTTGAATAATTGCCATTAGAACATTTTAAACCTATTTTTCTAAAAAGAAATTCGTTAAATCTAAATTTAAATAGACAAGAAAAATGTTAACAAAATTTTCTAAAATTCAATAATCATTTTCATGCAAGGGATTTTAAGAAATAACACAACAGAAAGACTATTTTTTTTCAAGTGTTATTTTCTACACAGTTAATAATATAGTAATACTTACATGTTATCTTCTCCTACAATGCAAATAGCAGAAAGTATTTTTACTATTTCAGTCATCATGTTGGGTTGTTTTGGGTCAATTGCTCTTGCCAAGAGTAAAAGACTTCTTTCATCTCCTAGAATCCGTTGCAACCCAAACTAAAACATAAAACCAGAAATAGAACACCTTGTTTTAAAATGTCTAAGGAAGCTATAATTTAAAGAGCAATTTATAGTGATTTTCAAAAATTCATAACTCCATAATGAGGTACTACCTAATTATATGTATGTTCTTCAAATAAAAAGTTATCTTTTTTTATTTGAAGTGACTATATCTTATTTTTGCCCCTTGATCAGATAGATCTGCATTAGCCAGCCTAAAATTCCTGTAACATTTGAAAGAAAAATGGTAACAATAACAATCAGTATTTCTTCCACAAAGAACATGTACAGCACATACTGTTATCATTTACTAAAGTATTTCTAAATACATGATTGGCTTTACAAGTGATTCTGGAATTCATGGATAAATATGCCAATATATTTGTGTGGAAAATTAAGTTGAATAAAGGGTAAATGCTGAAAAGTTCCCTTGATGGTATATGCCAGTTAACGAAGCAATAAATTCCTTTATTATTTTTTCCCATACCTTCTCTCTCTCACCCTCATACTTTCAGGCAACTGTGCAGCACTTAAAAAGACCCAAGGAAATAGTATCTAGCTTTTAGTAAGTGTCACAGTCAACAAGATCTAGATGATAATATTTTATTCATTTATTTTCTAACTTTCAATATACGTGTATATATGGAAGGCTGTGTGGAGGACCCTCAAACAACTGAAAGTAGAACTACCATCTGACCCAGCAATACCACTCCTGGGAATCTATCCAAAGGACACAAAACACTCATTCATAAGGACACCTATATGGGCATGTTGCAGCACTATTTACAATAGCCAAGATATAGAAACAACCCAAATGTCCCAAAACGGAGGAATGGCTGAAAAAGATGTGGTATATTTACACAATGGAATATTATCCATCAATCAAAGAAGACAGACTTATGTTGTTTGCAGCAACGTGGATGGAGCTAGAAGGAATCATCTTAGCAGAAACAAGCCATAAAGAAAAAGGGAAATATGGGATGGTCTCACTTATTTCAGGGATATAGGAAAAACAAATTATCAAAGGCTTAAGAAAAATTTAAACTGCCAACAGAACTAAAGTATAGAACAAGAGGGGGGAGGGAGAAAAGGGGAGGCGGGAGAGAACAAAAAAGACTAAGATGGTGCATGGGTGATAAGGTGATAGGAGAGCAATGGAGTAGCCGATGATATAAAATATACAATATGTATTTAGATACATAAGTGCAAACAATAAAAAGTTGAAAAAAGAATATATGTGCATAAATGTGTAATATAAGAATAAAAAAATGTTAAAGAAAGTCCAAAATTTCAATTTTCACTACATAAAGACACTTTCTTTGATCTTTGTTCCATGAAGTATTTTTCAGATTTCTTATGGAGTATGTTTGCTTCCTTTTCTTTTTACAATCTAATTGTGAAATCTGACATTTCATCAGAGTAAAATTTTCATTTCAAGCTAACCTTTAGAAAAGTACCAAACATATGAATATTTTCATGAATCCTAATTTAACTTTCCAAAGAACTCAGGGAGGAAAAAAAAAACAAAACAAACTAGTAAAGTTCTTATATGTGAGGTTTTATCAGAGGTAAAAATAATTAAGGAAATATACTGAAACAGGTAAAAAATAGAAGGATAAGATTAAAAAGAAGCAAAGGAATCAATAGGGATATATAAATCTAAAGTTGGTCAGTAGATAATAAGTAGTATGGAAAAGAAGTGAACAAACACATGTAAAAAAATGAGAGATGATTATCACACGATTACCAAAAATAAATAACAACCTGAAAATTCAAATTTTAAAAGTAGTTTTTAAGTAGCTTATAATATATTGGGATATACTAAAAATTAAATGAAGACATAAAAGATAATTTTAAAAAAACATAAAACCAAACATCAGAGCAAGATTATATAACTAGATGTTATGGGGTAATTTCTTTTTATGATCATATTATTACATTCATTGTATAAGGGAAAGAAATTTTTATGTAGGTCAAATTCTTTAGGTCAAACAACTTTCATGTTTAAATTATTTCAGATGAAAGTTTCATTCATTATGATAATTTATTCTAACAGGAAATGCATATATCACTGTATATTTTTAATTTTGAATGCGTACTGTATGCCTATTATTGTGTATGCCTATAATTTATGCATTGGATATTAACATGCCCTTACTAAAGCTTCACCTTAATTTAGAACAATCTAAATCAATGACTGTGTTCTTGAAAACTGCCAGACTTTAAAGCAGTAAGTAATTATGTATTGACAAAGCAACTTAGATCTTGGGGAAAAAAATCCTAAAGGAAATCTCACAGGTAACTAACTACCTTGAATACAGTTACATAGCATCCAGGAAAGCCTGAGAATTGACAACATCAATCAACAGAAATTTAGAAAAAAAAGTGTCCTGTAGTTAATTTTACAAATTAGGGAACTGACAGCCAGAGGTCAAATGATTTTCCAAAGACTACTCAACTTATTACTGGCAAAGCATGAACTATAGCTGCTAATTTCTAAAAATGGGTTGTTTTTCCATTATTAGTTTGTTACCCTCTTTAAAGAAATAGATCAATCTTGAGCTGTGGAGAAGAAATGGTCATTAAGTGATTTTCATTAAGGATCAAATTCTGTGTAACTATGTCATCAGAAAAAAAGTCTAGGAAACAAGACTTACATATTTGCATGACAAAAATCTATAGCTTGGGAAGCAAAGATATTTTAAACAATATTTAAACTAGTGATACGCATCATAAAGACTTTTCTGTAAACTGATTAAGTCATTACTTTGTTTATTTTATACTTTCTTACTGTTGAACAACTTACCAGCTTTTGGAATAGGTAAAAATAACTATTACTTACCTTATTATTCATAAATGCTTTGAGGCACTGGATGAGTTTATACTGATTCTTCTTATCAATATTTTCTTGCCTGTATGAAAGAAAAAATCATTATGCTGTGTTTAAAAACTTCCCCCTTGGCAACGCTTAAAGAATGTTTATTCTCACTGTTTCTTGTCCAGAAGCTTCTCCAGCACATCCAACAACAGTCCAAGACCTTCATGACCAAAGTTGTTAACCCAGCTATAAAAAAAGAAAAGAAAAAGTATAAATAAATGTTTTTTTATATTTCAAACAATTAAAGTCCAGAAACGAAACTTTAATTTTCAAATCTGATAATCCTATTTAAAGTGTTATCATTGATTACTTCCACATCCATTCTTCAACTATTGTATCTCTAAGAATGACTCAAATCCTTACCTAAATCCAGATATCGTTTCACATTTTAGTCTGTGTTAATAAGCTAAATTTATTTTCCCCTGTGTATATTGTCCCTAAAATCAGTTCCTTTTCTAATTCATATTTTCATTTTTATTATTGTTAAATGATAGATTTTACTAGCTATTTTAAATAAATCTTTAAATTAACCTATCAATTAAATTAAATTAATAATGAATAATTGTTTCACCTATTTATCAGTGTTTTGTAAGTATATTCTCTACCCCCTTCATATGCAGTCACCATAGAACTTTCACCACCAAAGCTGCCAAGTAAAATAGACAGAAAAAGATAAATATGGATGGTGTCATTTATGTGTGTAATATAGAGAAACCAAACAAAGAAACACTTCAAAACCAACTCCTGGCATCTAACCATTCAGAGGGCTAAGGGGAAATGGTGAGAATGGGTTGGAGGAAAAAACACAATGGACACTGGTGGAGGACAAGGGTTGCCTTTTCGGTGGGAGTGCTGTGCAGACTATGTTTAAAATAATACCTACATAGTCAAAATACTTTAAAGAATAAAATGATGCCACTTAAGTAAATTAAAAAAAAAGTAAAAACCAACCCTTCAAAACGGTCTTTTATATTCTTTTCTGAACACAACTATATTTGAATCTTTCATACTTAAAATAAGAATCCCATCTTTTTCACTTTTGGACTTTTTTATTCATTAAAGATTATGGTAAGTCATAGAGATATTATAGAGGTTACAGACAACAAAATGGCAGTTTACCCTGGTGTAGCTTTCTGTCTAGAAAGTGGGAGAGTGATGATAACCAGATTAAACAAACAAAAACAAAAACAAAAAAACCTTCTTAATACAATGTGCTTTGATGCTACTAAGAAAAATACACTTTAATAAATGAAAGGTTACATGCCCTGTGCAGTAAGGAAAGGATACTTTGATCTGATGGCATTTAAAAAGAACCTAAAAGAAGTAAGGTATTTCCCAGTAGGGGGAATAAGGGCACGTGGGTTTTAAGGAGGTAGCTAGTGTGCCTGGAATATTCCAGAAACTGTGAAGCGCCTTGCATGTCAGTAGTTGAATAAACAAGCTTGAGATAGTAGCAAGATATGAAGTCCCATAGTGGTAGAAGGTTCCAAATCAACCGATCTCACAGAGGTATGTTTGAATTTTAGTAATGTAGATATACTCTACTTCTAGAATAATTACCACAAATGCCTTCTCTATCTGTGGTCTCTGCCACCACTCTAGTTTAATTGTTTACTGTGCCTTTAATATGTCAGGAGTCTCCTAAGGTTTCTGCATCTTCATTGTTCTTTATTCATTTTATAAAATGCTACATTACATTACACTTAACCATAGTCTTCTGTTTAAAAACTTTCTCTAGGTTATCTAACACATTTCAAATCCCTTGGCACATAGTTTTGCTCTAATCCCAACCTACCTTTCTGGCCTCAGGCCAGATAAAACATGTTCCAATAAGAGACAAATTATATTTCCTGGAGCCCCCTCCCCCCTCCTCCCCTGCTTTACATAATATCTTCCTAGAATAATCCCAAACTCATCCCACCAAACCTTTAAGCTCAAATTGACTGTCAATCCCTCCAGTCAAGCTTTCCCCCATAAGTCCTCTATTAAAATAGTAGTTGTTTTCCTTTTAACTCCTAAAGTACGGTTATCTCTTACTGCTTAACATGCTTCTTGTCACACATGTCTAAACCACTTTTATGGATTATGAATTATCTGAAAACAATTATATTCTTTCATCCACACATCTGTCTCCATATTACTTCACAATTCTATTTTCCATTCACATTTCTATTTCCATAATACTTGGCACCGTTGACACAGAGCCAATATTAAATAAATATTTGCTGATTAAAATATAATTAAACTGATTGGCTTACGTGGTTAAGAGAATTGGTAGTCTCATATTGCTCAATAATTTCACAAACATAAACTAATATACAGTTGACTTCTGGGAACAATAATTAAAATCCATATATATTTAAGTCATGAAAATATTTCTATCTCAGTGTTTGAACTACTCACTTCATATCTGTCCAAGGTAAAGCTTATCAAAAACTGCAAATGGCTACATTCTAAGAGTAACAATAAGAAACAGCAGATCACTGAGGAAAATATACTTATAAAATAACTCAAGCATTCAGAACCAATCACATCTGCAATACAAATGGAAGTACATTTTAAACAAATTCTGCTGTAATTTCCATAGCAAAAATGAAAAATAATCAATATGGCATTGTAATGATAATTGGTAGAAAGCTACTATTCAATTGCGGTATGTAATCAACAAGTACAATGAGATATTTTCTCTAAAGTCTCTCAATAATCAGTGCAATAGTCAGGATATCAACTCTAAGCATAAAATAGTATATTTAACCTATCACAGCAAAATCAGCAGACATCACTAGAGAGCAATATATCCTACAGCAACCTTAAAATAGGTGGAATTCTTAACAAATCTCTATATCTCTATAGAGCTGTTGTATGTGCTTTGGCATTTGGGAAACAAAAATAACGTATGATTTTCTAAAATTTAACTTACAAATTCTCTTTAAGAGTCTAAATTTTACTTGTACTATTTTACACCTACTGCTATTAAAATTATTAGACTTATTTCTCTCTTGGTCTAAGAAAGTATTTGACGCAAGAACATGATTTATTTTTGTTCTCTTGAAATACACACATCCAAGACTGCTTCCAATTGTGCCATTTATGATACTTTGGTTTCACATTGAAAACTACTATTGATCTGAAAAAGAAATTGGATACAATCATGAAGTGAAAAATCTTAACTGAACATATTTTAGGGCAATTAGATCTAAGTAAGAAATTCCAAGGACTTTAAAACTAGAGGCTATGAGTCCAAAAGGAGTCTTTTGCTAGGGAGATCAAATAATTATGATATATACAGATGACACTCAAGAGGTTAAAAAAGGGATGTAGCTAGATATAACATTATCCTTTTTCTCTTATCATCATAGTTTTCCTTCAGCTCATTTTCCCTTTCTCTCTCTCTCCCTCTCCCTCTCTCTCTCTTTCCCACTCCAGTTGATTTTAAACAATACAGAAGAAACCATGATACAGTTTAAAAACAAAAGGTTAGCTTCTACATATTGCTCACAATTTTGATACAGCACCATCATAAATAAGTATAAATCACTGCTTCTTGGGTCCTACTCCAGACATACCAAATCAGTAACTATAGGGATGGAGCTTAGCAGTTTGTAATATAACTACTCCAGATGATTCTGATGCTAGCTCAAGTCCAGGAAGGAGTAGTACAACTGTTGAGAAATGGAGGAAGCTTTTTTCAGGCTTAAAAAGTCAAGATTGTTGGATTATATTGTAAATTCATTTTTAATAATGAGAAAATTCCAGTTTTTTATAAGTTGGGCCAGTCATAAAAACACCAATAGCATATGAGGGTCCCTTATTCTCCATTCACTAGTTATTTATGGTCTTTGTAAAATGGGCCATTCTCACAGATGTAAGATGAAAGCTCATTATGGTTTTGATTTATATTTCCCAGACAAGTGATAATAGCATGTTTGCATGTGGCTATTTACCTCTCTCTATCTTCTTCAGAGGAGTCCTTATTTAGCTTGCATGCCCATATTTTTATTGGGTTGTTGGTTTCCTATGTGTTGAGTTGTTTGTGTTTAAGGTATTAGATATAATCGTCTTGTCATGTGTGTGAGGTGCAAGTATTTTCTTCCATCTACTAGGAAATTGTTTTATTTTTATATAACTTTCTTTTGTTATGCAGAAGTATTTTAGTTTGACACAGTCAAAATTTATTTATTTCTATTTTTGTTTCCCTTGCTATTGGAGATTAAATACACTGAATCCAATGTCCTGAAGAGTATTCCTTATGTTTTCTTCTACTAGGTTTCGTATCCAAGACTTGTACATTTTGAGTTGATTTTAATATAAGATAAGAGATAGTGATTGTTTGAATTTGGCTCTCCAGTTTTTTCAAAGCCATATGCTGAAGAGACTTTTTTTTTCCAATGTATACTCTTAGATTCTCTGCCAGAGATTATGTAAAGATGGCATATTTTTGGACTCTTAATTCTATTCCATTAATCTGTGTGTCTATATTTTAACTCCAATGCTAAACTGTTTTTGATTTGGAAATTCCCAACTAAAACATCCAAGCGAGATTTCGATAAGGCAACTTATTAGAAAGAATAGGACAATTATGTAGCTTATACTTTTTTTTGGGGGGGGGATGGTCCATATAGTCTAAAATTTCACTGCTTAGATATTAACATATTGGTGCTTTTATAGTTTCCTGTAACCTAAGTGAAAGAGTTTATCTAACATGCTAAATATCAAAGGTGATGTTTTGTGACCATCACAAAGGACCTATTTAAACAAAAACAATAGAAAAATTAGCCAAGGCAACTAATTCCCAAGTAAGCAAAAACCCAAGATTAGATCTGAGAATTGAAAAAACCAGGAAGATCTTATAGAAAACAAGAAACTGACCCACAATGAGATAACATTTTCTGACCTTATGTACGAAAGTCTTAGAGCTACCAGAGAATCCAACATCTGCTTCATTTGCTCATGAAGTGAAAAATTAAAGATCTTTTCACAAGTTTCCTCAAAGGTTAGGAAATTATCCTATCATTCATCAGTGGACTATGCCTTGAGACTACACAACACTTGCATAAGCTTTAGAAAAAAAGCAATTTAGGTTCCAATCCCATTTCTATTATACTTGGTTAGGTTACTTTTCATCTGCTACTTAAGCTTTTGAAGTTTGTTTTAGCACCTTCCAAATAGGTATGAGAATATTACCTATACTCCATAAGGTATTTATGACAATTAAATAAAATAATTCATGAGAATCAGCATAGTGATATTTGTACAAAGATACTGTTGAAGATGCTAAAAAACAACTTCCAGGGTCTTTGAATTTTCTAGATCAAAACACACTATGAAGTTTGAATATAAATTAAAGAGCCCTTTTCAAGAATATTAATAGCATTTTAATAAATAGTATCTTAATATGAAAAAAGCAGAATTTAAGCAGACACTAGATTTCTTTTAATGCTTGACATTTTTTGTACTTTAACAGCATGCTTTATTAACAGCTTCAATGTTAACCTTGTGTTCATATAACAGTTTTGATTAATATAACATCTTATTTTTCAATCCCAGAGGTAAAACCTATTTAAAATAACACAGCTTTTTGAAATTTGTATTTATTTATTTGTTTGTTAGGTATTTATTTATTTTTGACATCATCAGCCCCAGGGTTGTACCACTACTCTGTCACCAGTGCACTATTATCTTAATCTTTTGCTTGATTTTTAAATGACTTCATAATATAAATATTTGATACTCATATGATCTTGTGTATTTTCATTAACTTCTAATTATGCAATGTTATGTATACTTATTTCTGACTATCTTTAGTGCTGATAAATTCACATTAGAATAGACATGGAAAGTGAAATGATGGGAAAGAGAAGAGGATGTAGAGAGAGAATCTATTTACAGTCCATGCATAATCCTGACAGAAGTAGTTGTATAAAAATTTATAATAAGATTTTAAAACAGAATCTATCCAATGCATTGAGATAATTATTTTTAAAGGGCCACTTATCAGCATACCAAAGCAAGGAATACCTTATGTTTAATTAAGGTTAAAAGGAGTCATTGAAATCTAAATCCATGAGAAAGTAAGATTCTACCCTTCTTTCATACATTAAAGATAGACTCTAAATTATTAAGTTACAATTCAAGTAAATATAACTTAAAATTAAAGACTTAATGGATAGATTAAATCAGTACACTCTAGAAAATATAAACATATTATGAAATAGTGACTGCATGTGCATTTATAATTGTTTTGTATAAATTCATTTCTCATTCAAAAGGGTTACAACTAAAATTAGAACATTCTATCCTAAATCCCTTAAGTTGTAAAGGCAATTGTTCTCATGTGCCTGAGTCCAATATTAGTCATGTCATCCTTTTATCACCATTTTTGCAGCGTTAAAGGCTAGTATTAAGGGTTATGTGTTCTATACAAAGGATTTTATTTCTTTCTAATGGTGTTCTATCCCCATGTGCAATCTCTCAGTACTACCCGAATAACCAGAACAGCAAATAAAATGAATAATAGTTCAGAATTTCTGGGAAATTCAGAAAGTTGGTAAAATTTTAAGGCATAAAACAACTAATTCAAATGGTTGAACAGACTATAAAGGTGATTGCAATTGGCATTTGTACAGTTTAGTAGCAGGAAAACATTTGCTTTTAATACCAATGATGTCAATGTAAATTTTTAAATCTGATTAAAACTTGAATCTTTGTTATAGGCACTTACGGAAACAAAAAGGATACTGATGATTAAAATCTATGCACGTGCAGTGTAAACAGTCCATACTTCGGTATCTCCAAATAGTAACGAGAATAACTTGGCTGTATTTTCAGCATTTAAAAGAATAATCTAGAGCTAAGCAATATTAGGTAATTCCATCATCAACATATATCACACTAGACAATAAAATGTTAAAAACAAAAATAAATTTGATTTGTATGTTTTACGACTACCTTCCTTTTAGTCCAATGAAAACATATATAGTGACTTGGGTTTGTCTACATGAAAGTAAACACAATAGCCTTGGGCATGAATGCCTTTGGAACTATTCATCATGGTATATTAACGTATGAACAATCTCTGAGCAATTTAAAGTATCTATTAGATTTTATACATCCATTTCCAAGCATTTGTGTATATAGATATGAATCATGGCTTTAACTGACCACTTACTTCACCTGATTCATAGAAAGGCTGAATATCTCAATCTCCCTGATCTGCCGCTCAGTGATTTTGACTTCAATGTTGAGATAGATTACAATTTCGTTAGAAAACAACAAAGATTTTCCATCTTTTTCTACATACTGTTATTTGCTTAAGAGAGTTTCATCCGTCTACATTTATTCTTCCCGGCAGGTGTCTGTTTCTTGTTACTAAGACACTTTGTAAGGTTTCCTCACAAAGAAAGAAATGGATATTATATATTTGTGATGCTATATAAAAACAAAATCCTCTTGCATATTTATGACAAATTTGCAAAGATCAATTGCTTGAGTTACATATGAAAATCTCTTGAGGGCAAGAGTTCAAGTAAAAATCCACTCTCAAAGGATGAAAGCTCCTTTTTTTTTTTTTATAAATATACTTAAGTTCTCAGATTTACTTTAAGGATAGTCAAATGGCTTAAGATCAAGTCTGTTAAAATGCCCAGCAGGTTACAGAACAACAAACATTTTTCACTCCACATTCCTTTAAAAACTGTTCGAAAAGTATGAGATGGTCTTACACCACAGCAATAATGAAAACATAATTTACAGAAATTGAAAATGAAAATGAAAAAGTCCTCAACCTAGAGTCAAGAAATGGTAAGCAGAGGAAAGAGCATTCTGGATATTCAAGCAAAAGCTAATCAAATTTTAAATGTTTTTTAGTGCTTCAGATTATAAGAAAATTATGTTAAGAGACTTCCTAAATTTCCTTCTTAGTGATAGAACCAGTAAAACATTAATTTCCACAAAAAAATGTACTTTTCACTTTCTTAAGGTAAGTAATACAGCTAAAATTCCATCACAAACTCCCAAGGACATCCAATAACTTGTAGTTTGCTGAAATTTTGCTAAAATAAATTCACTCCAAAAGATTACATCCCTAATCTGTAAATCCTGGAAACAAAACAGAGCAACAACAAAATTTATATGTTTTGAGCAGAGTAGTAAGTTCTTTAAATGCAATGAGAAAACAGAGACATTAGCACGTATCACACATTCACTAATTTTGAAACAAGTTCTATATTATACTGTCTGATTCTTGTGGGCAGCAGAGAAGCTAAATGAATTTCTTTCACAATCATAGGGGTAAGGAGAGTTGAAGGATAATTGCTATTTGATGACTGAACAACAGAAATACAACTGTTCTCAACGACCAGGTGCAGCTCCAAAAACATATAATTAATGATTCATTACAAAGTGTTTTAGTAAAAAAGATGAAAGAAATTTGATGTTCACAAATACTTTTAACACAAGATAACTAGCAAGAGGACTAGGAAGAACTGTTTTTGTTTTTGTTTTTTTTTTGGGGGGGGAGTCTTCATTGTAAATGTCAAAAAAAAATCTGAACAAGTCTAAATGTGTTGTTTTGGAATGTTATCTGTAATAGTAATTATTATTCTAGCTTATTTTGATGTCTCATCTAAAACTGGGGAAAATATTATAGATGCAGAACCCTAACATATAGCACTTTTAAAATATTTTGCCATTTTAATCAATGCATAATACTAACTTATATGATACTACAAAATTCCTTTTTTTTTCTTCTGACAGGAAGTAGGATTTATATCAGGTGTGACCAAGAAGGAGGTAGCACTGTTAAGTTACAGCAGTTCAGCAGTTCAGATCTTCAATTTGTCCAAAATTAGGGATGTATTTGACCCATAGATACTCTGGATGAGTTGCTTTTCAAATACTATGTCTTCAAACTTATCCATATTAAATTGGGTAAAGCCCCGCTTCTTAGAGATTTGGATCTCCTGGCAGTCAGAGACTAGCCCAAATAGGAGCTCTGATGTATGCTCATTTTTCTACTGCTTGATGCTAATGGACATGATGATTAGGCCAATGTTAACTCTGACTACTATGCCCTAGGGCATTCCAAAGCTAGTCTGCATACTTGTATAAAGTTTCAGTCTCAGCATAGGGCAACATCTTGTTGATATAGATAATATGGACAGAGTAGAGCCATACTTAAATATAAATCCCATCTTTGCGATAGTTTTTCAATAAGTACATGTTGGCACAAATAAGCCTCAAGGGTTTTGGAAGGGAATTTCTCATATTCATTTGACACTCTACCACAACTGAATGAGAACTCATCTACTTTTGTTTGCGCTGTATCAGATCTTAGTGGATTTTGATGTCCTGATACAGATCTTGGCGTCTGGGATACCATAGCAGAAGTGAGACACTGAGTACATTTTTTCCTTACAATACGGGCAACAACAGACAGGTCAAATGCTGATGGGTTACACTAAGAGTTTCAGTGCTATGCCAAAAAGAGATCAAAGTTCTTAAGCATTTGTAGCTGATTTAGCTTTTCAAGGTATACTACAGCATCATACTACCTTCTATAGTCTGCCTCTATGGGTTCTATTACAAAAGAAAATTTTTCAGGTTTAAAGTATCCTTTGTGAGTGGGTATACAACTAGAGTTTTACTGACCAGGGGCAAATTCTCCCCAAATTAACTGTCTATATCTAACTCCAGTTGAAAAGCTAAGGTCATAGAGCAAACACTGTTATCTAGTATACATGGACCTTCTTTCAGCGACCACACAGAATACTTGCACTCCAAGTACTAACTGGTATCTTAATTGTGAATTGTCAGCTAACCAGCTACTATAAAAAGTTTAGTCTCAAGGACATTTCTCAAGAATGCTTAGCTGTGGGTTAGATTACTGAAAGCCACATACAGTACTGCTGTTCTGGATCTTTTTAGAAACATCATGATTTTGAATTGCTTTAACCAAGGAACCATGTAGGAAATGGACATTCAAAGAAATATGTCATAGTTTAAAAAATTAGGAGATTCATTCTACTGTGTTTTTCAATATCCCTCACATATACAACCACAAAATAAAATCTCTAAATTCAAAATTAAGAAAACATGTCCTTCGTAACAAAAATATACACTGCCAATCGTCAGATAACAGTTATGTGTTTCAACACTCTGCCTTTCTTCTACCCACTACTCCTTAGCTACAAGAAAAATCATAAACTATACATAAATCATTACCTGGAATTGTCCTAGGCTTTTTGAAAAACACTACTTTCCATTCTTCTTTAGTTGAAGTTTTTATTTTTACTATCATATTAATAGTAGGAAGATACCTGCATCTCTTCTTAAAAGCTGAAATCACATTAGTAACAGCCCCATAAGAGAAATGAAAACTATAGTATGTGTTCAAGATCTTTAGCTAATTAATTAATAAAAATATAAATTAAAAGTTTCAAATGACATACAACATGAGTATTTTCTTTCCATGAATAATTTTGAATATATAGAAGTGCATACAAATGCTTTATAATGCTAGGGAGAAGCCTTCTATTATGAAATTAATTTAGTTTGTATGACTAAACTCTTTTACTAGATTTTAGTAAATCTTGCCTTGCCACCTATGTAAACAGGTACAAGCATCCAATTATTTTAGATAATTATTATATATACACACTGGTTTTCTAACAACACATATCATTCAATTTTATAATGCATTGCCTTGGAGGAGGTTCATATGTCATATAAGAGTAAAATAAACACCAACACATAAGCCATCATTCATACCACCTTCATATTTATAACATTTCATCCTACTAAAATAATAAATTAGAAATAGGCATCAATATTTGTTATTCTATATTTTATTAGAAATAAGAAAGAACATATAGATCTAATTTCTTCTATTATGAGAATACTGAATATTAATATTGAGTATGCCTTAAGTAAAAATTTTGTTTCTAAGTTAACATTGCATAATTAAAAATGCAATGTATCTTATAATTTATGAAGTACCAATTTATTATCTAAATGAGTTTGAATATGGGTGATGTTAATACAAATTGCTGACCAATAGTTTAAAAACAAAAAACTTAGGTACTGAAATAACTGCACTGAATCTACTATTTTCTATTCTATATAAAAAACATACTAGAGTCATCTAAGATAATTTATACATTTGAAACTTAAATGGAGCAAAATGAAAATACCAATATGAAACTATTCAGCTTTAGTAATACTGTCATAATGCTGCCTAATGAGATAGGCTCACAATTTAAAAACCTATTCATATTTTTGCATCATAAAAAATTCCTTAATTATTACTGCTTTTTAGATAGGTAGTTTGTTGTAAAATGTTCTAAGAATATTGATGTGAACCTACCTTTATATTAACTTTCTAAGTAGCATTGGCTTTTTTGCCAACATTTTAACAAGTTTAATGTAGGTTGCTTGAACTGTTATTAATACCCATAATTCAAAAAGTGCTTTCTAGTCACCATTTATATTACTGTCAAAAGTCAATTATTTTCAGTAAAATGATTATTAAAATACATATTTGTTAGTATGCTAGAAAAATGTTTAAAAGTTAGAAAATATCAAGATAATCAAATGCTCCAAAGGTAATGCAAATAACTCTGCATATAAAAACTCCACAAGATTGTTTAACTGTTTTCATGTGCTTGCAAATATTTGTTTAGGAAGCTATAATCAGCCGGGCATGGTGGCGCATGCCTATAATCACAGCCTACAAGCACAAGGCCGAGGTTAGGAATCGCTTGAGTCCGTGGGTTCAAGACCTGCCAGGGGGTTTGAGGCTTGCCTGGGGCAACATAGCAAGACCTAGTCTCAAAAAATAGCTGGGCGTGGTAGCACATGCCTATAATTCTAGCTACCTGGGAGGCTGAGGCTGGTGATTGCTTGAGTCCACAGTACCCTGGACAAGGTGAGCCTGTGGCTCCCTGGGCAACAAAGTGATACCTAGTCTCAAAAAAAAAAGGGGGGGGGGAGCAGCTATAATCACTGATAATGAAAATAGACACCATACCATAAATCGACATAATAACTAAGATTCCAAGCAAAAGAGAAAAAGGGCTTCTAAGGGGTAAAATATCCCTCATACTAAAAACAATTTCAGCAACAACTCTGAACTCCAACTCTGAAGATCCAACTACCTATTTCGTTGGATCGTCATAAAATGTATTGTCAAATATCTATACATATTGTAATGGCTTGTTTGGGAATAAAATTGTACAGTTCATTGGTCATTTCTGAGCAGGCACTGTTTCCTTTCATAAACTTTAGTAAGGTTGTATGAAACTATTTTACAAAAGTAATATGAATTTTCTTCACAAATTATTTGTAAACAACATGGTTCTCATATTAAAACATACAGACCATGGTTTGTGCAAAGTCCAACGTGATTTGTGATAACAGATTTGTATTTATTTTAAATCCAAAACTTAGGATTTTATGGCGTTAAATAGTGTTGCAAACATTGAATTTCATTAATTCACTATGCAGAAAAAATTGTAAAAAACATGTAGTTTGTCTCTAGTTTATGAATATGTTTCAAATCAACCCAGAAGATTTTATTCCTGTGTGGAGGATGTTACCATCGTTTGTTTTTTTTTTTTCCTCTGATTACATCTGAAAATGCATGGTCACAAAACAGTACAAGATTAATGCAAATTCATTCTCACTGCTAGAGAAGAATAGGTTGTTATTGATGGCAAGTCAATATCTACATCAAATCACACATTATTGTATATAAATTATACCATGCCAACCATCATGAAACAAATAATAGGGCAAGAGGGTCCTTTCCCCAGAGAAATGTAAAATCTAAATGAGAAAAGTACACATATATGCATGAAATTGTTATTGAATATAAGTAGGTATAGCTGAATGTATGTAGTACAAAGTAAATGCTGAAGGAATGTATAGTAAGGTAGTGATTTAGATAAGGTTAATGTTGGTTTAAAAACTATATGAAAGATGTATACCTCTATCATCTCAGTAATTAAATATCATATGAATCTTAAATTCATGACTTTATTCAATATTCTAAAATGAGTATACTGTGAGATTATGTAGCCAGCTATTAGTATGTCTGTATGTGTGCGTTTATAAATAGTTTATTATTTCACTACAGGCTAAACAAAAACAAACCAGTTAAAACTGTGAGAAGGAAGAAAATAAGTCAGAGAGGGTAAATGCTTGATTTTTTAAATTTAATATATTTATTTTTAATTGAGGTGATATTAAGATAGATTCAATCACGCATTTCCACCATTCACTAACTACCACCAATCACCCATATTCCACCACCAAAGATCATTGTGCTTCCTTTCATCTTTGTTCTTTCCCTCCCCCACACCCCTCCTCCCATTCTTGCTGCAGTTCTGTAGTCAGTTATTAAAGCTTAGTCTCTAAGCTTGCTTTTATCTGACTTTTAATTTAGTTACATTATATTCCTTGTTAGTGACACCATTTGTTATTTTTCTTTCACATTCTGGCATAATTTCACTTAGATTTACTCCATAAAGCTGCATCTATATTGCTGCAAGTGGTATGAGTTTATCTTTTTTAATCACTGAGTAGTATTCTATTGTGTGTATATTAGTAACAGGGGGACATATGCATATCTTATAAACTGTGACTCTGTCAGTAATAGTCCCATAAGAGAAATAAAAACTCTACTATGTATTTAAGATCTTTAGTTAAATTAATAACAATATAAATTAAGTTTCAAATGACATATATGGGTATTTTCCTTCCAAGACTGATTTTGAATATACAGAAGTGCACAAAAATGTTTTATAATGGAAGAGAGTTAGTCTTCTATCACGAAACCCACTTAATAAGTATAATATAACTAAACTGTTTTACTGATTTTTATATGCGATAATAACTATTTCTCCAGTTACAAGTTCCCTAATAATACTTATTATTTACACACATACTGGTTTTCTAACTTAAAACACATTACTAAAATGAAAAAACACATTGCCTTAGTGGAGGCCCATATGTCATATAATAGCAAAATAAACAGTAATACAGGAGCCATCTACCTATAACATTCTATGCTAGCAAAATAATAAATTAGAAATTGTCATCCATATTTGTTGATTTCTATTCACACTGTCACTAAACCTACTTAATATTTTTCCCATTCATTCCTTTAAGCACACCATTCTACAAAAAAATAAAAATAAGGGAATGGATACTGCAGTAATTTACCAAGCCAAAAAACCCCTGAGAACATGGATAGAAGACAGTTCCCCTCAGAATACAGAGGGCAGGGAGGAATTTATATATATATATATAAATATATATATATTTATATATTTATATATATAAATATATAAATATATATATATATATATATATATATATATCAGTTCCCAGACACAAAAGCAATTTACCCTCTCCAAGGAAAAGGATTTGGTTGCTGTTTTACTATTTCTGGAAAAATATGCCTAGGGAGTGGGGGGGAAGTGACTACCCAGAGAACAACCAGTTCCCTGTGAATCAACACAAACATGAAAGATATTGACCTACAGATATAATCATAAATATAATGTCTTAATCTTATGGTTCCTGTGTCGATATAAGTAATACCACCAAAGAATATTGTGATTCCTAGACTATTTCTTCTCATACCATTATCTTGAGGAAGAAATATGTCCCTTGTTGCTTCACCAGCCCTGACTTCTGATTTTCTCTAGAGTAGGGAAGCTTCTTCAATAAACAGTGGTTCAGAATTTCTTGTGCTTATGAAAGACAGAATTTACAAATATGCATGAAATTAAAATAATAGATTTATAGCAGTACCCATTTGTGGTTTTCAAGAGTGCCATTTACCATTTCTTTGTTTTTGAGGAGAAGATACATTAAGTTTCTGCCTCAGAAATCTTAAGCAAGAATTGGTGATCAGTTTTTGTGAGGGCTAACAAAAATAGTCCTTATCCTAAAAGTTTTCCTGACAGTATGGATTGCTGCTAATGCTGCATTTAAGGAATTTTCTATTTTTGAACTTTTTGTGACTCAATTAAGACAGGTAATGTTTTCTTCTTTCACTTGTCTGAATAAATATATGTAATATGCAAATACATGTAACTATGCATGCATTTCTATATACATATATTATTTTCTTCTAATGTAACCAAACAAGTAATTTCAAAGATATCATCTTTAATGTATGTATAACTGAGGTTTTACTTTATTAAATTATTGTAGTGTCACATAGTTAATATAATCTATACTAAAATGCAACATTACAAGGGTATAACCTATTGTTGACACATATAGAGAAAAACATTATTCCCAGTATAAAATTATAAATCCTCATAGCAAGATTTTTCAAATGTTTTAAGAATTAAAGGCATGTAAAAATTTTGAAAAAGATTTTATAAGAACTCAAAAAATGTGTTAAAATTAATAAACTTAATATCCCTACAATTATATTTTATATTTCTTATTAACCTACAAGAATAATACCTTTATAGACATAAACAGAGCATTTAGTTCTTTAAATTAGATAAACTACAACTTCAAACATACAGAAATCCTGGCATCATAAGCTGCAATAGACTGAAATTAAATCAAACTATTATTACCTGTTTATTCATTAAAACTGATCACATTTTAAGAAAAAAGTTATTCAAAGGTAACTACGTTATTTAAACAGTATAATTTAAGTTTTGAGAAAAACAAACAAACAAACATAAACTTAAAAAAAACACTTTGAGGAGATGGCATTAGAGTAAGTGCCCTACTTTGCTCTGGGTAGAATGGACTGAGAGAAGTCTAGTGAGGCACTGAACTCATGATGGGGTAAGAAACAGGAATGCCTCACAATGACCAGTCAATGCTGACCATACAAAACAGAGGACATACAGAAGAAATTCAAATCTGAACAACAAAGCATGTGAAGGGGAGGAGAGGTTTAAAAAAGGGTGGAAACTGAAATGTGTACCCATGTCCAGACACAGAAGAACTCCTTGTAAATTTATCTGAGGGAGATACAGGCAAAAGAGTGCTGGGATGAACCAACAAGGCAGGACCCCAAATAAGAAAGACAAACCTCAGAAAGGGATAACTTAGCCAATGTACTAGCTCTGGGAGCAGGCAGAAATGGCAACAGAGTACATAAAATGGAGCAACATTGGAAGACACTGGGGATTCACTGAAAATTCAGTCCCCAGAATGCAGAGACAAGGGTCAAAAATACAGAGAGGAAGAGCTGGCAGTGACAGCACAGGTTCCAGCTATATCCATGTTCACCACTCTCACCATCCCAGTACCCTCCCCCACCCACAGAAGATCAGGTTACAGATTAATTCCCCTGATATAAAACACCAGTTACTGAAAAAGAAGTTCTTCATCATCAATGTTTACAAAGAAAACAATGGGGGCATGAAAAACCACAAACAAAATATGAGTCATCCTTAGGTGTATATTACACCATAGAACAAACATCTAGAACAAAACACAAAGATAGGAAAGATCATTCTTTCCATGAGATAGAGTTCAAACTATCCATCATAGATAATTTAAAGAAATGTTTTAAAGAAAACACACACACAGAGAACAGCTGATCAAGGATATACAAGAAAACTCAAGAAAAAATGAATGTCCTGAGAAATAAAATAAACAAAGATCAAAACTGAACATTTATATAAGGAAACAATAGAGATTCAGGATGCAAAAAGTTCAATTGAGGACAGAATCAATTCAGGAGAAAGCTATGGAAGTAGAATGGTCCAACTGGAAGATCAAAGCAGCAACCTTGAATATGACAATGCACAATGAATGAAGCTATAAGAAGAAAGGGTGATATGACTAGGAGAATTTTCCAGCTCCAAAAGGAAAGACAGTATGAGAATAATGAGTAATCCAGAATGGAAAGAGACAGAAGGGAACAGAGGCTTATTTAAAGAAATAATAGAGAAAAACTTCCCGAAGTGGAGAAGGAACTAAATGCACAAGTTCATCAAACTAGAAGAATACCAAATCATCTAAACATAATGAAACCCAAACCAAGAAACACAGCAGTGAAACTTCAAAGAGTTCAAGACAAGGAAAGAATATGGAAGCTGGCTTCAGGGCTACAGGGAAAAGACCATAACTTACAAAGGAAGTCTGATCTCACTTCTTACTTCACTGAAGAAACATTATGGGCAAGGAGGTAATGGAATGATGTGACCAAAATACATAAAAACAAACTGCAAGCTGAGAAAACTATCATGCAAGGCTATTGCAGATATGAGAAAGAAGTCAAGTTTCAGGCAAACAGAAAGGAGTTTGAAAAACGAAACTCCTTCAAGAAATGCTAAAAGGAGTTCTCATATCTCAATTGAAGAGAACAACTTCCACAAAGAATATAACAATGAAATAGAACCAAAAACTTAAGGACACAATGGCAACAGCAGACTTTCCTTATCAATAATAACTCTAAATGTAAATAAACCAAACTCACAAATTAAAAGGCACAAAGTGGACAGTTGAATTAAAAAAAAAAAAAGTCCAGGTGGCTGCTCTCTCCAAGAAATAAACCTGAGCTCCAAAGATAAATACAGGTTCAGAGTAAAGGTTTGGAAGACAATCTTACAAGTAAATGGGTGCAAAGGAAAGCAGGTACAACTACAAAAAGTAAGCAGGAAAAAAACCTCTAATATGTGGAGTCTGAACAGTACACAGTCGAATGACTATTGATTAATCAGGAAATAAAAGAAGCAGAAAAATACCTTGAGAAAAATGATAATATAGACATAGGCTTCTAGAATTTATATGACACAGGAAAAATATAAAAGTACAAATAGGGAAGTATATAATAATATGGGCCCATATCAATAAAGTGTTATATAAGTGATCTTATCTCTCAATTTAAGAAAATGAAAAAGTGAATAAACAAAACCAAAAGCCATACAATGAAAGAAATAACAAAAGGGTAGCAGTAAATAAAATAGAAAAAGAAAAGACTCAAATTTAGATAGAGGATCATAAGAAATTATTATAAACACTTGAAAGCAGGTAAGTTTTATAAGCTAGAGAAAATGGACATGGTCTTTGAAATATAAAACCATCTGAGACTGAATTGGGAAGATATTGAAAACCCAAACAGATTACAAAAAAAAAAGAAGAAGAAGAAGAAGAAGAAGAAGAAGAAGAAGAAGAAGAAGAAGAAGCATATTCAGAAGCCTCCCTAAAAACAAAATTCCAGTGTCCAGGAGACTTTACTAGTGAGTTCTACCAGACTTTCAAAGATGAGGTAATACCCTTTCTTTTAAAAATCTCCCAAAAATAAAAAATAAAAGCATTTATTGCTATCAGAAGGAGAGGGAAGGGAGTGAGAGGAACAAGAACAAATTAGATAGGGAGCATAGTGGACTATAATGGTGGACTATGGAAACGGGTAGTCAGTTTAGTATAGAAACAATACTAGAATAGGAAGATCCTATACCTCTAAAATGCAAACTATGCTGTAAACAAATAATGCATCAATTAAAAAAAAAAGCACACAGGTGACATGGTGGTGGGAGAAATTCAGAATATACAACAATGTAAGAAAATTAATTAATAAAAAAGCAAAACATAACTCTACACTTATATAAAAATCATTCAATAAAACACTTGAAATGAACATTTGAATCTATAAACAATTATTGGCACATGTGAATCAATCAATTGCTATATTTAAACTGATATACCTCAATGACTATATAAACCAAAGATGCATGGGAAATAAATACAACAGAAAGACTTTGTTTGTTTTTATCTCTTAGCTGTCTCTCTGACAACATCTATTTTCTCCTAACACATAGATATTTCAGAAAGTGAAGCTCCCACTCAAGTAAATAATAATTTTCTGTATCATTTTTCCCCAAAATTCTTCAACTCAGGAGTGTTTTTGAAAATCCTGTCAATTTGTCCATCACCATATCCTTCTGAATTTCAAATACAGTTAAGAAAAACCGAAAAGTTCAAAGCAGTTGGAAAAGCAATGAGTTTCCAAAAGATGCCAGTTGAAATCTGTTGTTGAATAAACCTTCCTATTTGATGGTTCAAACTAACAGCTGAAGGAAGAGGTCCTCCCAACCTTAATTAGAGAGGGATGGGGAGGAGAGTAAGTAAAGGCAGAGGAGAGCATAAAGGAATAAGGCAGAAGACAATGAGTACTATGGTGATTGGAAAATTATGGTGACCACATTTGAAGTTACAAATCCTGTATTATGAAAAAACAAACAAGGATGTAAAACAATGAAACCTCATAAACAAACAAAGCTCTCCTCTCACAGCGGTCCTTGATGGTCACATAACTGATAATTCATAGCTTTATTGCTGTCCTCAACACTCAAGCTGCTAAGATCACCCTGGAGCTCCCTTGCCTTCCTGTCAAGGACACTTGAGAATCAAAACAGCACTTCTTAGATGAAGTCCAGTCAGCATTCATCCACCATCTCAACCTTTTCTGATGTGGTAATAAACACACTATGTTCGGAGGTCACTTAATGGACTACACCCAGCATCATGTATATGTTGACTATTTCTAGAATGTGTGCTGTAACTCTTTTATTTGCTCCATGATGTGCATGTTCAACACTTAAAGGTTTATTGCCGCCACAGATAATCTGAGGGTACTGATCACTTTGGCATATACTACCCACACAGAGTCAAGTAATCCCCGGCTTTGCATTATCTTTTCTGAGCCACAGGCAGACTTTGATGTTACGTCATTCATTTCATAAAGAATGCACTTTGGCACCTTTTCTGATTATCCACATAACTGAGATCTGCCATATTTCCATTCCTCTGACCTTGAACACATTGTGAACTGGAGTAGAGGTGAGCAGCTGGGTTATGCAGCACAAAAAACAATGTCTTAGATTTGAGTTCTGGATCTTGAGGCCCTAATTGAAGAAACTTTACCTCCCTCAAACCTTTTGTCTTTAATTCTACTGGCTCAACCCATGCTAGCAATATTATCAAAGGTTCCAAACCAATCCTTTATTTAAGTATAGCTCTGGCAAAACTGTAGGTTCAGTTTTGCACAAATAACAGAATTTGACATATAGGCTCTAATATTTACAGAGGGCTCCCACCAAATAATGGGCACATGAAAACAAACAGCTCCACATGACCTGTTAGCCAAGTGGCAACCAGAATGCAGCCTTCAGCCAATCAGAACTTTGGAGCTTCTTACATGATACCATAATTCTCTAGAATCAAATGATACTTTCTGTGCTTTTGAAACCATCAGTTAATTTTAAGCCTTTCCCATCAACTTTTTAAACATGTACTATTTATTATGTGCCCCACCCCCTTCATTCTGGAAAGCTACAAGTTCCCTAATTATTTCTTAAAAATTCATTTGTTCACTCATTCAATTAATTGATCAACAGAAATTTTTGGATTATAGGTGATAGGCACTGTGCTACAGCTAGGTAGATTATCTATACTGTCTTAAAAAAATAAAAACATCAACATGGTTACTGTTCTCAAAGAATGCACAACTCTTGTTCAAATCAAGAAAAATAGAAACATGCTGAAAGACATGACAAGATGGTCACCTTTGATTTGGTAACTTGGCCAATAACCATACTCAAAAGTAACTTATATCTTACCATTGCCTTCTAAATTTTTTGTAGAATTAATTTGCAGTTATTCCACAAAATGCATTATAAATGAAAACAGAATGAAATACTTCAATGTATACACAAATTAACTGAGTTCTAAGTTATTTTCAAGGCTCTCTGTGACTGTCTAGAGAAAAACAAGATTTGGTTCCTTTTATAGTAGAAAAAAATGAGTAAGAAGAAACTGGAGTTTCCACATATTCTTATTCAGTAAATTTTGAACTTAAGATTCTAGCAATTGTATATATCCCAGAGTATATATACATGTACATATTACATGTTACATTTTCATGTTACATAAAAATCCTATGAATACATTTAATTTTGCACATATTTAATTCTAAAGCTCTTTATTGCAATGAAGTTCTTTAAAAATCTATTGAAGGCCTAAATGTATAGAGTTTGAGGAGTTTATTAGTACTTCTTAAGGAACATCTCTTGACTAAAGAAATTTAATTTCCACTATGCCAAATTAAAGAAAAATATTTGTCACATATCTCCAAATTTTAGAATATAAAATTATAATTACCTCTCAAGTTCAAAAATACAAATATTTAATTTGCTGTAAATTAAGACTCTAATAAACATTATCTGAATACACATATTTCCATGCAAATATTGATATTTAACATCTGGATCCATGTTATATATAAAGAGGAATTACACATCCAAGTAATATTTCTGTTCTTAAAACTGCATGTAATTTGTGATCAAATTACATTTTTCAAATGTCTGTGGCCTCATAATCAGACTATGCCTTTAAAATAGATAATATCAGACTCAGGTTAGAAAAATCAAGATTAAAGTGAAATAAATGATTATATTCATCAAAATTAAATGCAGTACAAATTGTCTGAATCATCAAAATGATAAGAACCACCTACCTGACAGGATTGCTGGTTAAAGAAACCCTCAGAGATTCGAGGCAGTTAAGCAGTTTCTCATCTGAAATACCAGACCGTAATTCATGAACATATTCTTGTGAAGACAGGGTGCATTCATGTTTGCTGTTTTTCAGACCTCCCTATTAAAAAGAAGGGAAAAAATACTATTTTAGACAAATAACAGTTCTTTCAGAAAAAAATTTTAAAGCAATACATAGAATATATAAACACTTTACTGTATACAAAATTGTGAAGAGTATGTTTTGGACATTGAATTGGCATGGTAAAATCATGTTTATATTCCTCAACACTCTCCTCACCCTCATTTAAAAGAAAATTGCATTGCTGTACTCATGACCTGAAAAGAATATGGACTTGAGTTGAATAAAGTAACATTGACAGAGATGCTTGAATTATAATATAGACATTATGAATAGTCTTCTTTAACCTACAGGATGGGATGAACATTTAGAAATCCTTTTATTAATCTTCCTTGATGCAATATTTACACTCCATTCCAAAATATACAGTGAACCATATATATATATAAAACACAAATCTATTGAAATGCATAACTATCTCTATCCTAAATAACAAGAAAAAGTAGCTAAGATGCAAAATAAAATAACTATTCCTTCCTATGATGCCCCATGTTGTAGATTAATCTTTATTTCTATTGATTGATTGATTGATTGATTGATTGATTGATTGACTGATTGAGGAGGCTAGGTCTCAGTATATGTTGTCCGGGGAACCACAGACTCTCGTTGCCCGGGGTACCCTGGACTCAAGCGATACCCAGACTCAGCCTCCTAGGTAGCTGGGATTACAGGCATGCACCACCACGCCCAGCTACTTTTTGAGACTAGGTCTCACTATGTAATCCCAGAGGGGTCTCGAACCCACAGACTCAAGCGATTCCCAGTCTCAGCCTCCCGTCCTAGGTTTGGAATTAAAGTCATGCACCACCACAGCCAGCTTTGTAGATTAGTCATTAAAAAAGTGATTAAATATATTTATATGATACAGACTAGTTTTTAGATTTGTTTCCAATATGCATGAGGATATATCTAGAACTCGTCTCATCACAATGCCATCATCCTTAGCTCTATCACCCTTCAACTATGTAAATAGTTGGCAGGGAAAGACTGAGAGGAAAACATCAATACATTCATTGCATCATACATGAATGAATACATTCATTGCACTCACAGTTTCACATTGTATAGACATCAAATCAGACAACCTACCATTTTTCTGTATTAAAAATGTATACCCCTGATTTAAGACTCTAGTTTTGAGTCTCATTTCCTAAATCCATATGAATTAAATGAAATTTCTGTTAAGTATCTAAACTAGAATAAAGAAACATTTTCTATTTGGTAGAAGTCATATTGTTAGAGGATATCGAATTGTTTAATAAAACAATGTGGTAATAATGAGAAATGGATTCCCTAGGGTTTCATAGTATTTGACTTTTTTATTGAGATTGCCCACTCTATATAGAAATTGCCAATTATTTTTAATTTTTCAGTTTTTTAAAAATTCCATTAAATGGTGAACACTTAAAAGTATTATCAAGGACATCCCCACAAGATGGTGGAGCAGTAGACTGAGAGCAATCACTCTCCTGAGAAATATAGAAGGAAAAGAAGGAAAAAGGACTAATAAAACATCCCAGGAAGTCTAGGACTCTTGCAACAGGTCAGTGGATCACCTCCAGGAAGATCAAAAACCAGAGAGGCAAAGGCCCAGGGGCATCAAACAGCTCAGGGAGCACTGACTCCTCTGAGGCCAGCAGCCTCATTGGCCACTAGAGCCATTTCCAAGGAGGCATTCACAGCCAGCTGAAACCGCAGCTGTTATTGACATCAGCAGTAGTGTCACCTCCCACCCCAATGCCATTTAACTCCACCTGAGAACGCCTTTGCTCCTGGGGAGACTCAGGGGACTGAGGCAAAGCAGCACCACTGTGGCTGCTTGTGGTTCCCCCAGAGCCAGTGGCCATATTGGCTATAGCACACTGGGGAGAAGGTGCCAAGCCCTGGCTAGAAACCACTGCCTTCATCATCATCTACACAGGGGCGTCAGACAGCTTCCAAAGCAACATCTCCTCTGAGGCCAGCAGCCACATGAACGATTGGCACACTGCCAAGAAGGCACCCACAACCAGCTGAAAATGCAACCATCATTGTCATCAGGAACAGCATCACCTCCAAAACCAGCACCAACTAACCCCAGCTGGTAACACACTGGTTGCTTGGCGGATTTGGGAGACTGATGCCCTGCAACACCACTGCAGCTGCTTGTGGCACCTTCAGAGGAAGCTGCCATATCAGCTATGAGCAAACAATAAGATAGGGGACCCACAGTCATCTGGGACCATGCTGACTACAACTGGGAACACTTTTAATAGCTGGGGACTCAGGGGATCGAGACTCTATGCTACGACTACAGCAGTTCACAGGTGAGAAGCCCTTGCCTGTTCTTTACACTGGGCACAGAAGTGGAAGTCCCTTCCCTACATAACCGTACCCTAAAGGTGCCCCAGAAAGTTCAACTAGGAAGGCTAAATGCTTACTGCCTAAGAACAATTCACCAAGCTGGGGAGAACGAACCCTCCCTTACAAGGGCACTCACAAGTTAGTAAGCTCAGCAGAGTAGTGCAGAAAACTCAACAGAGGAGAACTTCTCCACCAAACCAGGAAAAAAAAAAATTTCTTTCCACACCCCACACCTTTTTTTGTTTGTTTTTCGCTTATGTGCTTTGTTTTTGTCCTGTTTTGTCTTGGGTCTCTTTTCCTGTCTGTCCTTTTGGTTTCTTTCTGTTCTGTTTTGTTTTCCTCTCTATATAAATTTTTTCCTTATTTCTTAACCTTTTTCTTATCTTTTTTCTCTTATTTTTTCTTTCTCCCCTTCTTCCTTCTCCTTTGAACACTGCCTATCTTTGCATTTTCTTCTTCTTTTTGTTATTTTCTTCCTTTTCCATCTTTCACTCTCCTTTCTCATCTCTCTTGGAGTCATAACTTCAAAAGAGAAAGACCTTGGAAAGAACAGTCCATTGAACCCACAAGCTGCACCGTAAGGGCTATAATATAACCTCGAGGGACAAACAACCAACCAGAAAAGTTCATTCCAAGCAGCCTGCAGACACCTCACAGCAGACTGATCACCACCTAGTCCTTATCAGGGCACCTACAACACAGGACCCCAGACTACACCAAAACAAGGCCTGGGACCACTCTCCTCAAAGTGGGGGATTAGACAGGAGGTTAAGAGTCAAATCATTTCCTATCACCACTTTCCACAGCAGAAGAGTACCCAAACAGGAACTTCAGGAAAGCATCACACCCAAATCCCTCCTGCCATAACATTAACCTGGGAATCATGGGAACTATGCCCATTGATATCAGCCAACTAGCAGTCACAAGCCCATGAAGAAACTGGAGGAACATACATCTCCAATCCTAGTAGCCCGAAACAACTGGACAGGAGTGACCAGAAGCCCTATTACTATCAACAGGTTTCAGCTAATAAAATGTGATGGGGAGATCCAGGGATTGCTATCTCTGCACACCAACCAGAGCGGCCCAGTCACTATACAGATACATCTATAACTCAGCAAGATCTCCAAATAATCATGGCAACCAACAGCAGTGGTACAGGTGCATCGTGGGCAGAAAAAAAACAAAGGCAAACTATGGACCAGAAGAAAACCACCAGCAATCAAATGATGTTCCAGGGGATAAGATGCCATAAAAACAAAGTCAGTCTACTGAAATCAACAACAGGGATATGGAAGACTATTTCAACCTGACTGAAAAAGAATCCAGTCACCATAAGGAAAACACCGAAAGACTGAAGAGAAAAGGTCAAGATGACAGAAAAGGAAATGCACACACTAAAAGATTTAAGAGAAAAGGCAAAGAGAGCTCTATGAGAAAAGGTACAGAAGGAAAAGAATGATATGTAGAACACAATCAAACTAAAGAATGAAAATGAAACTTTAAAAGAAAATATAGGAATTTAAAAAATCCCATGAAGAATAGAAAAAAAAATGGAAGAATGTATCAGTACTCTCCAAGACTCAGAGATAAAAAGAATCCAAAAATAAAAGGAGTGGTATAAAGAAAGAAGACTGAAAAAACACTCCAAGAAATATCAGACACCATGAGAAAAGGAAACATTAGAATTATGAAAGTCCAGAAGGAGAGGAGCGAGACAAAGGAACTGAGAAACTATTCAAGGAAATAATTGAAGAGAACTTCCCAAATGTGAAGCAAGAAACTAAAATAGAGATACAGGAAGCGAGAAGAAGATAAAATAACCACAATCAAAACAAAACACTGCAAGATGCATAATAGTAAAACTTTAAAAAATCCAAGAAACAGGTAACCTAAAAATGAAAACCTATTAGGCTCACATTAGACTTCTTGGAAGAAACACTTCATGCAAAAAGAGAATGAACAACATATTCAAAAAATACAAAAAAAAAAAAAAAAGCCAGTCAAGGGTACTTTATTCTGCAAAGTTCTTGTTCATTTATGAGGGAAAAGGATGAACCTTCTTAGACAAAATCTTCAGAAATTCGCTTCTACGAAACCACTCCTTCAAGATATATTAAAAGAAGCTAAAAAATTTAAACCAATGGAAGAACGAATAATAAGAACATAACGAAGTAATGAATAGAACAGAAAAAGGATGAACAAAATGACAAGTATGAACCCTCACATGTCAATAAACACTATAAATGTTAATGGACTAAATGCAACAACAACAGAGTAAGAGAATAGATTAAAAAAACAGAACCCATCCTTCTTCTGTCTCCAAGAAACACACCTAACTGCAAAAGATAAATACAGATTTGAAGTAACGATTTGGAAAACAATCCTGCAAGCAAATGGACCCCAAAAGAAGGCAGGTACAGCTATACTTATATATGAAAAATAAACTTCAATCTTAAAAAGGTGATAAGGGACACAGATGGTCACTACACAGTGATCAGGGGATAAATATACAAGGAAGACATAACACTAATAAATATGCACCAAATGAAGGAGCATCATAATACATCAGATAATTCTAACATCTCTGAAAAAAGACATTAGTGAAAATACATATGTGGTAGGAGACTTTAACTCCCCACTCTCACCAAGAAATAGATCAATGAAACAAACAAACAAACAAAAAAACACAAGGAGACAGTAACTCTAAATGAACACCTAGGTAAAATGGACCCAATAGACAACTATATGACACTGCACCCAAAAAAACCCAAAGATTTTTATCCATTTTGAGTTGGTTTATTTACATGGTGAGTTTTCTTGGTTCATTTTTTTTGCATGTCTTGGTCCAATTTTCCCAGCACCATTTATTGAAGAAGCTGTCATTTTTCCAATGTAAGTTCACTCCTTTGTCAAATATTAGCTGACTATACATGTTTGGTTTTATTTCAGGGTACTCAATTCTGCCCATTGGTTTGATTGCCTGTTTTTGTACCAGTAACATGCTGGATAAAAGACTTGGATGTAAGACCTGAAACCACAAAAACATAGAGGAAAACTTTGGCAAAACCCTCCATGAATTACAATTCAGAAGTCCATTTTTGGAAATATCAACAGATGGCAAAAAAATGAAGGAAAACATAAAAAACTGGGACTACATCAAACTAAATATCTTCTGTACAGCAAAAGAGACAATAAACAAAACAAAAAGAAACTCAACCAAGTGGGAGAAAATCTTTGCCCTTCATAAAAGTGATAAGGGTTTGATAACAAGGATTCAAAAGGAACTCACATAACTTAGCAAAAACAAAACAAGAAGCCCAGTCAGAAAATGGGGAAAACTAAAAAGACACTTCTCCAAAGAGGAAATACAAATGGCCAACAGGCACATGAAAAAATGCTCAACTTCACTAGTCATCAGAGAAATAAAAACCAAAACCACAACAAGTAACCAGCTTAAAACAATAAAGAATGGCAAACTTCAAAAAAACAGGCAACAACAAGTGCTAGAATGGATGCGGAGAAAAAAGAATACGCTTACACTATTGGTGGTAATGTAAACTACTCCAGCTACTATATAAACTAATGAAAATTGAACTACCATTTGATCCAGAAATCACTCTTCTGGGAATATACCCAAAGGGAATATACCTCAATACTTATACAAAGGGACACCTGTACCCGGATCCTTATTGTAGCACTGTTTATAATTTCAAGGATATGAAAACAACCCAAATGTTCCAAAACAGATGAATGGATAAAAAAGAGGTGGTATACACACACACACACACACACACACACACACACACACAATGGAATATTATTCATAAATTAAAAATGACAAACTTGATGAATGAGATAACATGGATGGGTCTAGAAGAAATCATATTAGCAGAAACAAGTCAGAAAGAAAAAGACAGAAACCAAATGGTTTCACTAATATATGGAACATAGGAAAAACAACCAAAAGACCTAAAGGAAAAATCAAAACAAGCCAACAACAAAACTAAAGTACACAACTGGGGTTAGGGAAGTGATAAGGAGTGATCAGAGAGAGGAGATGGTGGGTGAACCCCAAGGAATACAAAGATGTGAAATATATATATAAGTTTATATATATATAATATAATTTTTATAAATTTATGTATATAAATTTGCATATAAATTTAAAAATTATCTATAAGTACATATAGTATATATATTTATAAATATAAATTTTAAAATCCTGAATACACATATTTCTCAAGGGCACAGAGATCACTCTTAAATTAACCATGTACAGGGCCACATGACCAGCATCAACAAATTCATGAAGACTGAAATCATAACATCTATTTTCTCTTACCATAAAGGTATCAAACTAGAAATCAACCATGAAAAGAAGGGTTGGAAACCCCCCATTTCATGGAGATTGAAGCCATCACTATTGGAAAAAGAGTGAATTAATGAGGAAATCAAAGAAGAAATAAGAAATATTTTGAGATGAATGACAATGAGGATACAACCTTCCAGATTATTTGCTGCAAAATCAGTAATAAGAGGAACTACATAGCAATACAGTTTCACAACAAGAAACAAGAAAATATCTAAAAAAAACAACTTAATCTCACATCTGAGAGAAATAAAGAACATCTGAGAGAAATAAAGAACAACAGAAAAATCCAAATATATATATATATATATATATATATATGGAAGTAATCAAAATTCAAGAAGAATTAAATGAAATAGAAACAAAAAGATAATCAAAAAGGTCAATAAAAAAAAAGCTTTTTCTTTGAAAAGATAAACAAAATAGATAAAATTCTAGCCAGGCTCACAAAGAAGAGAAGGAAGAAAAGGGAAATAAAAAGAATTGTAAACAAAAGAGGAAAAATTACAACAGACAAGAGACAAAGCAGAAATCCAGAGGACGATTAGAGATTACTACAAACATCTATATACAAAAAATTTCAACAGCCTCGATGAAATGGACAAATTTTTAGAAGCATATATCCATCCAAAGCTGTATAAAATTTTCAACAAAATCCTGGCAAATAAAATCCAACAATGTATCAAAAAGATAATACACCATGACTAAATGGGATTTATCCCAATGAAAGAAGGATGGTTCAACACCCAAAAATCAATTAATGTAATCCAACACATCAACAAAAAAAAAATCAAATCACATGATCATATCAATAGATGCTAAGAAATCATTTGATCAAGTTCAGCATCCATTTACGATGAAGGTCCTCAAAATTCTGGAGATAGGAACATACCTTAACATAATAAAAGCAACATATGATAAACCCACAGCCAATACCATCCTAAATGATGAAAAACTGAAAGCAAGGCAGTCCACTTTCATCACTGCTTTTCAATATAATACAGGAAGTCCTAGCTAGAGCAATAAGGCCTGAGGACATACAAGGAATCAAATAGGGAAAGAGGAAGTAAAATCATCACCATTTGCAGATGACATGATAACGTACATAGAAAATCCTAAAATCACTACAGAAAACTAATGAAATTAATAAATCAGTTTAGTAAGGTAGTCAGTTACAAAATCAAAACACAAAAATTAGTTGCCTTCTTATATAAATAATCAGTTATAAGAAGAAATTTTAAAAAATCAGTTCATTTACAAGTACCAATGAAAATTACCTGGTAATAAAGTTCACAAAAGATGTGAAAGACCTATGCAAAGAGAACTGTAAAACATTCCTAAAAGAGATAGAAGAAGACACAAAGAAATGGAAAGACACCCCCTGCTCATGGATTGGAAGAATCATTACAAAATGGCCATTACAAAATGGCCATTCTTCCAAAAGCTATCTACAGAGCCAATGCAAGTCTACTAAAAACCTTAATGACATTCTTTAGAGAAATAGAACAAACACTATTGAAATTGATATGGAATAATAAAAAGCCTTGAATGGCCAAAGCTCTCCTGATCACAAAAGGAGAAAGAATGGAGGGACTGCACTCCCAGACTTGAAATGATACGACAAAGCCATAATTCTAGAGACAGCATGGTGCCAGAATAAAAACAGGCACACAGACCAATAGAACAGAACTGAAATTCCAGAATGCAAGATCAATTGATCTATGACAAAAGGGCAAAAAACTCACAATGGAACAAGGGTAATCTCTTCAACAAATACTGCTGGGAAAACTGAACTTCTACATGCAAAAGAATGATCTAGACTACTCCCTCACACCATGTACAAAAACCAACTCAAAATGGATAAAAGACTGAAACCACAAAATACATTGAAGTAAATATGGGCAAAACACTGCAAGACTTACACTTCAGAAACCTCTTTCAGAACACATCTACAGATAGTAAAAAAAGCGAAGGAAAATGTGAACAGCTGGGACTACATCAAATGAAAAAGCTTCTGTACAGCAAAAGAGGCAATAAACAAAACAAAAGGACACCTGACTGAATGGGAAAAAAATGTTTGCTCTCCATATAATTGATAACAAAGATCAATAAAGAACTCGCCCAGTCAGAAAATGGGGCTAACAGCTAAAAAGACACTTCTTGAAAGAAGAAATACAAATGCCCAATAGGCATATGAAAAAAATGCTCAACATCACTATAATCAGGGAAATGCAAATCAAAACCAGAAAGAGATGTGATCTCACAGCAGTAAGAGTGATCCATATTTAAAAAAAATGCACAACAACACGTGCTGCCATGAACGTAGAGAGAAAGGAATGCTCTTGCTGGTAGGAACGCAAGTTGGTCCAGTCATTACAGAATGCTGTGTGGAGGACCCTCAAACTACTGAAAAAGGAACTTCCATTCGATTCAGCAATCTCACTTCTAGGAATCTACCCAAAAGATACAAAAACACTATTTCAAAAGGACACTTGTACTTGCATGTTTACGGCAGCACTATTTACAATAGTCAGGATATGAAAAGAACCCAAATGACGCTAAACAGATGAATGTATCAGAAAGTTGTGGTGTATTATTCATCAATCAAAAAAGACAAACATGTCATTCAAAGCAACATGAATAGAGCTAGAAGGAATCATGTTAGAGGAAATAAGCTAGAAAGAAAAAGATAAATACTCGATGGTCTCACTTATATGCGGTATATGGGAGAAAAAAACAAATGGACAAGAAAAATTTTAAACTACTTGTCAGCAGAAATGAAGCATAAAGCAAGAGAGGGGAAGCGGGGGGAAATGAGGGCAGGATTAGCACAAAAGACTAAGATGGTTCACACGTGTAAGGTAGTGGAAGAACCTCTGTGTAGACAATGATGTAAATATCTCTGTGTATATGTGTATAATCATTTTTAAAAAATTAAAATATATATATTTTAAAAAGTATGATCAAGTCTTATGTAGAGGAACTCTAGTCCCTTATAGAATTGTGGCACAATCACTATTAAAGCTACATTACATTATGGTAAAGGTCATTATTTGCATCTCACTTTCAGACTGGGAACTCCATGTATGCCAACAGTCTAACAGAGCTCATGAATTTAGTGAGCATTAACAAGTTTGCTATTATTGAATGTGCCTATAACCATTACACAAGAAGGAATGCAATTTCATAATTTTAGCTTCCATATTTTGTGTAATGGCCCTGACTTGATTACTATGGCTTTGTTAGAATATACAGCAGCTATCCAAGAAGTCTACTAGATGAGTCACCGCACAGATGGTATCGTAAGTAAAAACATAAATGTATTTCCACATTTCTTTAACATAGCTATCTCTTACAAATCAGAAGTGCTAGGAAGTGAACGATAATACTATAAAATTTCTCACGTGTGCACTAACATGTCACTTTCATATGATCCTCAAATAAAGGTCCTATTTATCTACCCCTGGAGGCATGGAGGGAGATAGAGCATGTTCCTGTAGAATTGTCTACTTATTTGGCATTTCCTGGAAGAATCTAACATACACCAGACATAGCCATTGCTGGCTCTCTCATCACTAAAGTCTCAGCCTAACAGCCTCCTCTTCTCACTCCAGTTACCATTATTACACCATTTTAAACCTTACGTGTAGTTTATTATTATTAATTATTAACATCTTTAGCTATAGAATAGAAGGTATCTGTTTAGTAATTACTTGTTCACTGTACCTTCCTCACTAAAATATAAGCTCTATGAGGCAGACTTTTCTTTAACTTGTTCACAGCTATATCACCAATATTAACATATTGCTTGGCACACAGTAAGTACTCAATAAATATTTCTGAATGGATGGACCTAGAAGGAATCATGACAGCAGCAATAAGCCAGAAAGGAGGAGACAAAAACCAGATTGTCTCACTTACAGGTGAGATATATGTAAAACAAACAAAAGGGTAAGAAAAAGTCAAAACTAACAAGATGGAAACAAAACTAAAGAAAACAGCTAGGGAAGGGGAGGGAGGAAGAAGAAAATCAGGGAGAAGAGGAGCCCCAAAAATCATGATCACAGTTCATGGGTGATATGGTGGTAAGAGAACCCTAGGGAATACAAGGATGATAGATGATAGATAGATAGATAGATAGATAGATAGATAGATAGATAGATAGATAGATAGATAGATAGATAGATAGATAGATAGATAGATAGATAGATAGATAGATAGATAGATAGATAGATAGATAGATAGATAGATAGATAGATAGATAGATAGATAGATAGATAGATAGATAGATATAGAGATATATACACACACATATATACACACACACATACACACACATATATATATACATATATATATACATATATATATATGGGGTGAACAGTTGATTACTTTCAACATTTCAACAGTTGAGTCTTCCAACACATTTTGGATTCCTTAAGATTATTACAATCCTAAAAATGTTCTACATAATATAGTCAAAGATGCTGACAACAGAAGAGGTAAACTGAGATAGTGTATCGGATGCTGGGAACAGCTGGAACTAATACCAACTATGAATCACAGCCACCTCACCATCTAAGTACTCTTTGACCAGACTATTCCCCCCCCTCCCTATTTTGATCAGACTATTAAACTAATCGCTATATGCTTGTTTGCTCATCCATGATAGAGGGATAATAAGCACCTATCCTTCATGATTGTTATGAGAATTAAGCAGATATAATGTGTTTTTATAAGCAGTCTCTCAAAGATACACAATATGCTGTACTGTAATTACATTTCATATGTGGTATCTTACAGATACAGAATAAGGTGCTCAGAAAAATTTAGTTCCCTCTTTCCACATGGGCAGAAAAATTTAGTTCCCTTTTTCCACATGGGCAGAGTTGAGATCCTTTTAATATGGGCTACATGTCATCCTGTGATTCACTCTACTCCCAAGATTTGAAAACAAGTTTAAATTATGCAATTTAGGATACAGTATGGTCATTATGAGAAAATATAAATCTTGCAGAAAAAAATAATTTTCTAAAGCTTTGAATGATTTTGAGGTTTCAGCACAAGTTCAATTTTGAAACTTTTGTGAACTTAAAGTAGTATATGCCCATGCTGATTTTTTATGGTAAACACAGAAATTATATAATGTTATTATGCTACATCACTTAAGTAAATATTTAAATATAATTAAAGTACAAAAATATAGTAATATGTTAAGGCCAGATTGTTAATAGTTTTATTATAGAAATAGTGAATCTTTTAATAGTTTTATTATAGAAATAGCTTTTTAAATAATTTTATTATAGAAATAGTGAATCAAGGTGATTGCAAAGTTCACATAATTAGTGAGGTTTTGAAGATAAAACACTCAATTCAGTCTTTTTTCCACCAAATGTTACTTTTCCCCAATACTGCATAAAAGATCAAAGCAGTAACTATTTATTGCTGAAATCCCTATTACAAAATGTCAAAGTATCTTCAGTATAATCAATATGGTGTAGCATAATATTAAAAAAATCTAAAACCAAAAGTGTAATAGATTAAATTAAGTCTCACTATATTTAATAGTTAATAGAAGAATGGCATATTATTAACATCCTGTTCTGATAGTGAAAAAAGGAAATAAGTAGATAAAGGATGGATAATAATGGAAATCTTAATTAGCTGCTCTGTATGAGATTAATGAAAATTACCACTGTGCCCATTTGATCTTTAAAAAAATAATGCAAAGTTAGCAATTAACATACATGATGCTATTCCAAAACTACGTGAACAAAAAGCTTTTGCAATTTGAAGCCATATCTTAATTCAAAAGTCATTAGATTTGAGATAGTTGTCATTGTGACTGTGTATTATTCTAAGATACAACACGAAGAACCAAAGTTATTTTAGGGGAGTTTAATAATCATGTTCCCCTCGCTCAGATATGAAATGTTTGGTAGCATCAAAGCCAAGCAAGCACTATTCCAAAAAGAACTTTCAAATTTGCAATGGAGATATCACTTTTACTTTCATATTGACCTAGTCTGAAAATGATCTTCTCATTTTTTAATTTACAGGCATACCAAACTATAATTAACCTGCAAAATAATCTTTCCACAAAACTGGGAAAAGCTATTGACTATGCACAGGACTATTCAACTCCAGTGTGCAAACAAATAGCAATTACTATCAGTAGAGTCATCTTCAAATAGGAAGGACAATATTATTTTCATGAAAGCAGTAATATCATTACTGCTATTGAGCATGATTTATAAACTCTACAGTTATATTAGCCTTCTTTGACTATTCTAATCAGGTAAAATTTGTATTTATCATTGCAGTTCTCTAAAAAAGCAAGGCTATTGATTAAAGAAATTTGGAATTATATCTACAAAGGTTCATAGTGTTGTTCCCTGAGAGGCTCAATATATTTAAAAAATGTAAGAAATCAAAAAGGCATTTTCCTGATAATCAGTTCCTTAAGTTTTGATAGAAAAAAGAAACAAAACTAGTGTCTGAGTGAAGTCAATCTACCTGTTCATAATGGTGCTGCTTTTTATATGGGCTATACAAATCTGAATATATCGATAAACCTTTATATGACTTGTTACACACATACACACACACAAAAAAAAAACTCGTAGTGAGAGGTTACTAGAATTAATTCATTATTATTTAAAATTCGTAAAAGCTATTTAAAAATAATTGTATTATATTACATCATTTCAAATAATTTCATATGCAATTTGCAGTGACATTGCATGAAAATCAGCATAAAATAACATCAATTCTGGGCCTATAAGAAAAAAAATCTAAACAGAAAGTTATCATCATGAGGTAATTTTATGTAATGCCATTTATCATTACAGGGCACAATGTTTTAATTCATTTTATATTAAATTATTTTTTACTGAGGTAATGTTGGCTTCCAACACAGTATGTCTCTTAGGGATATAGCTTTACACCTCTTCAAATATCTGTTACCATACCATGCCAACCACCTGTATACCAACAATGCTCTATCACAATCTATTAGACCCAAGCCCCTTTCTCACTACCATTTCCACCCTTCTAGTAGCCCTGGTTCCATCATTAATAGCAGTGAGTTAAGTGTCCATTCTGGTTTGTTTTTTCATCCTGTTCCTTTGATGTTTTGTTCCTGTTTCACATGTGCAAAATCACCTGGTACTTGTTTTTATCCACCATACTTATATTTAGCATAACCCCCTACAGTTTCAGTGATGTTATATCAAATAGCAAAATTTTATTGTTTTTAAACTGAAAAGAACACATTTTTGACTTTAGATCTTTTCAGAGGGCAAACTATGTAAAAGAAGTATCTAAATTCTAAGAAAGTTAAGTTACTTTTTTAATAGCAATATAGAAGGGTTAAGATTTTTTTAGATTATACATATCATTTGTTCCAAAAGGAAATCATCAGGAATTAACTAAAATGCTTAAAGTATAAGATTCTCTATGAATGGATTATTTATTAAAGCTAATATATATTAAATATCAGGTTAAGTATTTCACCCCTAAAACCATCATTGAACAGACACTTAGGCTATTGTTTTTGCACATGTACTTTCAGAAATTTCAAGCACACAGAAATTCTAAACATATATTTAAAGTATGTGACCCCATTTCTATTTCTTAAATTGTGAAATACTCATTTCTAGAGTTTTGAGGAAAATACTTTACAATAGCATTAAATACTCAGTGAAGTACACAATAAATTTCAATTATTTTTAACATTAACCCAAACAAAATGATGATATTTTTAAGCAGAACACTGAACTCGTAAAATAACAATCGCAGTTGAGCTAGACTCTATCATTGAAAAACTAAACTACAATTAAATGATTTCTTAGTGAACAAATTAAAATATTTAATGATATACAAAATTAGTCTGTATATTAAGCAATGAATCTGACAAGTTTTTCTTTTATGTCAACCACAATAAATATGTGATCTATTATACACTTCAAATCTACCCATATTTTGCCTTATAAAACTAGTAGTTAGCAATTATGGTAAACAATGTGCATATGGGTGAATTACACCCAGTAAATTAAACTACAAATTGTGGCTACTGGCATTTTCTGAGGGTTAATCAACACCAACAGCATTTGATGAAAGAAAGCTTAGGAATTATGTTTGTATTTTATTTGACAGAGCTCCTTGCAACATATCTGATAATGAAAATATAAACACAGAAAGTAACCCAGGGGTTTTTAATCCTAGACCCCTATTTCAGGAAGTATGTAAACTTGGGAGAAAAATATCTTCTTTCTTAGTAACTGCTGACTTGAATTTAGCCTTCCCTTAAATTATGAATGCAGGCAACAGACCACAGTGACATAAGCAGTACCTACAGCTTGGTGACCATGACTAACAGAAGTCACAGACATTTTCCTATCTCTCAAAATACCACTTATGTTCACCATTCCTTCAAAATTACCCTAGTTATACAAGTTGTGACTTCATTGTATTATTTAACAGAAATTTTAAAGGAACACATTATTGTGTCTCAATTTTTAATCTTTCTATCTTGAGATCATTATAAAACGCATAGTTATATAAAGATGAAGAAAATCCCTTCTTTTGCCCTATAAGTAACATCTCGCCAAACTCTATTACAATATCACAATAAAGATATACTTTAGGAAATCCACCTATCATCTTCAATTCCATAGTTTTGCCTATTTGTGTATTTGTGTGTATATTTAGTTCTATGTAATTTGATCATTTGTAGATTAATGTATTTCACCACCAAAATCAAGACACACCTTCCTCACCACAAGGATCCCATATTGCCCTTTAATAACCTCACTCAAATTGCTCAAATAACCCTCTATCCTGGCAACCAGTAATTGCTTTTCCATTTCTATAATTCTGACTTTTCATGAATGTCATATACTAGAAAACACAAAATGTGACCTTTTGGCATGGGCATTTTTTATTCCTCATAATGTCCTAGAAATGCATAAAAGGTTTGGCACATATCAAGAGTTTGTTCCAGTTTATTGCTGAGGAGTATTTTATGGTATGGATATATGACAGTTATATAGCTATTCTCACATTGAGGTCATTTGGTTTATTTCTACTTTTTATCTACTATGAGTAAAATTGTTATGAACATTCATGCATAGACTTTATGGAAACTTTTTTGTTTCTACTTTTCTGGAATGTGTCATGATTTAAAAAATATTATAATTGGCTCCCTTTTAAGTTTTACATTTCAAAATGTGATTCTGAGAAGGTATCCATATGCCCAGAGGAGCCTGTGTTATAAAATGACTTAAGAAATCTTATAGTAATGTTATCTATATTTGTAATCAACTACATTTCCCTACTACCTTGTGAAGAGTGAAAAGGCATACTACTGTCTTACAGAGAGAAAGCTCAATTATGTATATAATGACTGAAAACAATGGACAGAATTTGTTCAGTGACAATGTCCACTGGCATTACCTACATATTTGATACAGGCAGTTTCATCACTGTATCATAAAGATATAAACAACAGTGAAAACATTATCAACATCTGTTATGATGTGGCTAAGACTACGAAGATATTTGAATATATATTCCCTCCCTACTTTCCCACTTCTTAGATCCAGTTCCAAAAGTAACTTTAGACATTATAACAAAGTCACTTAATAGTTTTCACAGATTAAAAATGTTTCCTATAGTTTAGATACAAAGTACATTTTATGTAGGCATTGAAGCTATAAGTTGCAAATGAAATAAACATTCCCTCCGCAAAACAAAAAATTACCCCATTATTTCCAAACCCCTAGCTTTCCAAACATTCTAGTACCATCAGCCAAAGTGAACACACAGAATTTTATTCAATTCCTTGCTGAGTTATTGATGGGAGGTAGTGAACCAATGGTAAAATACCAACAGAATAGGGAAAGATCTCTCACTAATTGGTATGTAAGTAAATGGAGATGTGTCATGGCACTGAATGAGATTCACAAATTTGGTTATCAAAACTGCCTTATATTTCTCTAAACCAAAAGTTGTCTCAGTGTTTGCTATAGAATTTTTCATATGACTCTAAAAACAAGGGAGGATATTACTAAATAGATTTTTCTTTTTCATAGTCGTGAAAAAGAAACCATAGAGAAGTCAAAGTCATGACTTGTCTAAGACTATATAGCTAGCAAATAACTGCCAGAAACTGGCTAGAACCTAAAATAGTGAGTTCCTTCAAGGGACACAAAGTGCTCCCAATGTAGGATTATAATGAAAAAGAGAAAAGTGAAACAAACTTGCAGAAATGTTCTTTACTCTTCACAGCTGTGTGAAATTTATCCAGTTATTAGTTGACCTCTTGGTTCTCAGATTCCTTATTTGCAAAATGGGAAAAAGACAGTATCTACCCAGAGTTGTTGTAAGGATGAAATAAGGATCCAGGTAAAACATACTGCCTTGTATAAAGTAAACTCAGTTGATGTTTACTGTCAATATCTATCATTCATTTTATGAGTACTTTCTTTAAAAATTGCCTAGAAAACAATGGCATTTTGAAATTACTAGTTTCTGGTCACCTTATTCAGCTGGATTTGAGGCTGGCTGTATCTTTGAGAAGATTTCTCCCTTAAGCAAGTTAAGCTATTATTTTTAAACTGTTTTCTGAAGGTTCACAAGGTTCCTTAAGGTGTTTCCCAGATTGCTCTGGGAGCTGAAGAGGGAATATGAAAGAAAGAAGGCTCATGGAGGGAATCTTCAGATTTTCTCCTTTCTCTAATATTGAAGACATATCTATCTGATTCATATATCACCATTATATATATGATTCCTTATGAATATGCTACTTTGATGTTAAATAAAATTTTAAGCCCACTATACGAGATCCTCAAAGATCTGCCCTTTATAAGCTATGATTTCAAGTATGTGACCGTTTCTTAATACTAAAGCAAAAACTTTTGTTTTTTAAGGTGTAAAATTTTAATTGACCGCCATGTTCTCTGCAACACATTTATTGGTTAGGTTTTCACTTTCTTCACAAGATAGCACTGAAGGCACACGATTCTCATAGTGTGCATATGGTATTCTCTTTAAATATTCTCACTCAATATTTATTCAGCTCCTATGAGGTTACAGGCAATGAAAGCACTAAGATGAACCAAGATATACCCCTGCCATAAAAGAGCTTACTGGTTTGGTGGTGATGAATGACAAAAAGAAGACTTATCAAACAATGTGATAAATGCTATGACAGAATGAGATATGAGCTGGGATGGGAATGTGAAGGATATATGGTAATATCATATTTGGGAGGAAAAGGGTCAGGCGAATTGTAAAAGGTGAGTTAGAAATTACAGCAAATATTGAGGCACAATGTTTGGAGACTGATACCAGAATAGGGTCATGTTCTTGATGCTCTCTGTCACTATAAGAAAACCAATAAGGAGAGATAGGGATTGAATCTATAAGAAGCACTATTTTTCAGAAAGAATACAGGTGGAAGGCCTATCACTCTGAAAAACCTAATCTGCCATCTTAATTTGGCCTTCTTATATTGAGCTAAACAAAGATAGCCATAAGCAGATAGCTCGTCAGAACAGTCCATTACAGTTAATGTTACTGTTACTTATAGAGTTCAGCCCCCAGAACTTGTTGTCAGCTCACCGGTTATTTTGAGCCTGGTACATGTGATGGTATGCATGCTGGGTATTTCTGTAGGCATTAAGAGGGCAGGGATTTCAGCTCAAAGTACAAGTTTTAAAGAAAACAAATCATTAGTCTTATAGTGTGTATATGCGGCCTATGTTACATATGTTTAACCCTTTTCTTTCTACCAGCCTCCTATCAGGCTTTAGTAGATTAACAAACCTAGAGCTCAGAGCTAGTATTTCTCAAATAGATCCTCAAACATATAAACATTCATAATAGTTTCTGAGCTGCAAATGATAATATCAAAATTCTGCATTTTCACATATTTTAATGTGTTTAAATTGTGTATATATAAATGTATATATTTAACTGAGTTTTGAGTGTTACATTGGTTCACAACACTGCATATGATTTAGGGGTACAAGAGGATTCTTCTTCAGATGTATATTAGGACACCCCCCCACCACCACCAAGATACCCACAATACTCCATGATAGTCCTGTTTGCTTCCAACCTCACCTTCCCTTCTAGAAGCCTCCCTTCTACATTCACATTCATAGGGCTTGTTTTGGCTTATTTTTATCTGTCTCTTTGTTTTGTTTGTTTATATTCCACATATGAGTGAAATCACGAGTGTTTGACTTTCTGCTTTTGACTTATTAATATAAGGCAAATGACATTTTTGTGATCAAATACTATTTTAGTAGGATAGTCTTGTGGTTACTGTTTAAAAGAGGAATGATTAGTTTAGAATAGTAGATGTAAATGGTAAGAATATCTTGAAGTTGTTTTTGGTTTCACTAAAATAAAAATTTATCTAACAATGTTAAACATTTGTTAGTGTTTGCTAAATAGTGATGGATTTATAGGCTATTCAAGTACTTTTGTGACCTGTGCTACAAAAAAACTACTTCTCAAACAGTCCTAGCCTAACTTGAAATAACCACCTTACAAGAATACTGAATTAGCTAGTACTTAAGCATGTAGTATTTGTAGGGTTCTTATGAAAGTACAATGTTCTGGCACATAAATGCTATACATATTAGAGTTAGAGGCTATGCCAATAGAAACTTTAGTATAATATTACTCATATGATGTCATTACTTCCATATATATTTAAACATGTGTTTCTGCTGCTGGCATTCTTGCCTCTCAAGTTTCATGCTTCAAGGAAATGAAAACACATAGTCTTGCTTCATCAAAATAATTATTCTAAAAATTATATTTCTTTACTGTATACATATGTTTTGTTTTAGAACATTACTTAGTTCTCAGTATGGAAAATAACATAAATATAACACTATCTCACATACACACACATACCTCTAAGAGACTCCATTTTCTACTTGTACTACCCAAAACAAAATGTTCACATTAACTATCTTCAATAATTGAGATAATCATGGTTTTATAAATTTCCTCACAAAAATGAATCATACAACTTTCAATTTTGTACAGCAAAGAATAAAAAAGTACAATTTATGATTATCAAAGTACATGTTTTAAATTAAACACAATTTACATTACTCAAATCTTACATCAATCAGAGTGCTGTGCTGCCAATTACACATTCCTTTAAACAAATCAAAACAACAAAAAATTAGTCACTTAGAGCTAAGTAGGTTAATGTATTCTTCTGATATGTACAACATGCAAAATTAAGGGGATACTTTGAAGAGACTGCTATATGGTAAGTGTCTTTGGAATTAAAAAATAAAGGATCTTGCAAAAACAAAAAACCTTTCAATTGTTTAACATGTGACAGTTGTTGACAAGCATTAATATTGCCAAGAAAATTCACTTAGTCAAAGCATATAGTAAGAATTTCTGGGAACAAAACTTATCCTAAGCATTGAGAGGAATGTGAACATACATTAAAGTTTCTGTCTGGCAAGAGCTATTCGTGTAATATCAAAAACTCATCTGATCTCTAAAATCTTGTATAGTCACAAATTGTATTTACATACAAAAATCAACTAACACATTATATTCTGTTTACATCCTTGATACAGTGGGAAGTAACTGAATTTGGAGTCATGGAGATTTGATTTTTGTATCTAGTATCTGCTATTTAGAACTGTTTATATAAGTAATAATTTTTCCGAGTTACAATTGTATGTTACAGAATTTTTTGGAAAATTTAAATATAAATAAAAATAAATGTACTATGTTTGATACATAACTTGATGTATAATGAATATTTATTGCCTTTCTTATCATCATCAACAACATTCACATCTTGAATATACTATGTGCAAGTCATTGTATCAACTTACATTACATTTTTCATTCCAGTCTGTAAAAAAAAGCCATACAAAGCAATAAATATTCCTAATTCACAAATGAGGAAAAAAATGAAGCTAAGGAGAGTTAAGAAATTTTTCTTAGTCATACAGTTAATAAATAGTAGAGATCCAATCTCTGATCCATTTGAAGTTCTTGCTGGGCCCTACATGGCTCTGCATGATTTGGGCCATCACCCACCTCTATAAATGCATCTGATACCATTGATTTTCCCTATCCACTATCCTCCAACCACAACTGATCTATTATGTTGCACTCAATACTCCAGTCCCATTCACACAATAAGACCTTTGCATGTGTTCTTTCCTCTGCTTAGATTACTCTCACCTATATTTGCAGATCATATCTTCTTCCCATCATTCAAGCACCACTCCTTATACAGCATTCTATGACCTCTTCTATGAGGTAGCCCACCAGGATAATAGTATCCAAAAAAGCATCATTCTGTTTTTGAGTTTTTCAGACTCAGTAATATCTGGTGTTTTCTTTTTCTACCCATTTGTTGATTATCTGTCCTCCTTTACTGAAATACAACTTCCAAACTAACATGGCACTAAGACCTTTGCCTCCCTTTATATAAACAGTATCTCCAATCAATACCATAGTGCCTATATAATATATATATGAGTAGCTCATCTATATCTCATCTACATATCTCATATATAGATGAGATATTCCTATATATTTTTTGTACATGAGTAGATAAATGGATACACAACCTAAACTTTTCACTCAGTTGTAAAAATGTAAACATATACACATAAATATAAACACACAGAAGCACTCTTAGAAAGTAGATGAGTTATAAATGACTTTCCATAAGATATATTGGTAAAAAGAATGGGTGTCAAGTTTATCTGAAGCACTACATAGTGTATACCGAATATACTTCATAACTTGTAATGAGAACAAATTCCTCACCTCCATCCAGAATCCTTTACTTCTAGTAAGTTATACCCTCTACTACTTCTAGAAAAAACTCATGAGATTGCTGATATTAAATCTATAGGAGCACCTTCCCTCTCTTCATCACACTGGGACCCAAAAATCATTCCATTTGATTTTCTGGGATCCTGACATGAGCAGAATATGGACTGAGAAATTTTGCTACACTAGGTTGCAAGTTAAACACAACACCACTAAAAACAGAAAGCAGGGTACTGACAAAGGAAGCTTCCTGGAGGGAAAATTATGATACTTAGCTGACTTGCTCAGTCTGGCTGCTTTGTGCTATGAAATTATACACAGGTTCTCTGGGTGAATCTGTTTCCTTCCCTAATGAAAATGACTAAAGACAATTCCTAAAATAACTTTCCTATTTAACATCTACAATTCTGGCACAAAATAAGAAATAACGATATTATCTGAGGCCTGTGAGAAAGTGACCACTATCAAGACAAAAAGAGGGGCAGCACACACTAAGAGCATAAGTTTCTCCTCAAAAGTGATATTCCACTAGGTTGCTGAGTCCCATATGTTTGCCAAAATTTCAATTTATTCTCTGTCCCTGCATAACACCAGAGGTAGAAATATTACTTACCCCTAAGATTACTTTCTGCTCCATTATTATCCTCAATAATTCTTTATTTCATTCACAAGTCACTATAAGTTCCACTTATTCAGCAGTCTCCTCAAGGGCAGTGAGTATTTTTTAAACAGTTTATAACATTCTTTGGGAACAGATTTATTTTTCAACATGAGATATATTTCATCTTATAAGGATTTTACAAATTCCTATGGATGTGAGAGGGGGTCTCATTACACACACACACACACACACACACACACACACATAAATGAATCAGACAAATCTGCATGTAGAAAACATTTTTATAAAAAATATCAACATTATACAATTTATTAATGTAGATCTCACAACTAACTTGGGACAACTCAAACAAAATGGTGGGTGCCATTACCATTATATAAGGCAAAAATTTAAAAATTTTAAACATTAATGAAATTCTCCAGCATTCAAAAAATATTTTTTAAATACTAAAATTACTATAAGCCCGCTATCCAAATGGATAAATACTTGAAAAGAAAAAAAATTTTTTAAAAGAGTAAAAGCACTATTCTTGTACCAGGAAAAAAAATAGATATACACAGAACAACTCTTGACAGTTAAAACAATAGTAATCTGAAATATACTCATAAGGATAGCCTCTATACCAGAAAAGTGATTTATAAAGAGTGGTCAGTGATTTGAGTTTTTAAAAAAAAGTGTATATGAGAAATAGTATTTTTATCTAAACACCGGTTATCAAAGAACATTTTAGCTCATACAGTATAATCACTTTATTGGAAAAAGATGAATTGCTGTTATTTTTTCATCTCAACCAGCAGATAAGTTTCTTCAGTAAACATTCACTACTGTGTGTTAGATACTTGTTACATAAAATATCTAGACACATTGCCTGTTCTCAAAGAGCTCAAATTCAAATGGAATAGCATTTTATTTAATGGAATTAAGTGTCTAAGTGAGGTTTAGGGATTATTTAATTTGTCATCTAATTCTACTATTTATTATAAGATTTCATTATTCTTAAATAATCATGCAAGATAAGAAACATTAAAATCAACTTATACATGGGACTTTACTAAATTCAGGAAAAACTTTGATTCAAGCAATAAGGATTAAAATTAGCTGTCATTGCACTGTTTTACAGTTTATTTCTTAAGTTAAAATACTGTAAATTAGTACAGCATAATACTTTTATACTATTTTAGATTTACCATAGTAACTCATGGTAAGCTTTTTAAGAATTGATTTACTTACATTTTATGTAATTAATGATAAATACAAAAGAAGATATGTAAGGGATATGTATAATATAAGAAGAAAATAATTGGTCATAGCCCAATATCAATTTTAGTTATATTTGAAGAAATCTTATAATCAATATATGCTTTATATAAGAAACAGATAAAGAGGGTATAAAATTATTTCATCTCTTTAAAATTTTAGGTTTTCAGATTTTGAACTCTAATATTATAATTCTTTTGGAAGAACAAAAAATATACAGAAAAGAATATTTCCTTAAAACAATTAGCACTGCTTTAAGATGAGACATTATTACCCCATTTTAAATATAGAGCAAGTTCTTTAACCAAATTTGGCTATTGTTACACAATGACAGACAGAATCAAGAATAAAACCTACAGGGTATCTAATTTGTACTGCAGTGTCTTTTCCATTAGTTTTTCTCTCTCAAGCTTCTGGCCCATCTCATTGTTCTAAAATGCAGTCCAGGATCACTTATTCTCCAAAGGACTTACTCAGTCGTCAAGGTCACAAATATACAGACTTTAAATATTAACTGGTTTAGCTTGGGATTTTAAGAGAATACTGCAATATGAGAGAGTAATCAACCAGCACCTAAAGATACCAAGTATAAAGAAAATGCACCCATGTATCTAAAAACTTCCAAATAAGCTGCATAAGATTCAAATATATATATATATATATATGAAAATAGCATAATTTGTCTAAAGGATTAAAAATGTGATACACATAAATATACAGAAATTGTGTACACATTGATTAAAAAAACAAAGAATAATGTCCATGAGGAGAGATGAAAATTGTTTTATGATGCTGGTAGCAACATGCAAAATTGGCAAAAATCCTTCTGAAAAACAATTTGGTAAAACAAAACAAAAATCTCAAAAAAAAGCTCATTCTTTTTGATCTGGTTATACTACATTTAGTAATGTGTCATGCAAAATGATTTGAATTGTAGACAGAAATTTAAGTTCTAAGCTGTTTAAGACAATTTTACCACAGAGAAACATATAAAATTTATAAACACTTTGAGACCAAAGGCAGGAAAGTGGAGAAGTATGCAGCAGTTAAAACTTCCTGATGTAGAGATTTATCTTGGAGTCAATGTTATACAAAATGAGAAAGAAAACTCTTTGCACAATAGAATCTCAAGTACGGTAAAATGTTTCATCTTAATGGTAATCTATAGCATTGCAAATAGCTAATTATCCCTTAGTAATGGAAATGTATTTTTTCCTCTTTAAAACTTGCTATGCTAAATTAAACATTACTAGCACAATTTATTGAAGAGGCTATCTTTGTTCCAATGTAAGTTTTTCACTCCTTTGTCAAAGATTAGTTGACTATATATGTGTGGATTTATTTCCGGGCACTTTCCATTGGTCTGATTGTCTGTTGTTGTACCAGTACCATGCTGTTTTAATTATTATGACTTTGTAGTATAACTTGAAATCGGGAATAGTTAGGCCTCCATTCTCTCTTCTTTTGGATAGGAGGTTTTTTGATATTTGAGGTCTTTTGTTATTCCATATAAACTTCTGTAATTTTTTTTCTATCCCCTTAATGAATGTCACTGGAATTTTTATAGGGATTGCACTGAATTTGTAATTGCTTTTGGAAGGATAGTCATTTTGATGATGCCAATTCTTCCAATCCATGAGCAGGGAATGTCTTTCCATTTCCTTATGTCTTCTATCTCTTTTAGCAGCATTTTAAAGTTTTCTTTGTATAGTGTTTTGTAACGTGTTTTGTTAGGTCTATTCCCTGGTATTTAATTGTTCTTGGTGCAATGGTAAATTGGATGGCATTTTAATTTCTTCTTTGCTTTTTGCGTATAGGAAGGCTACTGACTTCTGTGTGTTGCTTTTGTAACCAGCTACCTTACTGACCTGTTTTTATTGTTTCAAGAAGCTTTTCTGTCGGTTTTTTGGGGTCCTCTATATAAAGAATTATATCATCTGCATATAATGATAGCTTCAATCCCTCTTTTCCTATTTGTATCCCTTTCATATATTTCTCTTGAAAGATAACCTCTTCAATAAATTGTGCTGGGGAAATTGGACTAATACATGCAAAAAAATGGATGAAGACAACATTCTCATACCATGTACAAAAACCAACTCAAAATGGATAAAAGACTTAAATGTCAGACCTGAAACCATTATATACATAGAAGAAAAACTTGGGTAAATCCTTCCATGAATTACAATTCAGAATCCCTTTCTGCAAATATCTACAGATGGCAAAAAAATGAAGGAAAACAAACAGATGGGACTACATCAAACTAAAAAGCTTCTGTACAGCAAAAGAGTTAACAGAAAAAACTAAAAGAAGCCCATCTGAATGGGAAAAAAATTTTGTCCTCCACAAGAGTGATAAGGGTTTAATAATGAAGATCCACAAGGAACTTACACAAATAAACACACACAAAACAAGAAGTCCTATCAAAAAATGGGGAGAAGAACTAAAAAGACACTTCTCCAAAGAGGAAATATAAATGGCCAACAGGCACATGAAAAATTGCTCAATATCACTAGCAATCAAGGAAATGCAAATCAAAACCACAATAAGATATCACCTTACACCAGTAAGAATGGCCCACATCAAAAAAACAGGCAACAACAAGTGCTGGCATGGATGTGGAGAGAAAGGAACATTCTTAAACTGGTGGTGGGCATGTAAACTGGTCCAGTCCCTACAGAAAGCAATAATGGAACTACCATTTGATCCAGCAATCGCTCTTCTGGGAATCTACTCAAAGGAGACCTCAACGTGTGTACAAAGGGACACCTGTGCCAGGGTGTTTGTTGCAGCACAATTTATAATTGCAAGGACAATGAAACAACCCAAATGTCCCAAAACTGATGAATGGATGAAAAGGATGTGGTATATATACACAATGGAATATCACTCATCAATTAAAAATGACAAATTAGATGAATTTATGGTAACATGGATGTACCTAGAAGAAATCATACTAGTAGAAACAAGTCAAAAAGAAAAATACAGACACCAAATGGTTTCACTCTTATATGGGGCATGGGAAAGATAAACAAAAAGCCATGAAGAAAAGTCAAAACAAGCTAACAACCAAAGTGAAGTACACAACTCGGGGGGAGGGGGGGGAGGCAGGGTAGGACAGTCAAGGAGGGTGGGGGGATGAACTCCGGGGATTACAAAGATGTGAGATTTATATATAAATAATTTGCTAAAAAAATAAACATTACTACTTTTAATCCATTATTATTTCATTCACTTGCACAGTATAAAGAAACAAAGCAAATGGATAAACAAAAGCAAATCCCTATATTTTGATGACAGAATGGCAGTCACCAAGGGGAAAAGAGAAAGAGGCTATAACAGGTACAGGGAACTGATTGGCTGGTGGTGGAATAGATCTGGACATTTGGTAGTGGGTGTGGTGTGATATACACAGTTGCTGAGGCAAGAAATTGCACAGCTGAAACCTATGTAGTATTGTAAAGTTGTGTTACCTGAGATAAATAAACAGTAAATTCAAAAGTAAAAAGATTACCTTTTTTTATTTAAAGTAAATTAATTACATATAATTATTAAATAATTTCTACATTTGGTCAAATTTACTCATGCATAAATATAAATATAAGGCTTGAATACAGAAAAGATGAAAGAAAAAAGGACGAAAGAATAAAATAAATAAAAATGTAGGAAGGGCACATACCAATACTGAAAAAAATTATAGAAAGGTATGAAAAAAATGACATAAAAAATACTTCACTCATAACAAAGAAGGTATCACTCTTCTACTTCATTCAAGAGATTTGCATGTTTTCAACCTCAACCAACAAGAGGATGGTTATTCAAATCTGTATTACCTTCTGTTTGATCAAATAAACCTCAGCAGGCATCTTTACAGAAAGATTTATTGATGCTGGTACAAGTAAGTGATCGGATAACAGTTATACATTACCTGAAGTTCAGTACTTGAGCAGAAAAGAATGAAAAAAGAAAAAGAGAACTTTCCCATAATGGGTTTCTCACATATATTTCATTTAGTTAAAACTTCTTTCTTAATCCTACTGCCCTCTCATTGATTACACAGCAAATGATTAAGATAAACCCTGGACTTTGCATTAAATGTTTCATAGCAATCCAGGATTCTTCGCAAGACCGATGTAAGAGAGCCACAGTAAAACAAACCATCAGTCTAAAAATAGGGACTTTGATGAGTTTTAGGGGAATATATCACGTTAGTGGATATTAACTGTAACTGATATAAAGAAATAAAACCAGTCTTCTAATTTTAAATAATGCATGTTGACATGCCTATGCATACATGAGCATATACATAAATATACAGAGAAATCTAGCTGAAATCCAAACTTGCATTTAATTTTCAAATTGTCTTCTAACTCATTGTCAGCTATTTAACTTATTTAACTTTGAGAGAAAAGGTGCACACAATGAGAGATTATAAGAATAATTTTATTACCCAGAGGGCCCAAGCATCAATTTATTTAGAATACATTGAAACTTGTTGGATGAAAATTATACAGTAAACAATTCAATTTGAGTTACTGAGGTCAACAGTTTTGTTACCCAATCATGGCTCGTCTGTTTATTAATGACACAAACCTTACAGCCAGGCAAGGTAGCACATGCCTGTAAGTGACAGCCTATGGAGCATGGCTAGGACTGGGGATTGCGGTTAGAGTCTCACCCGGGGCAACATAGCGAGACCTAGTTCCAAAAAAATAGCTGGGCGTGGTGGTGTGCACCTGTAATCCCAGCTACCTAGGAAGCTGAGGCTGGGGATTGCTTGAGTCTGGCGTAACCTGGGCAAAAAAATAGCAAGACCTAGTATCAAAAAAATAAACAAATAAATTACATAAACCTTATAAACATTTTTCATATCCTGATCTAGCTTTATCTTTTTACACACACACACACACACATGCACACACATGCCTGAACATTTTAATGAATTAGTTTTAGCTATGTATTTGTTATTCCACATTCTGTTTTTAATTAAAGTAGCAGTTGATAACTTGGGTTGCTGCCATACTTTCTTCCTAATATTCTAGGTATAGGTAATTGAACCAAAGCATGTTCCATTCAAAATGGAATCTAGACAAAATAAGGATAATCTTCAGCCAGGTTCTTTTTTTTTTCCAAGGTCTAAAAGGTTTATTTCTTGTCCAAACTACAAAACGATAATGTAGTTGTTATGCATTTAGCTTCCTTTTTTTAAAAAAATTCATTTTATTGTTTTCTCACAATTGTGCATTAATTGATCCCTCCTCCTCACTCCATAACCCCCCTCCATATCCCCCCTCCAGTCACTCCATCTCCCATTTTTCTGCAATTTGTTGGTTGGTTAAGTTGATGTTCAGTTGTTGGTTGTTTGGCCCATTGTTCTATTCCAATATCTGGTAAATGTATGTTTTTGTTTGTTTGTTTGTTTGTTTGTTTGTTTTACCCCGGGGCTTTCCTACTTCACTAACATTTGTTAACTATCCTGATCTTTTGTGCTCTTCACCTTCCCCACCTTCTTCCCCCTCCTCCTCTCTTGCTCCATGGTTCAGTCCCATTGGTTGTTTTCATTTCTTCTTAATTGTTTGTTTTTCCCTATACCCATCATATAAGTGAGATCATCCTGTACTTCTCTTTTTCTTTTTGACTTATTTCTGCTAATATGAGTCTTTCTAGTTCCATCCAGGTTGCTGCAAATGACATGTGTTTGCCCTCCTTGATGGATGTTTAGTATTCAATTGTGTATATGTACCACATTTTTTTATTTAGCCAATTTGGGTTCAGCCAGATTCTTAAACAACCATACTTTATTTCTATGATGTTCTAGAGCCAGCAATGTTTAAATTCTTAGATTTTATTATCCTCAATTTTAGAATTTGTTTACATATTTTTAATATCAGATCCTTATTTGTCCAAAATGAAAATTGTTCTTTAAACTTTGTTTATTTAATCTTAATTCATCATCATGAATTGGTTTGAATATCAATTCCTCAGGGAAGCCTTCCCTGTCCTCCCAAACAAGTTTCTTCTAATTTCTTGGATTTCTCCTTAAGCACGTAGAAAATTAAAATGAATATTGGTTTTACATCTGTACTTCTATCTTCATGAGGGTAAAGACTGTGTTGTAGTTATTTATTGTTGCATTTGCTTATATAACAGTTGATTAAAAATATGCATTAAATAAATGAAAACAGCAAAATGTATCAAATTGATATGGAAAGCAGAAATCTCTATTACCATTGTTCTTATAATCTACATAATAAACTCAATCCTAATTTAAAGGATATTACAATCAAGGTTAGGAAATTTTGGGTTTTAATGCCAAAGCTAGACTCTTAGCTCTTAGCTCAAATTTGGATAAAATATGCTTAATAGTGAGTTTAATTATGCTACAGTTTGAGTAAACATATTAATAATAGTTTATTAACATTTCAGAGACTAATGAAATTATATAAATGTACTTAAAAAATACTCTAAACAATAGAAAGGTAGAATGATCATAAATATGAAGTAAAAGATAAGAAATTTAAAGGGTAGAGTGTAGCATAAATTAGTTCAATAATTTTAATGCTATGAAAGCAATCTAGATTTAAAGAAAAAACAGGCCCCCCAAAATTCATTAAATATCTTAATTTTCAACTCAAATGCATCTGAGATTCAAGCCCACAACTTAGTTATTTACCACTTATGAATTTTTGTTTTTCAGTTAATGGCATTTAATTTCAAAGTATGTTCACATAAACCCCATAAAAAAACAAGCTAGCCAAGGCAAGAAGAAAAAGGCTTTGGAGTATTTTATCCAGTGTATCACTACTTTGTACATTTATGTTCATGTCCTTTACCTGCTGAACAGATAAATGAGGTCATTTGTGGTTTTGCTACCTTTGATATAAATTTTTGTACAATTATTAGACTACTATTGTGATGTAAAAGAAAAGTCTAATACTAGTAGGAGTTATCTTTGCATTAAAATTAGCAAGAACACGTGGGTACATAGAATTTCACCAATACTATATAATACCTAATATCTTCACTTAACATCTAAGATCAAATCAATAATACATTAATATGGTGTAGTATCATACAAACTGAAGTATTCACAATAATCTTAAAAGCACAATTTTTCAATTTCAAAAATAAATCTAGAGCTAGTAAATGTATCTTCTTTATTTGGTTGTCAAAAGCAAGCACTAAACATTTAAATCTAGTAAATGCACAATATCACATTTCACAGTGACTTATCCTCCATTAAACTATAAAACATTAAGCAGCTTTCAAAAATAAAATCAATAAAATGCTATAGTACTAAAGTAAAATTAACCCATTTTAGAAGCTACCACTAATAAAACATATAATAAAGGTTTTAAGATGGGCTTGGAAATCTTATATTCATAAGCTTCATAAAGTTTTATAACTATTTCTGAAAAGTAAAGGTCTAAAATAAGGAACAGAAAGACAGCAGTGAATCCATTTAGTAGCATAGGTATCTTTGAAGTGAAGGTATTTGAATACATTAATAGGCAATGGTAATTTTCTATTTTCTTACCTTCCTTCTGTTTTGAATGATAATATTGCAAGAGAAAGTATTCTATGGTAGAGACATTTTTCTTTGAGTACTTTAAATATCTTCTGCCTCTCTCTTCCTGCTATAAATTTCTACTGAAAAGTTTGTGGACAGTTTAATTGATGTTCACTTAGAGGTTACTCATCCTTCTCTTGATCGCTCTTAACATTCTGTCCTTGTCACTGGCTTTCAAAAGTTTAATTATAATTTGTCCATCTGAAAGTATTTTGCTTGCAACTATCTAGATCTTTTGAATGAGAAATGCCTGGTTCATTTCCCAGACTGAAATGGTCCTCAACAATTATTTCTTTAAATAGAATGTTTATGCTTTTCCCTTTCTCTAGAAACCCTTTATGGAACCCCTATAATATGAACATGATTTCTTTTTAGATTATCCCAAAGAGAATTTTCATTTTGCAATTTATTTTTCTTTATTATTCAGTTTATGTGTTCTCCAGCACTGTGCTTTCAAGCTCACTAATCCTCTCCATTCCTTGGGTTTGTCTGTTACGAGGCCCTCTATTGCATTTTTTAATTTGGCTACAGTATTTTTAGGTCTATTAGTTAAGTTGTAACAGTTTTTATTTTCCAGTTTTTATTGTGTTACTGCTTTTGATGATCCATTATTTTTTTAATTCAACAAGCATGATTGTGTTATTTAAATTTCATTTCTAGTTTCAATGGATTGTAACAAGGAGTTTCCTTTTCATGTCTTGTCCTATTGATTTTATACTACTCCAACAAGAATCTGAGTATAACTGTAGATTTTTTTAAAAACAATCTCTTTGATCTATTATTTCATAGACGAATAGTGCACCTGTTCATATGACCAGGGCCATCTCCACTGAGAATCAAGAAGTCAAGCTTCCAACAGCGCTGTGTTTTATGGTCAGGAACTAAAATGATTCGCTTCCCTGAGTCAACTCCTTGGCCAAAATGTCTCCTGTCTCCTGCCAGTCTAGGCTATCTTTGAGCAACAGGTGTACCAAGGGGTGAGAACTACAGTTGAGATAAGGTCACTGGCTAGGAATTATTTATTCTCTTTGCTTTTCAAGTCCAAAGTCTTGCCTTAAGGCACTTGCTTCTACTGCTGAGATTCATCCATTTCAAACTCTGGTTAGTGAGAGTTGTTGGTTTTGGCTCTGAGTTAAGATAGAGCAGTTGTTTTGCATATCACAGCTCCAGCCAGCAAATAATAGCCCTGAGGCTCCAAATAATAGCTTCTTCTCATTCCAAGTAGATTCAGGTGATTCTAGGATTACCCCAGCTGCTTCAGGCTTAAATTGCTCTAGTTTGGGAGCCTCAGGCTTACATCAGTAACTATCACTTCGCATCTTATTCTTAGAGTTCTCCAGTGGTACACCCTCTATCCTGCATGCTACCTCTGTACACCAAGTTCTTCAGTACAGAGCCCTGTTTATAAAGTCCCCAATGTGAACCTATACCATTGAGTTAAAAACTGAGGGATAACACACAGCAATTGCCTCTATCTATGGTGGACTACAGTGCCCTGGTATCACTCTCAACAGTTTTAATAGTGTTTTTCCTATCCTTTCCCACCATGCCATCACTTCTGATGTATCAAGTAGCCATCTGTTTATCTTTCAGGTGTTGCTATCTTTCTTTTGTTGTGACTTAGCTGTGAATATGTGTGGGAGGCAAGTCAGATGTCTTCACTCTGTTGTCATTTTACCAGACTTAGGAATTTCTCTTGAAAATGAGTACCAACAGAACTTGGGGTGACTTTTTGACTGAGGTAACTAGGTATCTAAACTTGAAATGTCTGCATGATCCTATTAAGTCTAGAACCCTGGAAAGAACATATAGAATAGGAATATGATCTAGAAGAACCAAAGGATTAGAGCTTAGTATTATCTAATGCTATTATATACAAAAGTAACATGTCCAATAATACTTTTTCAACTAATAGTATGCAAGTAAATTTGTGCCTGTAATAATGTTTAAAACTTTTTGGAATAATTCTTGATAAAATTGATTTGCTACATAAGCACGAGTAAAGTATTAAGTCAATGTGTTATAATTAAAGCACACCCTTCATTCCTCCAAAACATAAAATAATATAATTTATACAATGTGTGTGCCTTCTCAATGCTTAATGGGAAATCTATAGCTGATCTTATAACTGGAACACCTGAGTCAAATCTCAATTTCTACATTTTCATTGCCTTTTTAAAGGTAACTAGATTAGCCTCACTGAGCCTTCAGTTATTAAAAATGGACATTAGAGATAATAATTCTTGCACTAGTCAGTGAGTTCATTTGATTCTAAGATTTACTTTAAGTAATTTTTCAGTTGAATCGTGGTATATATAGGTAATATTATATCTTCCATTTCCATTGGAATCCTTTTGATATTAGGGGCTCTAGATCAAGTCACAGAAAAGCCTATTTGTCAAATGTCAACTGAACACAAGTGATCAATTAGCAGAATTTATAAGGTACATCAGAAATGTTTCTCAAATTTTAAAATTTCAAATGAATCTCATTAGATGTACTGGTAATGCAAATAAAAACTGGGTGTCAGAGATCTGGGGTTTGGATAACTTTAAGACTTCCATTCAGTCTCCTTCTCTACACAAATTTCATGTTCTTTGGGATTAGCAACCTGGGTCACATCAATGGGCCTTTGCATCTTTCACAGCATAGAGAGTCCCCCATTGCTGAGTTCCCTCTTCGGTGTACTAGCAAGACACTGGATAGAAATAAATATTCCTCAAAATAGTTACAAGCACAGCATGAAGACTGGTATAGAAAAATCTAAAGAAAAACTGAACATTAACAAAAGGCATTATATACACTGGAAACTTGATATGAACCTATAAAAAAAGGAATGCAACCATTTAATAATTTCAACAAGAATGGTTCTTAAAGTTTTGACCAATTTGACTCAGCTATAATGGAAGTCAAATACATACAATTATTTCTTTGAAAATACAAATGTTAATCGGAATGACTGCCAGGAATTAGTGTTTAATGTAGTGAATTTTCATTTAAATCTTTCATGACTGTACTAGTCTTTTTAGTTATTGTAATGACTGTTTAAATCTATGTTTGTAAAAATAATATGCATTCACACAATTTATATATATGATTAACAGTCTATAACTATTTAGTTGCATATATCATTACATATCAATACAGGGATCTGACATGATGGGATCTTAGCATTTACTATAGCAAGTAGACCTTGTTGAAATAACTGCAACATGAAGCCTAAAACAGAAATGTCATCAGGTATCTAGGAATCACTTTCTAGGTTTTTTACTAGGAGAATAGAAATAGAAAAATGGAAAAACATATATGAGTCCCTCTAGTGCTACACTAACAAAAACAATACAAGTTTTCTGATTATTTCACCATACTCTCAAAGACATAGTCTGTATTTGTAAAGCCACTAAAAGGTTAGTGAACTATTATGCAATATAAAGGTTACTGCATTCTTCTCAACAACTGTAGTAGGTATGACCTAAAGGAGTAGATATAGTATTAGTTAATTCCAAATCTCTGGTGACTCAGTTATCTGTCAGGAAGGTTTTTAGGAGCTATCTCCAACTCCTGACAAAAGACAGGTGAGTAAAAGGAGCCAGTGTGTAAAATATAACAGGTAAGAAAAAATAAAAATATCTCTAATAGTAATCAAGAAAAAAAATACTATCGTTAATCTTAGCTTTATACATAGAATCCTTAGGGAAAGAACTTCAAGCTGAGAAAGCTGAAAATAAAGTTTATGCTTTACATAAAAGTCAAAGGTATATAAATGGGAAAAAAAAAAAGCTTGAGAAGTATATTACATAAAATCAAAAATCCATTATCCCAACATTGTAGTTCCAAGTAAAAGATGTTCTAGGTAATACATCTATCTGTTAGCCAAAAGCAGACGATTAGTTTAGTTGTCACTGAATAAACTAAGGTGTAGAATACCATTCTTCATGACATACCTTGATTCCCAGAACTCTAATGAATAAAATCAGCACCACTCCTGTCACTAATATTTAGCATTTAAGAAACTCTCAATCAAGAGGCTTGTGCCCTTCAAGTTTTTCTTGAAAAATGTAAAATGAAATACATTTTATCATGACTCTCCTCAATTTCCTACTTCCCCCAAAAAAATTATTAACAGTGAAGACATAAAAATTACCTTAATAGATTAATGTTGACTGATTTTGATAAAATGGCCAATTCATTTCCACAATCTGAAAACACATCAAATTGCCAAATATTCCATTTACTCAACAAAAACATTTATGATTACTTGCTGCAGAATATCAAGTTGCTAGGCACTATAGAAATAAATAAAATTATTTTATTTAAGAACTATTCTATCTCCAAGAGCTATGGCTCCAAATAAGCTAGATTAAGTAGAGGGGGGATAAACAAAAACAGTAGTAGCTGTCATAGCACTAAGAACATAACAGTATATCAAAATGGCCATCCTACCAAAGGTAATCAACAGATTCAACGTAATCCCAATAAAAATCCCAATAACATTTTTTAAAGAGATAGAACAAAAATTACTGAAATTCATATGGAGTAACAAAAGACTTCGAATATCAAAAAGCCTCCTGACCAGAAAAAAAGAGAATGGAGGTATTACAATTCCAAACTTCAAACTATACTACAAAGCCATAATAATTAAAACAACATGGTATTGGTACAAAAACAGACAGACCAATGGAACAGAATTGAGTGCCCTGAAATAAAACCTCACATATATAATCAACTAATCTTTGACAAAGGAGGGAAAAACTTACCTTGGAACAAAGATTGCCTCTTCAATAAATGGTGCTGGGAAAATTGGACTAAGACATGCAAAAAAAATGGACCAAGAAAACTCCCTTACTCCATGTAGCAAAATAAGTCAGACTTGAAACCACAACATACATAGAAGAAAACTTGGGCAAAACCCTCCATGAGTTACAATTCAGAAATCCCTTTCTGGAAACATCTACAGATGGCAAAAAAAATGAAGGCAAACATAAACAGATGGAACTACATCGAACTAAAAAGCTTCTGTACAGCAAAAGAGACAACAGAAAACACTAAAAGAAGCCCAACTGGCCGGGCACGGTGGCTCGTGCTTGTAAGCTTCAGCCTATGAAGCAGCCGGGGCTAGGGATCGCGGTTTGAGTCCCGCCTGGGGCCCGTAGCGAGACCTAGTTCCAAAAAAAATAGCTGGGCGTGGTGGTGCGCGCCTGTAATCCCAGCTACCTGGGAAGCTGAGGCTGGGGATTGCTTGAGTCTGTGGTACCCCGGGCAACGAGAGCCTGCGGTTCCATGGGCAAAAATAGCAAGACCTAGTCTCAAAAAAAAAAAAAAAAAAAAAGAAGCCCAACTGAATGGGAAAAAATTTTTGCCCTCCACAAGAGTGATAAGGGTTTAATAACGAAGATCCACAAGGAACTCGCAACTAAGCACAAGCAAAACAAAAGGCCCAATCAAAAAATGGAGAGCAGAACTAAAAAGACACTTCTTCAAAGATGAAATATAAATGGCCAACAGGCACATGAAAAATTGCTCAACCTCACTAGCAATAAGGGAAATTCAAATCAAAACCACAATGAGATACCACCTTACACCAGTAAGAATGGCCCACATCCAAAGAACGGGCAACAAGAATTGCGGGCGAGGATGTGGAGAGAAAGGAACACTACTACACTGCTGGTGGTAATGTAAGTTAGTCCAACTACTATGGAAAGCTGTGTGGAGGACTCTCAAGTTAATGAAAATGGAACTACCATATGACCCAGCAATTTGCTCTCTTGGGAATCTACCCAAAGGAGACTTCAATGTGGGTACAAAGGGACACCTGTACTCGGATGTTTACCGCAGCACAATTTATAACTGCAAGGACATAGAAGCAACCTAAGTGTCCCAAAACAGATCACCAGATGAAAAAAATGATGGGATATTATTTATCAATTAAAAATGACAAATGCGACAATTTTATGACAACATGGATGTACATAGAAGAAATCATATTAGCAGAAACAAGTCAAAAAGAAAAAGAAGCCAAATGGGTTCACTAATATATGGGATATAGTGAAAAAATAAAAGCCTTGAGGAAAAGTCAAAACAAGCTAAGCACCAAACTGAAGCACACAACTCTGTGCAGGAGGGAAAGGGGAGAACTGGAGGGGGGGAGTAAATCCCTGGGATTACAATGATGTGAAATTTATATATAAATTAAAAAAAGAACATAACAGTAATAAAATATTCCCATGTGATAACTTATATTTTCACTTAAAATTTTCATGACTTATATTTTCACTTAAAATCTTTTTATAAGGACAGGTTTTCATCACTAAAGTTGTTCAATGATGAATTGTCTCCAGACTCTGGAAAGCAATGCATCACCCTGTTTTCTGGTCATTAAATACTAACCTAGTTACTATATTATGGAGTAAAATGGTGATGATATTCATTTTTAGTCAAACATATATCTTTAAAAGTGATATATGGTCATACCAGGGGGACAGATGGAACAATAAAAATCATCTAATTCAGATCACAACCTGTACAATTCAACAATTTCTAGAGAGTGGTCTTTGATAATTAATAGAACAATAATAATAGCAACAATCATTTATTCATTGATACTATTACATGACAGGTATTTTAATAAGGAGCTTTACACACATCATCTTTTCACTTTTATAGCATCCTGCACAGTAAATATTGTCTCTCATATTAGAGATAAAGAAATCATAAAGTTCTGCCATTCCTAGTGACCTTCTATGGCCATATAAATGTTAAGAGGATGATGGCAAAAGAAAATTTAACTCCAAAATAAGCCTCCTTGGCAAAAGGACTATTCTGGGCTGGCTATTTGTAGGAAAGAGGAGACATAAAGAATGCTCTAAAAAACAAGTAGAAATTACCCTTTCATTAGAGACAGGTACATGTATAAAGGGACATCTCCTTATACAAGAATGTCTCCCTCTCTGTTAGGAAGTGAAAGATGACCAAATCTCTTTAAACTCTAATAGAGAAGGCAGTGACTGCAAATAGTATATTAACCATAACCTCAGCTGTCTTTTGTTTGCCAGGCAACCTCCCATAACTGACTCCATCCCCCATTCAGTCTTGTCTTTTGTTATTAGCTGAAGATGGTACTTAAAGTTGTAGGGTGGATTATTTCAGGTAGTTCCCCAGTTTTCCTAGGTGTACACATGTAGAGAGGAGGTATACCTATTTTAAAATTCATTTTTGAACTGTTAATCTGCCTCTTATTACAAGCAGGGGTGTATCAGTCAAGAACTCAAAGGACAGAGGGAATATTATTTTCCTCCCAGCTGCCTAGCTCTCAAACTCATACATTATTTCAACTATACAACACTGACTTGTCAACATTCCAGTCAGTATTTCTTGAAGTAGCTTTTCTGAATCTGGGTATCATGAAAAATCATTTATTTATATTAGTAACATAAAATAAGCTTCACAGTAACTTATTCTTGATTGTTTATTCATGTTAGAGAACAAGTCAAGTTCTTCTACACCATACTGTGTTAGATATGTGAAAGAGCTATAAGGAGTCCCAACAAGTTATTCCTTATATATTTTGTATATATTCTCACAGAGGCAGCAGCAAAGGATGAGAAATACAGAGGAATGGGTAAAAACAAGGGAGTGGAAGCAATCAGAATAACAATAAGGGACAATGCATATATAAGGAATGTATCTAAGAAATATAAAAGGGGTATATAAATAAATACTTATTACCATATTTATCAATTTCACTAGTTCAAAATATACCAACAGTTCCAGAGACTATAACATTAAAGCAGGTATTTATGTGAAACTCAAATTAGGCATCTCAAAAGCAATAGATCTTTTTAACAGAATTCACAAAGGAGCAGAATAGACTGCCCACAAAATATTCCACTTTGGCAAGTGGTGTATTTGGAACTGGAGGCAACTATTACCCAACACTCAGAAAGGCTTTTCTTTACCTGCTCCTAAATGCTTAAAGTAATTAAGATAGAAAAACTGTCAAGGAAATGAGCTATCACCAATGTTAACTGCATGTTTACTACAGAGAATGAGTTACTTGTAGACCGGGAGTAAATTAGCAATAACTTTTTATTAAAAGTCTTCTGTTTCCCATTGCTTTTGAATGATAAATGTTCCCACAGCAAACATATGTCTCCCAAACATTTGTTCCCTGTGAATTTACTGAAGTCCTTGACCCCAAGCCCCTTCTAATTAGTCCAGATTGACATATATGGCTCTTTTTGCCTGAATGCCTTTGGGTCTCTTATGTCACTGTAGGATCCCTGTAGGTATGTAATTAAATTTATTTACCTCCTTTATTTATATTATGTCATTTAAATTATTTAGGTCAGTCAAAGACACTAGAGGGACAGAAGGAAAATTTCTCCTCCCTACAAAACACAGGACCAATACCTATCAGATTCCTTTAAAAAAAATCTTTTAAATAACATGAAAGAGTAGAGTTAACAAAATACTATTAAAGAACACTAAATATATAATTGAAAATATTTATACTATTGATTTATTCAACCAGAAGATTCTGCAGATTTTCAAATAGATACATTTTATCATTGTTTGGATTATTAAATATGTAAAATAAGATCAAATTAACTGAATATGAATATAATTGGAAAATTTTTATATATTTGCTTTAGCTGAAATCTTAACCTTGTTTGATATTGCATGTTTTATGACTGAAAGTACTCAAATAAATATAAAATGTGGTGCCATTGCAAAGTCACAAAAATGAATTCCTTGAAGTAAACCCTTTTACTCAACTGACAGGATTTTTCACCCTCAACTAAAACTGGTACTCTTGCCTTAATTTATACTTCATATCAAGTAAAACTAGAAAGATTACAAGTGAAATATAAAAATATTCTAGCCCTATTCAGATCTACATCAAAAACTTCACAAAATAAAATTCACCTCAAATAAAAATTGTAACTGCTCAGTTCACTTGATTCCCTACACACAATAATTATTTTAACCAAGCTTAACAGAGATAGAAACAAGGGAAATTATTAATCATCTTATTGAAAAAGAAAGGGTAGGCTGGGAATGGTGGCACATGCCTGCAATCCCAGTTACCTGGTAGACTGAAGCTGCGGATCACTTGAGTCCATGGGTTTAAGACAACTCTGGGCAACATAGCAAGACCTAATCTCTTAAAAAAAGAAGAAAGAAGAAAAAAAGAAAGAAAGAAAGAAAGAAAGAAAGAAAGAAAGAAAGAAAGAAAGAAAGAAAGAAAGAAAGAAAGAAAGAAAGAAAGAAAGAAAGAAAGAAAGAAAGAAAGAAAGAAAGAAAGAAAGAGAGAGAGAAAGAAAGAGAGAAAGAGAGAAAGAAAGAAAGAAAGAAAGAGAGAAAGAAAGAAAGAAAGAAAGAAAGAAAGAAAGAAAGAAAGAAAGAAAGAAAGAAAGAAAGAAAGAAAGAAAGAAAGAAAGAAAGAAAGAAAGAAAGAAAGAGTAGAAGAAAGAAACAAACGAAAAGTGCAACATCCTTGTCTTCTAAATGTGTAAATGGTGCTCATAAATCAATCAACTTTCTACACACTTAAAGGGATGCCAACCAAGAAGGTAATATTCTTTATCGGTTACATATTTTTTTAGCAGTTACCAGTTAATAAGAAGTTAACTTCAGTGAGCCTTGGTTCTGGTTACTAGAATTAATGTTATTTTAATAGGGTTGTCATGTTAGTGCCTATGTAACAAATAATCGGTGTACATTTGCAAAGGGTTGAGTGCCTAAATATATCTGAAGAGACAAATCAAGTAGAAAACAATATGTCGCTTATAAATGAGGATGGCCAAATTACAACTGTTATTTCAATTTGGCAGAAAAACTGGAATGGTACCTTAAGATATTTACAGCACGTTCTAACTTAAATTAAAAGAAAAAAAATGAGAAATTTATGACAGGAAGACAAAAATCTTTTTATAAGGAGAGGCTTTTGCCACTAAAAATCTTTAATGATTAACTGCAGGCAGGATAAGTGGGACCAGCCCATATGTAAAGCCAGATTAATAACAGGCAAAGAAGAAATATGTTTTGCTTACCAAAGTGTTCTTAAATAAATCTTGAAATATTTTTCATATTCTAAAAGCACAAATGAATTAGAAATAGAATGTTAAAGCTTCCTAGCTTTTAAGAGTTCTCGCAAGTGTAATGAATTATGTGTTTAAATGTTTTCAATAGAGGGTTTAGAGAGAGTTAGGATCTGATGTGAAATAGAACATTCTTAGCAATATGTTAAATAGCCCTGAAAAATCTGTGTGTCATATTCTATATGAGTGACATCATCTGTTATCTTTTGCCTTTTCTCTAGATTTATTTCAGTTTATCATTATCCATTGTTGTCTTCAAAACCATACAAAACAGTTATTATCATTTGTTATATACACCTAATTAATGTGTTATTGCCATGTATTATATAATTAGAAAATTTGGTAGTCAGAAATAATTTTAATATCTAGAGTTTCTAATGAATCAAAGACAGTGTTATTATTTTTGTTAAAAACATGGGATTTATCTTATTTTATCTACTTTTTTGTTGAAGCTGAATGAAAACCTGGATTTTCCTAAAAGCAAAATGATATAAGTGACTTAGACTATCATTTAAAAGGTGTAACAGTGACAACTACATTTATATTGCACATTGAATCAAGTTTGTTTAATGAAATATAAGTCACTCAACTGTGCATATCTCCTGCATAATTGAAAAGAGCTAGGTAATGCCAGTTTCAATGGCTACACTATGTTTTCATTTAGCTGGGTAATCAAGAATTATAAATGTGGAGTTGAGGTGCCTATTGACTGACCAGTTTTGAATTTTATCTCTGTTTTGAAATAGGTTTATTATAAAGTTTCTAGAGTAACAAAAGCTACAGAGATAATATTGAAATTAGTTTCTGACATCTGAAAAGGTATACTCCTTGAGAGAACTGAGAAAAGTATATTTAAATACAATTCCACCATTTGTTTACTTTTTAATCTAAGCAAGTGATTTAACATCTTCAACTTTCAATATGCAAATTTTTGTTTACATAACTCATAGGGCATGTGAGAATTTCACAAATTATGCAATTCAACTAATGCCAGTTTTCTACCTCTTTCCAAGTGCCTAACCTTAAGTACTTTTGAGGCCCCAGTCTCACTGACAAATAATTGATACATTAAGTAAGAAAAGCTTTTATATATCTTGAAAATATGTTTCCCAAAGATATTTAATAGGCAATGATGTTAGCCTCTGACAAATCACTGTATTTCAAAGAAAAGTTATTTAATACAAACACTTTAATAATTTACTATTTAAATTATTTTCTATTGAGGTAAAGTTGATCTATAACACTGTATATAACTTAGGGGTACAGGTTCATACCACTTCAAGTGTAATTTACCAATCCACCAAAGAACCCATAATCCTCCACTGTAGTCTAGTGGGAACCACCTCCCACTTCACCTTCCAATCACCTTCCAATCTCTTCCTCCCCTTTTCCAGTAGCCTCAATTCTACAGTCACATTTCTGTTTTATTTTCATTTAGTGTGTCTGTTCCTACATTTTGTTTCTTAATATTCTACATGAGTGATATCATCTGTAATCTGTCTTTTCCCTTCCAAATCATTTCCTTTATCTTAATTCCCTCCAGTTCTATCCATGTTTTCTGTGAACTTTCTTCTCTTTGATTTAGATAGCACAGCTCCTTTTAACATTTCCTGTATAGGAGTTCTAGTGTTAGGAAACTCCTGCAACTTTCACTTGTTTAGAAACCCTTATGTCTCTGTTATTTCCTTACTTAAAATTACTTTAATGTCCATTTTCTGTTCAATTTCTGGTTTTTGCTCATTAATTTTTTTTTCTGAGTTCATTTGTTTTTCTAAATTTTGTTGTGTCAGTTTGATTGGCTCTTCTGAGTTCTCTTGTATTATTTTGACTTGCCTTCCTGATTTTTCTTATAGCATTTTAATATTCTTTATCATAGTAATTTTGAAGTCTATCTGATTAAGAGGTAAAATCATATCTTTGTAATTGGAGTCTAGATAACTGTTCTCTTATTATTGCGTAATATTCCCTTGAGGTTCCAAAGTACCATGTAATATACTTTATGTCTGTCAATTTTGTTATTTTAGATTTCCTTGTATGTATATATATAAATATCAGTACATTAGAGATTTGTACTACTTTTACTTTTCTCCAATGTGGTGTGGTTTAATTTTATTTTAGTTTTAGCCTTTGTTGACTTCCTTAGGTACTGAGACCTGCTCTGACAGTTGCTGAGTCAGCAGGCTCTTAGAGGATCCAAAAGGGGTCCTGGACCTTGGTGCAAATGTCGGGAGGGAAGCTGGTATGCATTTGTGGCACTGCTGATATCCCCCTCCCTCTGGAGTTCCAAATCTGAGACTTGGCAGTATTTGTCCTGTCACTGCACTTCATGATGTTACTACCATTCCTGATCAGCTGAAGAGTGACAGTTTAATCTAGAGACAGTCTCTGCTTTCTTTATCAGGAACTGATTTCTGTGGAGCACCTCAGTTTCACGTTGGTCAAAGCTCCATACAGTTTAGCTCTGCCCTCCCTAAGGAACCTGGCTGACCTGCCAGCCCTACCCTGGAGCACAATCTCAAGGCATTTTTCTCCACTCCCCATTCAAGGAAGTATGACAAACTTTTCCATCTCCTCTCCATTGTCACTATCAGTGTTGGTCACCAGTGTGTAACAGGTATTCAAGTTTTGCTCCAAATCATGAGACTCTAGGGGTAGTACTCTTCTGGTTAACTCCTATATGATCCTTTTGGGAACAAAGAAAATAACATTCTCTGTCACCATTTTGGTCAGAACTCAATGTTTACAAATTAAAAAATATCTTCTATAGTTAATTTGTACCAACATTTCAAAAATTACCAATGATAGTCTCTCCGAATTTCAGTATACACTAACACAGGGAAATGCAAATATATGCAACATGGTTAAGTTAATGTGCCTTTGGAGAGTACAGGGGCTTAGTAAAAATGCCTGTTATGCTCAATCATAATACTCAATTATCATGCTTAATTCAATGAACCAGTTAGCCAAGATAGTTAACTCCTACTTCTACCAAAGTTTATTTACCTTGGTTCTATAATTTCAAATCTAAAGAGGCATTTGTTTTTCACATTTGAATTTAGACGCCAGCCATTTCCTAGAGTTTTTGTTTGTTTGTTTTTTATAGTTTTGTTGTTAACTTGAAGTTTCCTTAACTTCTTAAAATAAGGAAACTCTACCAATTATACATGATTAATAATGATATTAAATAAAAGTATGTAAAAGAGCACCTAGATCTTCCATACATGTCAATTCCCTCCCTATATTTATTCCCAATTTCTTCCTTATATGCTATTAGCATTCCCAAAGGAGACCTAATGGACTTTGAAAGCTTCAAACTACATATTAAATAAAACCAGCAATTAAGAGGATACCCCTTCTACCTTCTCAATCTGGCCCTCCTTTTCTTAATTCAGAATTTCTTTTTTTAATAATTAATCACATGTTTGTATTCCCCGGGGTTCACCCACCACCTCTCCTCCCTGACTACTCCCACCCAAACCCCCACTCCCAGTTGTATACTTTAGTTTGGTTGTTAGCTTGTTAACTTTTCTTTCTGGCCTTCTGTTTGTTTTTCCTATAGTCCATATATTAGTGAAACCATTTGGTCCTGTCTTTTTCTTTCTGACTTGTTTCTGCTAATATGATTTCTTCTAGGTCCATCCATGTTACCGCAAATTCATCAAATTTGTCATTTTTTAATTGATGAATAATATTCCAATGTATATATACCACATCTTTTTCATCCATTTGTCTGTTTTGGGACATTCAGATTGTTTCCATGACCTCGCAATTATAAATAGTGCTGCAATAAACATCCTTTGCGTAGATTCCCAGAAGAGCAATTATTGGGTCAAATGGTAGTTCCATTTTCATTAGTTTGGGTGTCCTCCACACAGCTTTCCATACTGGCTGAACCAGTTTACTTTCGCACCAGCAGTACAAGAGTGCTTCATTCTTTCCACATCCACACCAGCACTTGTTGTTGCTCGTTTTTTTTTTTGTTTTTTTTTTTTTTTGATGTTGGTCATTCTTACTGCTGTAAGGTGGTATCTCATTGTGGCTAATTTAGAATGTCTTGATTACAAATAGACTATAACATGATAGGGTTTATTTGATAAGAGAGTAATAGCACCATGAAGGTGAGGAGAAGGCAGCCCTACAAATGCTGAGAAGAGACTAAAAATTCATGTAAAGAGTAACTTTGTTCCTTCTGATAAAGAAAAAATGGACTGTACAAGTCCATCTTCATGCACAGGTCAATCCCTACCAGGCAGCATATAAAGCATGGCAGAGAATTAAGAACAAGTGGTTGTGTGAAGAATGTTGCCTAAGTTTATGACCTGGAGTCTGATTCCTTGGATGTGACAACTGGCCTCACCACTCAGTTGCCTCACAACTCACCAAATATATTTGAGACTCATTTATATACTCTTCACCCCTTGGCCAAAGTTCTTGAATAAATAATCTATAACTGCCTCCTTAAAATACTCCAGAAGCTCATATCATCCAAAATGTATTTATCTACAACATTTAACCCTAATATTTTCTTATAAATCGGTGCTTTACAATTTATCTAAGACATTTCTACTATACAAGTATATCTTATAACACCTGATACTATATGTGATGTACCTACAGTATAGGATTTAGGTCCTCCACCCATCACCTATAATCAATAAAAGAAAACTACATAAAGTAATGAAAATTTTGGTGGAAATATTAGAATCAAAATTTGCGAGCATAAAAACGATCTTCTCTAATAATACATTTAAATACTAACTTTGGAAAATTCATTACAATTCTACATAAGCTTAACTCCAATATTAGAAACATGCCTCTAGGCTCATTTGTACAAGACTTTCTCATTCAGCATCTCAGTTGCACAAGTTTCCACACAGAAATGAGCAGGTAAAAATGGTTGGGCTTCATAATGAGTCAACATTAACATAATTACTTTCCATTTCATCTACTACAGTATACTGTTTGATTCTCATTTCTTTTCATTTCAGTCATTACTTCAGAACACCCACAAGGCCCTGTTAAAGAAATGAGACTTGAGAGGCTATGCTTTGGAAACAGAGGTGAGCTAAACAATTTTCAAATTTTCTTAGAAATGATCAAATGTTTTACACTAACATAAATGGTGTAATTTTGTACTCTAATACAATATTTCCGTACATGTCTTAAAACAATGTATACAATCAGATAATGGCATGAAAATGATTTACTTTATCATCACAGAGAGTGACTAAATAACTATCCTGTTTTGCTGTTTAGCAAACAGAACCTAATCTTCCAAATGTACAGTGTCTATCACAGTTATCTCGGGGGCTGCATAACATATCATAATTATGCTGCCAATGCTGAGAACATGTCTAAACACCCTTTTTGAATGAAGAAATCACATTCAGGGACAATTTACCACCCAAATAATAAAACATAACTCATTGCTTTATATTTTAAAGCTAGGGTGTGATTAACTTAGCCATCTATCATATTCACCAAATTTAAGGCAAAAAATTTTGTCTATTTCTGAAAATTATCTCTAGTCCCAAATGACAAAGATTTACTTCTAAAAAGGATTTATGAACGAAGCAGTACTTGAGTGCAATTGAAAGCCCCAGCATATACAATCAAGAAACTTATAAAGTAATTAACTTAAATTCTGAGTCAAAACCTCCCAACTTGAGAAACAGAGATTATAATGTCTATTCCCCAGCATATAATGAGGTTATCTGGTAAATAAGATGCAATCTGTAAAAGTACCAGCACAGTGCTTAATAAAAAGAGATCAATAGATGAATATATGCATTTACATATTTTTGGGAAAAAATCTTTTTCAAATAGTCCTGATGTTTGACAGTAATACAAAAAGTCCTGCTTAATTTTAATTACAGAACTATACCATTTAATACCATATATATATATACACATTCATAAAAGTAGGACAAATATTTTATACCAAAGTAAGTCTCCCATTTACTCATAATAATACAAGCAAAAAATTTTCACACCTAATATTTCCAGGCATTATTCTAGATACTAAGGAAGCAATAAAGAAAATAAAGTTTCTGAGTCCCATCCATCAGTGGACGGCGGCTGCATGGGGCAGCCATATGCAGCCCAGATTGGTGGAGCCATGTTCCCCCCACTCCCAGCCCAAGGAGCGCATGGAAGGGTGCATGCTCGGCCATCTGGGCCCCCCACACAAACAGGGAGGTACTGGGGTGGGGGGTGTGGAATGCCCTTTCTATTTCACTCTCGAGATAATATTTAAGAAGAGCAAGAACATGAACACAAACCCCAACATGGAATGGGTGAGGGACCATGCAAAAATCTAGCCCCCAAGCCTGAGCTGGATACAGCAGATGGACAACCGAGAGAACCATTGCATGTGAGACAAGAGAAACTACTGTAGAAATACTATGTCACAAAGCGTACCTATGTGCTCACTCGGTCAGGAAGACCCAAGACCTCATTTCAGAGATGCCTTAGGAGAGCAAGTCCCCCTTCTCACACTACAGGAGAGGAGAGGAAGGCCAAAGATGGGGTACATCTTTGTACCCTTCTTCACTGACACTGGCCGGGGGGGCAAGACCCCCTAAATCTGAAACCAGAACCATAAGGTAAAGCAGCAAAACAGCTAAGATGAGATAGTAGAAGATGGCTTGCAACAAGAACACATGGACAGACCACAAATAAATATAGACTGGTTGCCCAACGCAAACTTAAGACTGGAAACCTACCAGCAAGTTTTGCCTGGTTCTAATAACACAGTACCTCACCCAACGAAAGAACACTGCCACAGGAAAGTAAGAGACTAAATAGACTTATCGCAGACTAGCAAACAACAAAGAGAAGGGTGTGAGAGAATGGAGGGCACCAGAGGGAGGAGGGAGAAGGTGGTATCCCAAAAATAATTTACCGAGGTTGTAATCTAAAGAGTAAAAATAAATAATGTTTTTTTAAATAAAGTTTCTGTCCTTAAAAAGTAGAATTAACTATATAATGGTTTTACTTTGCCTTGATCAACCAGGAGGCTTCCCTATTTCACCTTGGAAATTTCTTCACAAATCCATCAGTTACACACACACATACATACACACACACACACACACACACACACAGAGAAAGAGAGAGAGACACACACACAATAAGCTGCTACTAAGATGTAAACATGTTCATCCAAGGTTCCCCTGTGAATAGTCATCACGTATTGTACTTATAGTTCAGATATTAATATCCATACTTAACAAAATAAAGTATTATTTTTCCAATTAAATGCTAAAATAACTCATATCTAAAACATCAGTGCGTGTAATTCCAATGACATCATTTTACTATGAGATATACAGGAAAGAGATATGTTACACATGAATTTTACTTTATAACTATGTTGGCCAGAATTTTTCTATTCCATATATTAAGTATACCTGTATTGCCTGAAATGAAATTAATCAAGTGTCCAAGATTGGAAGCTGAGAAAAATAGAGCCATCATGCAAAATAATATTTCATAGCTATTTTTTTCTATTCTGTAATGAGTATAAATAATTGGTCTAGGTCAGCCTGATTACTTAGCCTATCAAAGGAAAGAAGAATAGTTGGTCATTAATTATATTCATTAAATTATGCAAAATCCAGGACTGTTTTGCTAATAAACTAGAGTATAACTAGCTATATGATTATATGGAAATCAATATGCTTTTGAGAACAGTCATTTATCAAGAAAAAATTCATTGCATAACCAAACAGCATTTTATGAATACCTTAAATTCTAGATAACAAAAGTTCTCTAAACCATTTGATTACATAATTCTATAAGAACTTTGGGTATAAATTAGTGGCCAGCTTCCAAAGTCCTTGAGACCACTATGGTTATTACTCCATTCTTAACCAGAGTGGTGCAACTGTGAAACCTAAGTTGATGTCATATATAATACGCAGATACTGAAACAGAAAGGACTTAATTTATAATAATTGAGTAGGTAACTGTGTTTATAACTATATAATATTATCTTTGATAAAGGCAAATATCTTAAATTAAAAAAAAACTTTTAAACACAGAATCTAAAATAAAATCTGGTAAGACTATATACTTTTGAGACAATAAATATTTAAAATTTAGAAAATAAAAAGCTATCTTCCCTCTCCTTGGTATTAGGCTTGATGGGTTAGGGAGGGATTAGGTTTGACTAGAAAATGCATATAATCTATTGCTTTTAGAAAGGTCTTTAAAATCATCAACATGTATTTCCTATCCAACAACAACAAGACAATCTTTGGATGCTTTTAATGCCCTCATGAGGTTAGTCCAAGTAGTCATGAGGGAATAAAGGGATCTTTGTCTCCAATACTTGAAATGGTGCAGGGAGAATGTTAAAGGTAGAGCTCTGCTGTTGAGTACTGAGGAACAGTATAATTGAAGATCTGATTAGAACTTGTGCAAATACTTGTTCTCCGTTCTTATGGGCTCCTAACACCCAATGGATTCAAATGCATTGATAGGGCTAAAATCTATACCGAGGCAGTATATACCTCAAAGATTAGAATATGACCTTCAAAGCTAGACTATCCAGCTTCAAGCACTAGCTTTACTAGTTACTTGATATGAAACTAAAAGCAAGCTACTCAACCTCTGCTTCTAGACCTCAGCATCCTCACTTATAAAAAATAACACTTGTTATTATTTCTTATCTCAAGTTGTTTCTGTGAGGATAAAATTAGTTCAGGTATTAAAAACACTTGTAAAAGTCCTCAACATACATGTGTTCAAATAATATTAGTTGACATTATTATTATAACTGTTATTATCATTATTGATTCTTTACTCTCTAGTATTAAAGTGGACTGGGCCAGTTTTCTCATTATCATTTTTTAGATTCCATTTATGTTGTTCATATCTCAAAAACATCCTTTTGAGTTCAATATGCCATGTTACCTGTGCAAAAGGTTTCCTACATAAAGACACATAGTAGTAAATTTTCAAGTGTTCAATACAAAGGGAAAAAAATGAAGCTTATGAAGTAGAAGAAACATAACTTATAAAGAAACACTGAGTAGGCTAACATTGGACTTCTCTGAAGAAATTAGTGTTTCTTGCTATAGGCAAGAAGAGAATGGAGAGATATACTCTAAATATTTCAAGACAAAAATTGCCAGCCAAGAATATTTAACCCCCAAAGCTCTCCTTCCTGTATGAGAGAAAAATAAGAACCTTTTCATACAAAAAATATGTTAGGGAGCTTGCATATACAAACCCTGTACCCCTCCATGGCATATTAAAAGGAGCTGTAGGATTTAAATCAAAGAGAGGAATGAACACAAAGGAGTAAACAGGGAATTGAACAAAGCCACAAAACTGGGAACAAAATAGTAAAAACAGACTTTCACATATCAATAATCACTCCAAACATCAATGGACTAAAATCACCAATAAGACACAGTAGATGTTCTTGAATTAGGAAACAGAATTCAACCCCTTGTTGCCTTCAGGAAATGAACCTTATATCCAAGGATAAACATAGACTAAAAGTAAAGGGGTAGAGAACTATCCCCCAAGCAAATGTGATCCAGAGAAAGATAGGAAACTCTATATTTATGAGATAAAATAGATTTCAGTTTAAAGATGTAAAAGAGATAGGGATGCACACTATATAATGACTAAGGGAACAACACAATAGGAAGACAGGAAGACAACACACATCAATATATACTCATCAAAGGAACACCCAAGTGTTTGTCTCATACATAAAATGTAAAATATACCAGGCAACTACTATCAAATCTGAAAACAGACATTAAGAAAATACATATGTGGTTGGAGACATTAACATCCCATTATCAACAAAGGACAGATCAAGAAGACAAAAATAAATAATTTAACTAAAAAAGGAACTAAATTAAATAGGTTTAATAGACATTCATAAGGCACTGCACCCCATAAAAGCTAAATACGCTTTTTCAGAAGTGCACATGGGCCATTCTTCAGGATTAACCACATACAGGGTCACAAGAAAGCATCAACAAAGATATGAACACTGAAATTCTAACAAGTACCTTCTGTAATAAAAGTGTTGAACTAAAAATCAAATACTCTATTGCAAAACAAAATCTGAAATTCTATGTTCATTGCAGCACAATTTACAATAGCCTGATTATGGAAAAAACCTGAATATCCCAGAAGGGATCAGTGGGTCAAGAAGATATGGTATATATGCACAACCATATACACAGCAACTAAAGAGAAGAGAGAAAGAGAGTGGTGGGGGGAAGGGAGGAAGGAGGGATATTCTTACCATTTGCTGTTACATAAATGGAACTAGAAGAAATTATCCTGACTGAAGTGAGCCAGAAAGAGAAAGGAAAATACTGAATGGTGTCATTTATAGGTAAAATATAGAGAAACCAAGGGGTTAGAGAAAGACAAACTTTAAAATCAAGCTGTGAATGCTGACCAAAGATCTGAGACAGCCAGGAAGGGAGAAGGGGCAGGGAAAAATCAGGGAGAAGCACAGAGGATTATGGTGGAGGACTGTGGTGCCTAGTTGTAAAAAAAACTATGGTGACCGCACATAAGGGGAGAACTCCTACATAGTAGAAAAAAAGAAGTATGTAAAATAATGATATACCATTAGTTTAAATAACTAATCATATAAATGAAAATAAAGTACTCCATAAACAGTGCCCTCCCCCCAAATTGAATACAACTGCTGTCAACTACAGGAAGTTTATCCTGTGTTGAGATAATTTAACATGGTAATAAATATGCCTCTGGATTCTAAGCACACTTTCAGTTTTGCCACTGACCTTTATAGTCCTTTGGACACATTTTTTAACCTTTCTTAGAAGATCAAAGGAGAAAATTTTAAATTCCTTGGAAACAAGGTATCATATATTTTTTCAGTGTTTGTCCACATCTAATTATAGTACTGAATAAATAATTACCGCTAAATAGATGTCAAGTAATGATCTTTTTCTTTACAGCAAGTTCTACAATAAAAGCTACAATAAAAGCTAGAAATTTATGTCCTAACAGACTTTAGTTTTCATTAATAATTATTATTTGAAATTTTGAGATAGAAAGTTTAAAAACAATATTTACCAAATATGTTCTTTAATCCTAAGGAGTCTTAAACTACTAAAACTGAAATAAGGGTTTCCATTTGGGTTACTAGATATATAAAGAACCTGTACGTTCTTTTTATGTACGTTTCAATTTTTTACTGTATTAATTTTTATACACATTTTGAATAATATATTTGGTCACTCTCTTAAATTCATTAATTACCCCTGAGTAATTATTAAAAGAAAATCTTAGAGTTACTAGAAATTTAAGGAAAAGGATAATACGACACCAATTTTAAAACACTTCTTCAATGATTATTAGTGATGGTTCATGGGTGATAAGGTGATGGGAGAACGCCAGGATAGATAACAATGTAAAATAAAATAAACATTAAAAAAAATAAAATACTTCTTCAAGATGTTTCTCAAATCTTTAAGTCAGAATACCATCACTATTTGGTACTAGCATCAATTGAGATGCATGTGGCTCAGTACCACTGTTTTAAATCAACAGTTTAGAAGATAACAGGGGAGGTGGAGGACACATAAGATTAAGAAAGATAGTTAATGGGTGTTAAGGAAATGGGAGAACCCCAAGATATACAAGGATGTGATATATATAAAGACATATATATTATAATTTTTTTAAATCCATCAGTAGAGCTAGAATGAACTGCACACTTAAAACTCATTCATTTTACAATATACACAATATATTTCAACAGAGCTTGAGAATATTTTCCAATGCCGATCCAATCAACCTGGAATTTCCGAACTGACATCAGGAATAAACCACTTATAAGCACCTGCCTCTTCCCTGAGAGATGGTTTTACCTGGAAAGTCTCTTCTTTTGTTAATAACCTTGACCTACATTCTTTTTGTCTGTAAATACTCTGTATGCATAAGCTATTGCAATATTTTGGTTGTTCTACAATTCATGACTCCTTTAATAAAGTCAACTGGATTTGTTTTTTAAAAAATTAAATCAACAGTTTAACAAACAATACTATATTGAAACATTTCTTGATATTCCAGGTACTCACAAATCTTGAGAAAACTGTGCTATCTTCAGTATAATCATGTAAAAATAGAAAACATATCAAGAATTGCTTATGTATATTACCACGTTAATCAACCCCTATGAAAGGGCATCATACTGAGTAAGTGAAAGGTCTGATTTTTCTGGATCTACCTTTTATAAAGATATATTGTTTTTTTTAAACCGAAGACTTTAAAAATTCTGAGTAGCTTGAACAGGAAAGTTTTTGCCTCCCACATAAAATGTAACTATTATACTACTCATGTGTTTTTCTACATTGTAAATGACAGGCTTATTAGGAAAAGGAGAAAGAAAGAGAGGCACATGCACAGTCACAGATGGGACTCATTTTAAAAGAAATACTCATTTTAAAAGAAAGCTATAAAATTGAGAAAAATACGTATTCAAAATACAAAAAAATCATAATTTCTACCATTACTGTAGTTGGAAATAGACTAATTAAAAATAAACAATAATTATTTGAAATACAATACAAAAAGGATTGCTTTCTGAGACCAAAATATTCCTCAAAACCTTCCCTGAGATCCCACCACTACTTGCCAGACTGGCAGAGAACTCATGATGCTCTGCAAGATCCACCAGCACTTGCACAGACTTGTAAGAACTGGTTCCCTACTTTCACACTGCTGATAGGAATGTAAACTGGTCAAGCGACTATGGAAAGCTATGTGGAGTACCCTCAAACTACTGAAAATGGAACTACGATTCAATCCATCAATTCCACATTTGGGGATCTACCCAAAGGACACCAAAACACTAATTCAAAAGGAAAGTTGCACTCCTGTGTGTATTTCAGCACCACTGACAATAGCGATGGCATTGAAACAACTCAAATGTCCCAAAAGAGACAAATGGATCACAAATTTGTGGGACACTAACATGATGGAATATTATTCAGCAAAGAAAAAGATAGGCTTATGGCATTTGTGGCAACATGGATGGCACTAGAAGAAATCATTTTAGTGGAAATAAGCCAGAAAGTAAAAGAGAAGTACCAGATGGTCTCACTAATATGTGAGACATAGGGAAAACACACAAATGGACAGAAAAAGTTAAAACTAAAAAACTGACAACAGAACAAAAGCATACAGCTAGGGAGGGGGATGAAGGAAGGATGAAATCAGGGGAGTGATGAGAAAAAGGGATCAAGATAATGGTTCACGGGTGACATGGCAGTGGGAGAACCTCAGGGTACACAATGATGTTTTATATATAATAGTTTAAAAAAAAAAAAAAAAGACTGGTTCCCACACCAGAGAAGCTGTGAGAGTGGCCAGAGACCTCAGGATTGCTTGTAAGACCCAACCAGTGTCTGCCCAGACCAGAAGCCTAGTTAATTGTATATATAAAAGTTGTTGGATATATTTATTTTATCAGATTTTCATATAATGTACAGATAATTTTAAATATTCCTTTCAAATCTTTATATTTCCTTCTTCTGTTTCACTGCATTGATTAATACACAATGTCCCTCTCTCCACCAAAAAATAAAAAAAGAATACAACACTAAAAATCAGTATTCCTGACATTAATGCTAATTCTTCAAATAATTTTACCATTAAACATAACAGACACTTTGTTCAGAGATATGCTTTTATTATGTTAAAGAAATAAGTAAATTTCTGTACCACAAAAAAACCTTTTTTTCATGTCAGAAAGCATGCTGAATTTTATCAAAGACTTTTGATAGTATAGAGATAATAATATTTTTCCTCTTTGCATTGCATTTTAAAAGCCCATGAAGAATACAGTCACTAGATTTCATTTATCTATTTATACCACAAAAGCATCTTAACATGCTATTTAGGCACAATTTTTACTGGCAACAATGTGCAGCCTTTCCAGCAAAAAATGCACATTAATATAAATTTCTGGGGCACGCTTCCTCCTTAACATAGTGCACACTAATGTTCCTAGTATGGAAGTAGAGTTCAGATATTCTACAGGTTAAAATCAAATAAAAGTTTTATATCATATATCATACAAATCAATATTTCCCAAATTCTTTTTTTGGGATATGAGTATACCATGAGATGGCAATAAATGGCCTACAATCACTTATGATTTGTAAACAGAGATTTTGTTAAAGTTAATTTTTCTACTTATAAAGCATATGAATTACTAAATTAATGTACACTATACTTACTCAATGGAAGGAAGGAATTTCCAAGTTTGCAAAATTTCCCGAAGTTATTTGACCCAAATACCTCCCACATCCGTATAAACAGAAGACTATCCCAGTAGACACTAGCAATCAAACATACATATTGTGAGAGCTATTACATAAGCAAACTGTCTGCTTTTATTGCTGCTGATAAGCAAGATGTCTGCAAAACCAAGAAACATCACTCTAACAGGAGAGAATGAGGCTGACCAACTGACGGAAGGAAAGAGAAAAAGACAATTCTAGTACCATTCTCATCTTGTCTCAAGATTTACTTCTGCTCCATACTGTCCTACAATGAGAAAGTAACAATTCTCAAAGTATACCAAAGGGACTCATGGGTATCTGGGGACATTTTCACGAATATATGTAAGGTCAAAACTGTTATAGCAAAAAATATTTTTCCAATATTGTGCCAGTATTCTGTCCCAAATTAACAGTTTCCAAAGGTTATATGACATGAGATGAATCATCACTCAAATGGAAAAAGGAATGTGTGTCTATATGATCTAGTCATAAAATTTTCTTAATTTTAAATAGTAAGTATAAGCCACAATGAAATAAACAGATTAAGAAAAAAATAATGCAATAAATATCTCAAAAATAGAGAGGATCATAAGATACTACTATGGGCATCTTTATTCCAACAAATAGGAAAATGTATCATTTCTTAGAAATATACATCTTCTAAGACTGGATCAGAAAGAAACAGAAAATCTGAAACAGACTAATTACAAGGACATTGAAAATTTAATCAAAAATCTTCCAGAAAACAAAAGCTAAGTAACACATGTTTTCACTAGTGACTTTTACCAAGCCTTAAAAATTAACTAGCTATCTATTCTCAAAATGCTTTTGAATACAATTAATAAGGCCAACATTACCCTGATATCAAAAGCAGACAAGGACATAAAGAAAGCCAATATCCCCAATGACTATAGATGCAAAAATCCTAAACAAATTCTTAGCAAACTAAATTAAACAATACATTTAAAAGGTCGTACATTGTGGCCAAGTGGGATTTATCCCAGATATGCAGAATGGTTACCACATGCAAATAAATCAATTTAATTCATCTTATCAACAAAAAGACAAGTCATATAATCATACCAATTAGATGCAGAAAAGGCATTTGATATGATTCAGCATCTATTTATGATAAGAGCTTTCTTCTGTGATTTTAGTTGAAATTAATTTTTATTGAACTTAATAATTTCTGCCAGATTTTTCCCATTTTTAGAAATTAAAATATAATATACATCAGCAAGTCACTTTTATTTGCTCATATTTTAACAAATGTTTAGTTTTTATAACCATGACCACAGTGGAAATGTATAAAGTTTCCATTTCCCATACAAATTCTCTCCTGTCGTTTTGTAATCAATTGGATTACACAGTCCTTCATTCTCAGGCAAAAACTGAGCTTTTTCTATCTTTACAGTTTGCCTTTATATTTACTACAGTCAGCCATTTTTTAGCTTTTTGAGTCTGGTTTCTCTTCCTTGGCAGAATGCAGTTGAGATTCATCCATGTTGTATGCATTACTAGTTTGGTCATTTATTGCTGAGTAGTATTCCAAAGATATACCATAGTTTGCTTACCAGTTCCCCAGTGGAGATACATTCAGGTTGTTTCCAAATGTTTACTATTATGAAAAAACCTTCTAAATATTTGTATATGAATTGTGTTAACAGGTTTTTTAATGTACCGATACCTAGGAGGGGATGGCTGAGTTATATGACAAGTCTGTATAAATTTGTAAGAAACTGCAATTTTTTTTTCAAATTTGCTGCAGAATTTCACAGTCTAAAAAGCAATGTATCAATTCTAGTTACCATCTATTTATTCCTGCGAGCACTAGATATTGCCAATCTTTAAAATTTTAGTGCTTGTAATGGATGTGCAGTAGGATCTCATTATGGTTTTATTTTCTAATTATTTTCAAATTATGTTTACTGAGGTAAAACAGGTTTGTATTATTGTATCTGCTTTGAAAGTTATAGGTTTAATCCTGTGAAACTATGTTTGCACACCCTACCCACCACCAGCGCACAATAATTTCCACCATGTTACACTGGGCAGCTTCTCTTCGTCACTCCCACTCTAACACTGTACCCCACTGACTGACTCAGTATAATTAAAACCCTGTAATGAAATGGGAAAAGAACAAACTTCAACATAATAAAGGCCAAATATGACAATCACACAACATCACATTCAATGGCAATACACTGAGATCTTTTCTTCTAAGCTAAGGTACAAGACAAGAATATTCACTTTCACCACTACCATTCAATATAGTATTGGAAGTACTAGTTAGAGTTATTAGGAAGAGAAAAAAAAGTGTATACAATCACTATATGGAGATGACATGACACTATATACAGAGCCCTTCCAGATTTCAATAAAAAACTATTAGCAACAATTAGCACAGTAAAATAATAGGCTAAGAAATCAATGCACTAAAGTCTGTTGCACTGCTATGTGCTAATAATAATGAACTAGAAATGAAGGAAATCAAGAAAACAATCCTGTTTACAACTATTGGGGACTACAACAGTGTAAAAAAATTAATAAATAAAAATTTACTAGGAGTAAACCTCATAAAGAAAAGCCATTTTTTTAAAGTAAAAATAAAAATAAGGCACTAGGAAATGGCAAGACATCCCTTGTTTATGGATTGGAAAAATTAACATTATTTAAAACTGTCAACAAAACTGAAGCACAGAGCAAGAGAGAGGGAGGAGGGAAAAATCAGGGGAGGGATGCCCACAAGAGATTAAAGATGGTTCACAGCTGTTAAAGTAGTGGGAGAACCTTGGGGTAGACAACGATTTAAAATATACATATGTGTGTATATGATCAATTAAAAATCATTTAAAAAAAGAAAAATTAATATTATTAAAATGTCCACCTTACCCAAAGCAATTCATTCAATACAACCCCAATCAAAATTTCAATGGCATTCTTTAGAGAAATAGAGCAAACATAAGTTATATGGACCAAAAATTAGTCTAAGCAACCTTGCCAGAAAAGAAGAATGTAGGTATTACACCTCTAGACAGCAAGCAATACCACAAAGCTATATTAATCAAAAACTGTACGGTATTGGAACAAAAATAGACACAGATCAATTAAAAGAATTGAAAGCGTAAAAATGAACTCACACAGTTAAGTAGCCAAGAGTGTACAAATGAAGAAAAGAAAGTCTCTTTAGCAAATTTAATAAGAAAAACTGGACGATGTCTGCAGAGGAAAAAAACTATACCACAATCTCACACCACACCAAAATTAACTTAAAATGGATTAAAGACTGAGATGAAAGACTTAAAACCATAAAATACATAAATTAAAACACAGGCAAAAGACTCTACAACATTGGTTTCAGAGATGATTTTGGAGATTGACTCCAACAGCAAGTAAAATCAAAGTAAAAATAAACAAATGAAACTATATCAAATCAAAAAGCTTCTGCACACTGAAAAAAACTATCATTATAATAAAGATAATGAACTGAGTGGGAGAAGATATTTACACATCTCACTATCAACAAGGGGTTAATATGAAAATATACAAAGAACTCACACAATTCAACAAAAAGAAAACCACCTAACCAAATAGATACTTCTCCAAAGACACACAGATGGTCAACAGGCGCATGAAAAAATGTTCATCATCACTTAACATTAGGGAAATAAAAATCAAAACCATAATGAGATACCATCTCACTACTGTGAGTATGACCCAGACCAAAAAGACCAGAAACAAGTATTGTCTAAGATACAGAGACAATGGAACTCTTGTACACTGATGGTAGAAATGTAGAACGGTCCAACATCTTTGGAAAATAGTACGGAGTTGTCTCAAAATATTAACAGATCTTCAAAAGATAGCTGACAATAATCATTACCAGAATAGTAAAATAAACTAAAAAGAACAAAAAAGAAAATAGAGTAATCAAAGAATTTACATCAGAATTTCAACCTTTCCAAAATAAATTTTTTCCTGATTAAGTATTTCATATTGTGAGGAAATGAATAATTTGCTTTAGAGATTTATAAAGAATTGTTTGCCAAACAATTATATAATCATCTCACCTTTAAAACATATACTTAACTTTACTAATATGCAACACAGATTTGTTTTATGCAGCACATGTTCAATTTAAACCTTTATAGAAATCACCAGAAGTTTTAAGTCATATAGTTCATGAGCCCAACTGATTATCTATTCAAATCAATTGACATTTTTATAATGAGCTCATGAGAGCTGTCTTTTGTGAACATCAGAAACACCACTGACTGGAAAAAGTTGCTGGAAAAACTTCTGTAGGAAAATTTAATTGGAATATATGTTCCTTACAACTATGCACAGTGTTTTCATATGATTCTAAATACATTATCTAAGACTTAACTTCTGAAGCATTAATTGCTGTTTATTTTAAAGCTTACCACCATTAGCATGGACAATGGGACATCTAGTAATACAAAGAGCAGATGGGAAGATGTTACCAACTATCAAGCTTGTTTTTGTTTTACTCTTCACATCTGTACTAAAGCATTTCAGCTGCAATAAGTTAATAATTTAAAGACACAGAATTTCCCCCATGTGTGCTCTTCAACTTTTAATGCCTGGTGCTCAGTTAAATTTCATCTGTTTGCAATTTTTTCCCCTACAAGACATTATTTTTAGCTTCCCAAACTATTAACAAAATACAAAACCTGGCTACAAATCTTTTTAAATGATAATATCCATTATATTCATTATGATTATAGTCTCCCCAATATAAGAACTTCCAAATGCGGTCAAAATAAATTATAGTATTATGCCTTGTCTAAGGGTGAAACCCAGATGTGACTAGAAGATCAGGATGTGAATAGAAATGTGGAGATATTTAAAAATCCATTACCTTGTTTTCCCGTCATCAGATCAAAAACATCTTCAATTTCTAAAAGAAATGGTATGTGACAGAATTGCTGTGGATGCCTACACCCTCTGCACTGACACAATGAAAACAAACACAATATGTTATCATGTTTTATGAACAAAAAGAAATTTAAATAAGTTAGAAGGAGGAAAACAAATACTGGATATTGTCACTATACTAGAAGCATACAGAAACCTAACAACAGGTTAGATAATGTCAAACTAAGAACAAACCCTAGGAAGTTGACTATAATACTGAATCCACCAAAGCAGGACAGGAAGGGAAAGAAGATGAATGAGAGCATTGTAGGGAGAGAGCACAGGTGACTATGGTGGTGGATGATAGGTGTCCTGGTAGTGGGTACAATGTGGTAACAACACCTGAGACACTTATATACTTCTAATATACAAAAATGATATAAACCACTTAGAGAACCAAAATAATAATGATGATGACAAAATAAATTTAAGTAACTTTTTCACTTCCTAAGTTCAAATTTGATAAACAGGATGGACAAAGAGATTTTATTAACTTTATCAGTGAATATGAAGCAAGTGAACTATGAGACTAAAGATAATATCCAGAATCTTCTTCATTATCATTATTTACTTTTATCTCACACCAAAACTATGACTAATTCATTGTTAGAAATTTGAAACATATATTTAAAATAAAAGAAGAAAATAAAATATCATTCCTCATTTTGAGAGAACTGTTATCAGTATTTCTACAGTCTTCTCTATTTTCCATGTACAATATATCCTTAAATGTATCTTAGACCATATGTTGTATATACATTCAATATTCTGCTTTTAAGCAATATATCACGAACAACTTTTAAATAATTAAATATACAGATTGGCTTAATTATACTAAATAATTAATACATCCCTTATTACTGGCATATGTGCTCTTTCTAATTTTTCAGATACTAAGTGAACATCCATGTGCAGATATCTTTTTGATACACTGCTTCATTAGTAATTTTTTTCTAGAAATATAATTTCTGGATGTCAGCATAAGCATTTTCATTGCTTGCATTTCATTCTGCTAAATTACCTTTCAGAACAGTTGTACCATGTTATAAATCAACCCTCAGGAAATGAAAGTACATGTTTCTTGGCATCCCCACCAATGAGATACTTATTTTAGTTCTTCCTTGTCTATTAAATGGCATCATTATTTTAATAGGCACATCTTTTATAGCAATAAGACTAATATATGCACAACCATGCACACCCACACATATACATGAACTAACCCATACATACCATACACACCTGCAAGAAATATAAATCAATATTTTGTGAATATTAATTCATTGTCTTTACTCATGTATTCTATCAAGATACTGATTTCCTGATTTACAAACAACCCTATCTTGTGAAAAATAATAAAACAAACCTAAACACACCTAGTATATGACTATAGGATTGAAGCAACCAGAGGGGAAGGCTTTGCTAAGGATTAATGGTAGGAGGGGATTCAATGGACTATGGTGGAGGACTGCTTTCATGCTGGGTCTGGTATAGTAACATACATATGAAAAGATACAAATTTAACCCTCTGAATTATATACAGTGTTGTAAATCTATGCTAGTTCAATTTATTTCTATTAAAGTTACCCTGACTTCAAACTAAATATTATCTTCATTTACTCCTGGATCATTTATGGTTTTCTATTATACCTATCAATTAATCTGATTTTACCTGGAATGCATTCATTATGATGTATATGGAGTGAAAAAGAGAAGCAAAATATATATATTCCCTTCATTAATCTGTCAGTCTTTCCAGAAATTCTTTTCCCTACTGATTTGATATGTCTCTACAATAATTTCCAAAATTAGAAAAAAAAACTTTTGTCATAATTCTACAATTTTCTAGTATACTTTATTCACAGAAATAACCAGTAGCACATAACTGATTAAAAATTCTACAATCTGTGTTTAAGGGCATCAAAACCATACTTGAACTAATAAGATCTCTTTTATTCACACAATACCAGGGCACCATTTATGTATTCAAGTCCACTTTAATTTTGTGTACAATCCAACAGTAAGTCAGTATTAGAAGCTAAGGAAAAAAGGTATGAGTATTCAGGAAGCCAAATCCAATGTTCTTTTGCTTAAATGCTATATCATTTCATAGTAAGTGTCTTGATAGCAATGATATAAACTGACAATACAGGGAAGCAGACTTTAATGTGATCTGATGTCTTCTTATGCTCAAGAGGTCCAAAAGATCACTGTTCACAAGATTTAACTGTACTTTATAATCTATATGTAACATAAGAAAGAGTAATATAGAAACTTTCAAAAAGTCAAGACAAAGAGCCACAACCTACCAAGCACAGCTTTGATGCTTTAAAAGCAGCCCAATGTATTGCTCAGGAAAAACTAAAGCAGACATTATAGAGTTTTCCCTATTGTGAGCTTTTTATGTGGGAGACTATATCACTATGTCTTATGTATATAAATGGATTATAAAGCTTTAGAAAAAAAGTTCAGTACATCTTTATAATGTTTCCAAAGTGAAAATAACTTTTTTAAGAGTTAAAAGACAGATCCAATGCCAATATTAGTGACAGCAAACTCTAAGTTTTACATTCAGTCTCTTACTTTCAAAGGTGATAAAAACTACATAATAGAACCAAACTAATACCCCAGTCTTACAGTTATGGGAAGGTAATCAATGCCAGATTTAAGATTGAAAAATTGTACTTTGGCCAGAAAGTAATTTAAAAGAAGGAAAAAAAATCATTATTTTAAAAGTCATTAGTATATTGTCTGGAGAATTTAATTCAAACTGTTTTCATAGCTTTAAAACTATTAAATGATTGACTCAATCACCTGAACAGTGTGGATATGAAGGATGATCATTGATCAAATACCCATCCAGTAAACCTAAAAGCTTTATATTCCTGCCACAACTACCCTGGCTCAAGGACTGTCACAATTTTCTCTGTGTACAGACAGCAAGGAACTAAGATGTTGAAGGAGTAAAGCAAAAAGTCAAAGGCTCTGCTATTTATCCAGATGCACTTTTTACCTTTAATCACATCAGTAATAAAAAGGCTAATGAGCTGACTTTTAAGTTTACTCCCACAAAAAATGTAGATGGACAGAAATTTTTTGTCTATTTGGTTCACTGTTTTATCTACTGAGAAGAGTGATCTACACATAGACGCATATAATCAATATTCTCTTTACTTAAAATTTTATTATTATTTTATTGAGACTATGTTGGTTTACAAGACTGTATATCATTTAGAATATAGGCTCACATCTTTTCAGATCTATGTTGCAACACCACACCTGCAACCAAAGCTCCCATAATCCTCCCTCTTAATTCACTAGATACCATCTCCTCTTTGCTCCCCTCCACTCAGCCTCCGCTTCTGTTCGACTCAATTCTGCAATCAGATTATCAAAGTTTCTCCTCATATGGTGCACATTTTTCACATTTCACCAATCAATATTTCTTGAATGAACCAATGAAAGAATATACAATGAGTTCCATATACAATGGAATGTATACAATACAAAGAATATACAATGAGTTGAATTAGAACGAGAGATGCTCATTTGCACAAGTTTAGTCCGCTTCTACAGGTATATGAAGAAGCAGACTAAAATTATATTTTGTAATCATACTTCAAAGAAATTTTCTACCACGTGCCATTGATCATAAGGTATCTGAGCAAGAAAATTTGTAGACAGAAAACTTATCACTGATACTAGAAATAGTTCTAGTGGTAAAATGGTTTTAATATTAAATACAGAAAAGATAGACTGTCAAGGATATTGAATAGTAACATGAATTGTGTAAAAATTGAAAGGCTATAAATTTATTTTATTGATCATGTTTTTTTCTTATACTGAGGTATACTCCAAAGTTCTCCCACAACCATATCACCCATGAACCATTATCATGATCTCTTGTGTTCATCCCTCCCCTGATTTTGCCTTCCTTTCCTCCCTCTTCCTTGCTGTAAGGAAAGGATATAAATTTCTAAGGTTTACTTATACTTTGCTTCATTCTTATGGAATCTGAAATATCTCGGCCAGGCTATTAAAACAAATAAAAATAGAAAACAGGAATAGAAAAGAAGTAAATCATTTGGGTAGATTCCCAGAAGAGTGATTGCTGGGTCAAAGGGTGGTTCCTTTGAAAGTCCTCCTCAGTATGGGTACAAAGGGACACCTGCACCCGCATGTTTATTGCAGCACTATTTATAATTACAAGGTCATGGAAGCAACCCAAATGTCCCAAAACAGATGAATGGATCAAAAAGATGTGGTATAGATACACAACGGAATATTATTCATCAATTAAAAATGAAAAATTAGATGAATTTATGATAACATGGACACACCTATAAGAAATCATATTAGCAGAAACAAGTCAAAAAGATAAAGACAGACACCAAATGGTTTCACTATTGTATGGAACTTGGGAAAGATAAACAAAAAGCTATGAAGAAAAATCGAAAACAACAACAACAAAAAGCTAACAACCAAATTGAAGTACACAACTCCAGGTGGGGAGGGTGGGATAGAGGGGGAATGACCGGGGGCGGGGGGGTGAATCCCGGGAATTACAAAGATGTGAAATTTATATTTAAATAAATTATTCGATGTTTTTTAAAAAAGAAAACAGCTTAATTAATTATAAATGCTCTCTAACTTACCACATATTATATTTTGAAATGCTAAAGCATACATATACACACATGTTATATATGTGTGGAGTACCTGTCAAACTGTTGCACTATTTCTTTATTCTTCTTACCACTAAAATGCATTTCAGAATCAAGATGGAAGTTTGTTAAAAAAATTTATTGTTAAAAATAAAACTGTGACTTATAAAATAAATAAAACTTAACCAATTGAAATATAAGAAAGAAAAGAAGTAAATCAGAACAGGTCAAGATTAAGAAGAATCTTAAACCAAAGATTTAAACGTGTGATCTGGTGGCGAAACTGAAAAGAAAATAAAATACAATTAGCCACCTTTCAAGGAAGCAAGTTTTTTATCATTTAAAACCGGGAAAACAAAGCCTCATGTGAGTTTTCATACAAGGGGCACCAAGATGTTTGGATAATATCCATTACAACATTGTCACATTACCTCTATTTTATAAGAGCATTTCTTTTTTTGACATTCCTCAGTGTAATCAAAAACACAAACAACAAATCAGTAAAATAATTCTTCTAGAATATGGGAGTAGGTAAGAAGATGGATACAACTGTCAAACTTTCTTAGGGGTATAGATAAACCCAGGGTTACATATGCAATACAGGAAAATGGTTTTATCTCATGTATCAAATTAGACAATTTTTTAGTAGATGTTAGTCATGGTACATTATCTAAAATATTACATCAGAAATAAATCAAAATAACTATTTTACGATTTACAGAGCATGCAATCTCTGTAACAACGGCTCAATTCTATCACTGCCCCATGAAAAAAGCCATGCAAATATGTAAAGAAGTGGATATTATTGTGGTACAGTAAAACTTTATTCAACAAAACCTGTAGTATACCACATGTGGTCCACAGGCCATAATTTACTGATTTAGAATTATGAGTGGACTAGCATATTTAAAAGAAACCTCCCACACACAAATATAATTTTTTCTGATATATCAATGGATAAAATTTTGATAGTAAGCAGACTGAGATTACATTTTCTTTATAGGAACTACAGTTCATATTTTGTAGGTTGTCAGTTAAAAGCAAACCCATATTTGAAAGGGTAAATGAGTGAATAGCAGTAAAACTGACATCATTTTAAATTGACTAGGTGTCAAACTTCAATAAATTTTATTTATACCAGCACATTCCAGTAGAAATTTGTAATGATGGAAAAAGTGTATTGTATATATTTTGCAAGTAACAGTAGTCACTAGCCACTTGTGACCACTGAATAGTTGAAATGTAGTCAATGTAACTGAGGAACAGAAAATATAATTTTTAAATTTATATAACCATATGTGCTTTAGAGCTACTTTAAATTAAACATACTGTTTGACATTTACTTAGATACATGTATCAGAAAAGTAGTGCCTTGCCTCAAGTTGTTAGTGGGCATTATTCCTTTGATCTGAAAAAAAGGGCTCCTTGTCAACAAAGATTTGGTTAATAATGAGTTAGAGAAAGCTAAACCAAACACTTCTTGCGCTTTTATTATACAAGCACACTATTAATCTCTAAGAGAGGACTATAGTAACCGAAAAAGTCCCCCCCATGTATCAAAAGTTAATATATTTTCATCTAAATATGTTATACTAATCTGACAATTTAAAATTATCCAATAGTTTGATTTCTAGGTAGCACTGTCCAAAGAACTGTTTCCTATCAGAGAAAACTGAGAGATGATCCAGTATAACCTAGATTCCTAGGGCTCTCTGAGCACAAAAAGGAAAAGGGAGGCATACTGCTCCTTCAACAGACCACAATACTGCATACTGACATCAGAGGAAGTAAGAGATTACATATTCTTGGGAGAAATATACAATGATTTGGAAGCTATATATCAAAAACAAAACAAAACAGGAAAGGTTTGAGAGGTCCACAGAAAATCTAGCAGGCCTAAAGGGTGAAAGTCTGTCTCTGTAAAAAGTCACCTTCTAAAGAAATGAAGAGGTAACTATTTTTTCAAGTACATAGGTATCAATACAAAATGAAGATATATACACAAAGGAACAAGGTCTAGTGAAAGGAAAACAATATAACAAATGAACTTTAAAATAAATGGATACATATGAATTATCTGATGAATAATTTGAAACCAGCCATTATAAAAATGCTCAATAAGCTGAGGAATATTACACATGAATAAACTAAGACTGTCAAGATATATATTTTTCAAAAAATTAAACAAATTTTGGACCCAAAGAATATTTAAACTTAAAAATTAGAGGTGTTCAATAACAGACTTGATCAAGCAAAAGAAAAAATTCAATGCACTTAAAGATTCATTTAACATTACTAATTTGAAAGAAAACCTGCATTCCTATGTTTATTGCAGCACTATTTACAATACCAAAGAGATATGGAAACAAATCAACTGCCCCAAAAGTGAAGAATGGATTAAAAAGCTGCAATGTGTTTACACAATGGAATATTACTCAACAACAGAAAAAATCCATGCCATTTGAGGCAACCTGGATGATGTTGGAGGTGATCTGCTAGACAACATCAGAAGGGAAAAAAATTACTGAATGGTCTCTCTTATATGTGGAAAATAGAGAAACCAAACAAAAGGTCAAGAAAAAGTCAAAACTTGCAAGCTGATCATAGAGCTGAAGCACACACCAAATGGTGGAGGGTGGGGCAAAACAGGAGAGGGACAAATACAAGGGAATATGGTGACAGTTCATGGGTGATATGGTGATGGGAAAGCCATGAGGAACTACAACAATATAAGAAAAATATTTAATTGATAAAAAATAATCACAATTAAAGAACAATTAAAATTTTAATATAAAAATGAAATAGGTATTACCAATCAAAGGAGTAAAAAGAAAAAAAAAAGAATTAGAGTAAAGTAAGTTTAAGGGACCAGTCGAAAAAATAAATATATGTATTATCTGCTGCACCAAGGACACTACCTTAAGATTGTAAGGTAGTATTGAGATCATCTTGATGGTACATATGATTGAACCTAGTTAAAACCTCTACATAAACTTAAACTTTTAAGACTTGGGGAGGGGTGAGTGAGTACAAAAAAAAAAAAATCTATCCTGTAGCCACCAAAGATGATCTTAGTAAGTTCCTTTGCTCACTGAAATTTCCACATAACAAATTAGAAAGACCTGCCTGAAAAAGTATCACCCTACTCCATTTTCATTTGTGTTATAAGTGACCCACTTTTCAAGATATCAAGGAATACCCTTACAAAACAGTTTACATGTGCTGGTCTGAAGACCACTGAAGCACCCTTTATTCCTACCCACTCACAGACCTTTGTGCTGCTATCTTGAGATTGATGTAACTGTCCTTGTGTTAAACTGGTATTTCTCTCTTCAAGATTTATGAATATCTTTTTTTCTTGCATGATAGATCTCTGTTTGGTCATTAGAACAGTCCAACTAAGTTAAATATTACCACAGCTGGGCACAGTGGCTCGTGCCTGTAAGTTTCAGCCTATGAAGCAGCCGGGGCTAGGGATCACGGTCAAGTCCTGCCTGGGGCCCATAGCGAGACCTAGTTCCAAAAAAACAGCTGGGCGTGGTGGCATGCGCCTGTAATCCCAGCTACCTGAGATCAGCTGAGGAAGCTGAGGCTGGGGATACCCCGGGCAATGGACCTGCAGTTCCACGGGCAAAAATAGCGAGACCTAGTCTCAAAAAAAAAAAAATTACTACAGTATAAACAGTAACATAATTTAAAATACTAAAAAAAATAGAATTAATTTAAAATACTAAAAAAATAGTATCTAATAACTAGATTGATATGCAGTCAAAGGGCAATAAAGTTAATAATTTCCCAATAAGAGTAGGCCAAATAACATAATTTTTTCATTAGTTTTTGGCATATAGTTATTTTGAATTTATAAGAAAAATGGATCACAAAAAGGGATCACATTATTATAGGTATACAGGAATTTTGATTCCTGGTGCCTTGTTTTTTGTTTGTTTTTGCTTACTGTTTTCATTTTTTGCTTTTCTACAAAACCAAATCTAACTAGGGGTAGACAAAAGAAACAGGAGCACCTTCCTCCTTAATTTGACCTGCATGGGCCAGATATCCTCCAAGTGTCCATTCTGCACTATTATGCTTCTCAGGAGTAAAGCCTACGATTTATAAAGCCTTTTGTGCCAAATCAAGTTTTATGAATTTCTAACTTTCCTTTTCCTTGCCTAGCATCTCTAACCTCTAGTTTGGTCATTTTTCTTAGCTCAGTGTCTGTAGATCTTGACTATGAATGATTTCTCTTCAACACTGAAACCTTTATATCTAACCAATGACATTTACATATATACTGAAGTGTCTGCCTCACAGATGAGTCCAGGATGGTTACACCTCTCCTTCTGTAACATCAAATACAAATGTGTTTGATGTTAAAAAGCTATATTGCTATGTTCAAGTTAACAGAAACCAGAAGCCAGGAAACTAAGCAAAAGTACATTGAATCATATACCTATAAACTGTAATTTCCAATCTTTAATTTTTCAAATTACAAGTCCTGAATATTCTCATTTGAGCATCAGTGATACAATGCCATATTGGAAAACTGAGGATTCATCTTTAAAATTAAATAAAAGGAAAAGGAAAAATTCCCCAAGTAGTATGGATTATAGTATTCTGGATTAGATGGAAATTCATGATACAACTATCAGGTTTGTGTGTACAACAAACACTAAGTATCCTGTAAAACACACCTGTCTTTATTTAAATGCTACTTAGCAGCAACATAACTAAATGCTCTCTGAACAAATTTTACTTTCTAGGTTCTCTAGGCTTTTCAATTATAGTGATGGTAAATGATGGGAAAGGTCAGCAACCAGGGCAGATGCTACAAAGTTGAAATAGGTAATTTCCTATACTGTGTTTGAGGACTTTCACCTTTAAATAGCAAAAAGTACACAGCGTTGTTTCATTAAATAGATAATATCAGAAGAAATATTTCCAAAAAGACACTGTTACAATGGCTACAAATAACCTAGGATCCACTAAAACTCAGATTCTTCTCATTTGATCTTTAGACCAGAAAATTTGGATTCCAAAAAATTAGCTTTGGGGCATGAAGTGACAGGATACTTCCAAACTATGTCAAGTTGATCAGGTGTGTAAACATTACAGTGAAATGCTGCATCCTGAGTGACAGAGCAACCTGGAACCCCAGTGAAAGTACTAATCATAAAGCAAAAGTCAAGGAAAAAAAACTAAACTTCCCCAGAGTAGACTAAGTTTTATACTCTGTCATTCCCCTATATTATCAAAGGCAGAAAATGTTCTTTATCATGTTTTTCTCTTCTTTGAATCTACTAAATAATTTAGGCACTGAATCCCTTCAGTGATAAAGTGAGACATAAATAAAAACCCACTAACTACACAATATACTAGATATGTCCTTGGTTCACTTGCCTAGTTTCTCTCTTTGCTCAACTATGATTACAAGGCCAAGCTGCTCATTCTTTTTAAAACTGCAATCCTCACCTACAGCACTCTTTATCCAATTCTATTTTATTCTTTTTCACCTTAACATTTATAGCTGGAAATTTCACTTCTCTTGGAGAAATAGGAGCACTATTACACTGTTAGTGGATATGTAGACTAGTTAAACCCTTATAGAAAATAGTGTGGAGACTCCTCAAAAGATGAAAAATGGATAAATCATATGATACAACAATCCAATGCTTAGTTATTTACCCAAAGAACACAGAAACACTAATTTAAAGGAAAACCTGCACTCCTATGTTTATAGCAGCACACTTTAAAAAAGCCAAGACATGGTAACACCCTAAATGCCCAGAACAGATGAATGGATCAAGAAGATATGATACACAAACAGAATACTACTCAGCAATCAAAAAGATAAACTATGCCATTTATAACAACATGAATGGGTCTGGAAGGTATGATCCTAGTGAAGTGAGCCAAAGGAAAAGATAAATATTGGCTGGTTTCACTTATATGTGGGATATAGAGCAACCAAGCAAAGCATCAGAGAAAGTAAATTTTAAAACTGGCCCCTTGAAAATTGACCATAGACATGAAGCATTCAGGAGGGAAGAAGGAGAAAGGGAGTGAGAGTAACAGGGGAGAAAATGGAGGTGGAAGAGAGCATAATCACGGACTATTGCAAAAGACTATGGGTGCTTGGGTGTTGGAAAAACTATGGTGGCCACACCTGAGGAGAGAAATCCTATATTGTGAAAAACTGAACAAGGCTGTAAAATAATGGTGCATCATTAATTTTTAAAATGTATGTTAAGATATTTTTAAATATGTTACGATAGTTAATATATTAAGCTAGATGTATTCAAAACTAAAATTATATATATATTTTTTTTCAATTACTCAAAAGGTAATTGAACTAGATCATTATAGAACTTCATAAACAAAAAATATTTGTCAGATTGGATATAAGATTTAAAATCTTGGATATAAGATTTGAAATCATAAATAACATGAAGAAAACATAACTAGTAAACTCCCTCATGCTGAACACATAGACATCTTTTGAGACTTAACTGCAAAGGAAAAGAAAATAAAATCAAATATTGATGAATGGGACTACATGAAATCTAAGTGTCCAAGAATAACATGTGGCATATATACACAATGGAATACTCAGCTATAAAAATGAATTTTTGCTATTTACAACAGTATAGATGGAACTGGAGGGGATAATGCTAAGTCAGAAGGAGAAAAATAAATACCAGATTCTTTCACTAATGTATCATATACAGGAAAAAACAAATAACAGACATAACATAGTTAAAACCTTTAGCAAACCCTAGAAGTCTACAGAATTGAGGCTATCAGAGTGGGAAGATGAGGTTCAGGTTGAATGTAAGGAAGCATGATGCATTATGGTTGAAAGATCATGGGTATCTTGTTGTTGGATATGGTGTGGTAACACATCTGAAAAAGTGTGAACTTGTACAAAACAAACACTAAATAATACAACAAAATAAATAATAAATAATAATACAACATGTAAAGTTGTATTATTACTTTCCTACACTTTCCTACAGTAAAAGAAATGATTACAAAGTGAAAAGAGCACCTGCTGACTAGGAGAAGATATCTGCATATCATATGCCTAACAAGTACCTAGCACACATTTAAAAAATTGAAATAAGAATACATTGTACATAACTTTATTAAAGAATATATCTTTTAAAAAGGACTAACAATAACAAGCAATGATGAGTGTCATCCATCACTCTGAAAATCATTTGACATTACTTACTACTGAAATAGAATCTATATGTATATAGATTGCCACATACTATGATGTAGTAATTCACATATCAAAGGGAAATGCATGCATATGTATACAAAAACACAAGTACTAAAGTATTATAGCAAAACTACAAATGCCTGTGAATACAAAAATAGGTAAGTTAATTAGAGCAAATGGTGGCAAATCTAATTAGCCAAATCTAGTCAGATGCTTATTTATGTAAATAGAGTTTTATTGGAATATGCCCATACTCATTCATTTATACATTGTCTATAACCACCTTTGCATTTTAGCAGTCAAACTAAGTAGTTGTGACTGGAAATGTATAATACACAAACTCAACAAGACATCCATTATCCTCTGCATAATCCACCTTGTCCCCTTATATCCTTAACCCAACCTCAGCCTCCACTTTCTTATAGCCCCAATTCTACAAACTTCTAGGATTTGTTATAGTTTAGTCTTAGTTTTAAAGATTTATTATCTGGCCCTTTAATATAAATGTTTGCTGTGATTATAAAACAATAAAATGACAAAGTGCAGTTATACTTAACACTGTGAACTTAAAAGAAGCCAGTTATAGCAAAATAGATACTCAAATTGAATTTATACACAGTTCAAGAATCATATTAAAGTATAATGTTCCAAGCCAAATAGTAGTTATCTTCAGGGAGGAGGAGCAATAGGAACTGGAAAGAACTGGTGATGTTCTATTTCTTATAAATTGGATGTTGACTAGATAGGTGAATTCACTTTACGATAATTGAGCTATATGCTTATTATTTACACACTTCTGTTTATTTCATCTACAAATGAATTTGGAAAATATACTTAAAAGTATTATATACCAAATTATTAATAGTGTAGGATGAGAAGAATGAGAGATTTTTATTTTAATGTATATATTTTTTAGCAAGGCTACTATGTTAGAAATATGAAAACGAAGTATTAAAATGACATATGACTATCTTCATCATGACATGATGACGTGGTTCTATATTTTTATAAACAGGACCTAGTAGACTATAGGCACTCAAGTGGCAACAAGAGATCAAAACTTAAATACTTAAATTTTTTATGAGGCAACACTAGAAAATTCATTTTATACCGTGTCATTCTTTATGACTTATCTAAAAGTTTCATAATCTTATGAAACCTTCTAACAGGTTTTTCAAACAAGATCTTAATTATTTTTGTCAGATGATAGTTGTTATACATCCCCTATCTTTAGTAATACTGTGCATTAACATGATGGTATTAACCATCCCCTTAAGCTAATTCTCCTCCTTTTCAAAGAGATGAAAGACTTCAGGAATTGAAAATGACATTAAAAAATGATCTTGGCATATACCAATTGTTGCTTAAAGTAAAGATTTAAGAAAGTAATATTTTTGCATGACTTAATGATTGCTTGCTGTACCAAGGTTCTTCTATCTGGCCTCTAATATAACTCTCTAGAGTATCTGTTCAGTATGCAACAAAACAATGATGTAGAGGTTTTGACGAATAGCCCATATCCCTATTGAGGTGGCATTACAAGATAATAGCTGCCTAAGCTATATAACTCAATGAGATATAGCTTAGTATTAAAATATCTCTTAATCAGTTTTTAAAGCGGCAATGTTCGAAACTCAGAACAATATGTAAAACATCCCTTTACCAAAGGGAATGACTAATCTTCTGTACAGCTTTGATAAGTTACAAGAAATAGGTTTATCTCAGAAGACTGGTTACGATTAATATGCAGTTCGTAAAGCTCCTTAGCTCTGTGTGGTCTCTCTCTAACTGAATCTAATAAAGATAGGTCACGCATTTTTCATATTCCTTTTTCACCCATGACAGATCTCTAATAGGATTTATAAGCATTTGATATTAATTGTATTGGAGACTGCACCAACTGCAATAATCCTTCATTTCTTTGCCTTTTTAAGGCTATACATAAATTACAAAGTTTCCATTTTTGTTTGACACTAGCTTTCACTGAAGATCAGCCATGTTAATGACAGAGAGGTAGAGAGAGATTAAGAACCACCTCACTTAGTTTACTGAAATACCAAAGGTTATAAACCCACATTTGAGTGCTGTTTCAGCCTATCCTCCCCCTTGTGTCAGAAGAGCTCAAATATAAAACAACAGTGAAATCCTGCACTCTGAATTGGAGAAAAAAGGACATGCTCTTAATAATCAGCACTCACAAAGGATGTTGGCAGTAACCCATCCTTCTGATGAAGTATTGCTTTTCTAACCATGTACAGAGACAACACAGGAAATGTAAAAATGAGATAGTGCTACCTAGAATGAAAAACTGAGTGTCCTGGGAACTCAATCTAAAACAGTCCTTAATTTTAACTTGGAACTCAAAAGAGGCTTCACTTATGTCTGGGGAAAAAGAAATGTATCTTGTGAGGCTATTCAAATTATAATTGCAGTTAAGAGAAGTAGACAATTATATTTTCATATTCTGTATCCTGTACTATGACATAAATAGTGAACAATTTCATTCTGCAAAAGAGAAGTAGCAAGGGATTTGAGAAACAATAAAATGTTGCTTTACACTCTATCAAAACACTTGGCTATTAGTGAATAAAATCCAATGGAAAAAAGTAGGTCACAATTGTAATGATTTTCTTTTATCTGAAATAGGCTACATACAAATTCAGCATGTAAATGTCTCTCATATAAAATGGAATTAAAAAAGATTCACTAGGAAGACTATAAAACTAATGAAACTTACAGGATCATGGTCTAGTTATAAATATATATATATATACACAAACATGCATATATATATATATATAACTTTTGCTCTTGAATTACAAAAATTTAATTTTAAAGTGCAATGCCCAGTAAGAATTAAACAAAAATTCAAAAGTGCAAACTAAAGAAAGGGAACCAAACACATCTGATCCATCTATAAAAGCTGCATTAAGGACTTGAGCTCTGGGCCATAAAGGAGTAACTGTTACTGAACTAGCCTTCATGTGTTAAACACCTAGAAAACTAGACAAAATATATGAAACAATGGTTTTCAAACCTCACAGAACAGACAGCACAAAGTTAAGGTGCCAGAGATAAATAAAACAAATTGAGCTCTGGGCATCTCCTTTTCTGTGTGGAGGCACTTTCCAAATTACAGGCAGGAAGTGGGAAATCATGCAGAATACTGCAGTCTCACATAGCTGAAGAGAGAGATGGGAGATCAGAGATGTTGTGGCAGTTTAGATTTATGAAGCATAGTGCCAGAGAAGAGCAATCCCTACAGAAAAATAATTCCAGTCATCCATAGCAGAATCTCCCTGAATTTTTGTCTGAATACCAATCAGCACATGTGCAGGGAAGATACCATGAACATGGGCACATGACATCAGCTAAGAAAGAATGACTACCAGAAAAGAACAAACTTAGCAACTACTGGATATCACATAGGCTAAGAGATATTGAGTTCTGATTAGTCAGAGTGGAGAGACTTCACTGAGTTTTCGGAGACCAGAATAAAAACAGGACAGGACATACTTTTAAGATAGGACTAAGCCAGCCCTAGAGGAAAAGCTACTTTGGATTTATACAAATAAAGTTTAAAAACAAGCCTTGAAATGATAAAGCTAATCTACATATAAATTAACTACCTACCAGAACAAGGTGTAACAATTTTAAAGAAATAAATTGGACATTCAACAATATCTCATTCTAATACCTAGCATTCAGTCAAAAGTTACTAAATAAAGCATCAAGAAAAGATGCCTCATAAATAGGAGCAGTAGAAATAATTCCAGAAGTACAGAGGTGATGAAAATAGCAGGTCCAGCTTTTAAAACAAGTATTATTAGCATATTTTCAAGATTCAAAAAAAACATGAACACAATAAGAGAAAGAAAATATTTTTAAAAGAGAACCAAATAGGACTCTAAAGCTGAAAAACATAGACTCACATACACAACTGAATACTACTCAGTAACCATAAATGCTAAACTCATGCCATTTGTGGCATCCTAAGTGAGCCAGAAGGAGAAAGATAAATACCAGATGGTTTCACTTATATTGGAATATAAAGGAACCAAACAAAGGATCAGACAAAGATAAACTTTAAAACAGATCCTTGGAAATAGACCATACATCTGAGACATCTAGGAGAAGATGGGTAGAGGGAGGGACAGTGGTAAGGGAGAAAACAAGGTCGGTGAGGAGAGCATAATGGACTATGATGGAGGACCATGGATATTTTGATTGTGGAAAAAATACAGTGACAACACCTGAGTGGAGAAATGCTGTGCTGTAAAAATAACAAACAAGCATGCAATAATATGATACAGCATTCATAAAATTAAATAATTAAAAATAAAATACTGAAGGAAAAACTGACAAAGCTAAAGAAGTAGACATATCTATATATGAGCTGGTGATTTCAACATGTCTTATAATGATCAATAAAATAGAAAATTATTAAGAATACAGAAGACACAAATGACACTATTAATTAATTTGATCTAAATGATGTTTGTCAAACATTTTAATTAACTAACCACAGAATATAAGTTCTTTTTTTTAAGTGAAACATTCAATATAATAGTCTATATGACAAGATCATAAAAGTAAATAAATTTAAGACTAATAATGAAATAAAATGATAATTACCCTTCCCTCAAATTTTCAACTATTAGGAGGTCAACGCTCTACCACCTATCAAAAACAGCTAGAAGGCCAGAACAAGGACTACTGCTCTAAACAGAAGTTGAAATGGTATGGTGCCTCCCAAATATAATTAAGAATCTCAAGATAATATCATCCTAGATTAATAAACATGGACCCTAGATCCAAAGACAAGAGTGTTTACAAAAGACAGACAGAAAAGAGTGATACCAGGAAAAGGAGAAACCCATTTTAAGTTGCAAGTAGAGACTAGTTTTAGGCAGCCAGCGGCCAAGGAATAGCTTGAGCTACCAAAAGCTGGAAGATGCAAGGAATGATTCTCCCCTTGAACTTTCTAAAAAGGTTGCCAGTACCCAAATTTCAGATTTCTGGCCTTCAAAACCCTAAGATAATAAGTTTCTATTTAAAACCACTAAAATTAGTAGTAATTTGTTATGGTAACCCTAGAAAATTAATACAAATATATAGGTTATAGATTATCTAGCATATATTTATTATAAAAGGATAAAAGGTTTGTTATAGCATAGAATATACTTATAGTCTTTTTCATTTGAATTGGTACTGCCAATTTACTCTCCAATAAGATTGTATATTTATACTCCTACAAGCAGAAAATGAGAGGTTTTAGTACTTGCTGTTGTCAGGGTTTTCTTTGTATTTTGGGGGAGGGGAGTTGAGAGGAGGGGTTCATGTTAATGTTCCAAGTAGAGTTGAAATGAAATAGGCAGCTGAACTCCCCAACAGCTAATGTCTCTGCCAACTTCAAAAATCTATTTTGCAATTTTTTATTTTCTTACTCAAAACGCTTTTATCATGCCTACTTGTACCACCCAGGCACTACGACTATGAACAGCACTGAACAATATATATGAACAATATACTGCATCTTTCTCTTTAGTATGTTACCTCACCAGCTATCCTATACTGTATAACCTCACAGCAGTTATTTATGGTACACCATGAAGTTTTAAACACAATCACACACATATATAAATCTATAGATGTATATTCTTTTCTCTAAATTGATTGCTGTAATTTTGGTAAGAATGAAATTCTACTTCTATCATGCTACTTTTACAGTAACTAAGTTAGCATCTGAAACACAATTTCATAAAGTGTTTTCTCAAATTAGTCAAATTCACAAAATGACCTACTCACAGATTTTTTTTTCCTCTAGACATATTATACTTGTCAAGGGATGATATCATTTTTTGTTCTGAATTATCGACTTTCTTTTATATTTACCTTTCTGACAAAGAAGATAATTCATGTTAGAACTGGTAAAGCCAGATATTTCTCCTGAAAGTATAAAGATGATCTCAGGGAGATATTAAATGCTTTATGTCAGGGACAGGATGCAAATAGAAAAAAAAATTTTCTTCAGTCATTAATTTTAATTACTGTCATGTCCTCAGTCCCAAAAATTTACCCTGCAGCATAGCACAACTTAGTGACTACAAGCATATGACAGAAGAATAAGAGATACACCTTAACATGGTAGAAATACCAGGGAATTTAGTATCAGACCTGAATTTTACACTGATTTCATTTTACAAATTCTGTGAGTTTAAGTAAGTTATTTTAACTCTCTAAACTTCAGTTTTATTTTTTAAGAAAATAAGAACACCATATATTCATAGAATTGTGAGGATTAAATGAGATAAAGGTAATTGATTGGTCCACATATTCAAATTTTAAAGTAACTTTCTATCTTCTCTAAAATGGAACATAGAGGATTATAAGTGAGGATTGATAATTTGGCAGTAGTGATCAAAAACCTTCAAATAGGTATACACGTTGACCCACAAATCCTCTTTCTTATATCTAAAGGAAGAAAGTTAAACAAATCCTCAGGTTTGTATAAATAAGAATGTTCACTTTAGAATAGCAATGGTCAATAATTGAAAACAATCCAAGTGTCAATGAATGGTGAAATTGATAAATAAATTGTTATATAGTCATATAAATGTATGAGATATGTTTCCAAGGAAGAGAAAGGATTTTCACCTTGCTCTCTGTTCGGGAACACTGTTAGTAAAAAAGACCTCTTATTCCTCCTCTCCAAGGCTTCACTTTTCCTTCTACATTAACACAATTGTTGGGATGCTATCGCTCATTAAGCCTCCATTTTCCATGGGGCAGTATTACTCTATTAAAAGTGACTGGTCATGCATTGAACCACACAGCTTATTTCTTTTTCCTCTTCATTTGAACCTGCCTGCCCTTATTTTTTTTATATTTTTAAAATTTATTTATATATAAATTTCACATCTTTGTAATCCCAGGGATTCACCCCCCCACCCCCCACACTGTTCCCCTCCTTTCCCCACTGCCCCAAGTTGTGTGCTTCAGTTTGGTGGTTAGCTTGTTTTGACTTTTCCTCATTGCTTTTATTTTTTTCCTATATCCCATATATTAGTGAAACCATTTGGTTTCTGTCTTTTTCTTTTTGACATGTTTCTGCTAATATGATTTCTTCTAAGTACATCCATGTTATCATAAAATCATCAAATTTGTCATTTTTAATTAATGAGTAATATTCCATTCTGTATATATACCACATTTTTTTCATCCAGTCATCTGTTTTGGGGCATTTAGGTCCTGCATGCCCTGCATGAATCTATACTCTCCACCCTTATTTACCCAGATAAGCTCATGGGAATCACCCTCCACCCCAAATGGGCTGTTTTTTTTTTTTTGAAGGATGCGTATTTATCAAAAATGGAATATCCTCAAACACAAAGGAATAGTATGGAAAGCTTACGACAGATTTTTGTTTTGACACTGAAATATAATCATACTATTTTGTAAAGTAAAAATGAAAAATATATTTACAATCATAAACACTAATATGGCTTTTCTCAGGGTAGGGAGATTAAGAGGCATGGGGCAATTGGAAGTCTGTTTTCTTAATTTTTTCTTTTTTTGCAACAAGATGGTTTACTATTGGCATAAAAATATTTTTAGTGTAGAAATAAAATACATATAAAAGAGTAACAATTGGAGCTCCAGTGGCGCAATCGGTTAGCGCGCGGTACTTATAAAAGAGTAACAAAAAAATCACTAGTAAAGTTGCACAATAATGTGCAAAATCAAAGTAGATAAAGTAGAGTGACCTCTTTCAACACTCCCCTATGATTATATAAATTGTAGAACAAGGTTTCCAAATATGCTTTCCTCAAATAGAATTTCTAATATAGTAGAACTAAACTCCAATAACCATAATAACTGAGCTTTTAATATTCCATTGCCCCTGAAACTATTGCTCTATGTAAAAATATCATGATATAGCAAGTTTAGATCTCATATCAGATTGCAAGCCCTATTAGCAGCATTATAAAGAGAAAGTTTCTTGTTTATTCATTGGCAAAAATACTTTTTTCAAAGCATCTATCTCATTACTAATAATTTAACTAACACCTCTGTAAAATGTATTTTAAAGTAACTTTCATTTCAAAATATAATGATATTGAAATGAAAAAAAAATCAGGCTTACACAAACAAACCTGTTTCAAGAATTCTAAAATTTAAATAATTTAACATTGAAATGAACAAAGCAACTGTCCCCAGTTACATTAAATTTACATATTATCGTAATATTGCTTTTATAATAACTGTTTAACTTCATCATATACAATTTCATATAATTACACAAGATTCAAATTAACAGGACTATTGAATCAAATCTGATATAAAAAGTATTCCCAAATGTATCTATGTCATGCAAACAATGCCAACATATAAGTAATAGGATTTTGAAATATGTTTGTAAATCAGTTGGCAAAACATGCTGGGACATATTTAATAAGAAAAGCTAGTTTAAATAAAATGTCTAAGTGCCAAGACTATTCTGAAAAATACAGTTAACTTATAAAATAATGTACTATTGTAATAATATATGGTCTAAATCCTAAACTCCCTTGCAGTCAGTGACACAGAGGGTTAGGACTAAGAGGAAGACCTGACATATGACTTGCTCCTTGGAGAGGAGAGAAGCATTGTTCTTGTTTGGTAGCTGTAAGAGCCCAAAAATAATGGTGATCCATCATTATGACATACAAATACCTACATTTAGGAGGATAAATAAATTGTTCATAAAATGAACAACCAAGAACTGTTTTTAAGAAAGTATCAAAATAATATAGGAAGAGTAACTACAGTAAACTATATATAAACTAATAAAAATCATGAAACAAAGCATTCCTTCATATTTTTGAACTTTCAAATGGGATGATATGATTGCATTTCATTTAATGTAAGTATATTTCACTAATATAAACTCCTAGAACAAAAATGAACCATTGTGCATATTCTTAACATCTGTTACAGTTATTCCTGCGGCCCAACAAAGACTGGGGAAAATCTATTCAATCCCATATTACGTACCCAGGAAAGGCATTTGGGTAAGAAGCAGCATAGCATGGAAGTTGAGATGAATTCAGCATCAGGCACAAATAACCTTGGCAAGTTAGTTAACTTCTTTGAATTTTAGTCTCCCTCTAGATTGGAGATAAAAATAATGGCCACTCCATAGAGTTATAGAGAGGATTAAATAAGGACATCCACAGAAGTATTTATCACTGTGCCTGGTACCACATTGTAAGTGGTCAGTAAATGCTATTGTATAGTTGATAAATTATCCAGCAGAGATGTTGGGAGATAGGTAGATATTTTTATAACAAAACTGGCATAATTCTCATAATTGATAAGTAAAACTGCCAGCCTTCCAAAGATCTACATTCATGAAGTCTGAAAAATAGTTTTTTCCCTATCATTGGGATGGCACCAGGGTTCAATGATGTTTTCTACTTCTACACTTAATTGTTTCTCCTGTCAAAGTACTGTGATGAACGGGGAAATTTTAAAAAATTATTTTACTTGTGATCAGTTATATTCCTTGGAAAACCAATTCAGAAATAGTAATATAAGGACATAGTGAAATACACAAAGTATGTCACAAATTTTATCAAATAGTTCTGGAATTTTTCCAGTTTACTCAATTCAGCTTTTCTGAGTTACACTAATACTTTTAATTATATTTAATATTATATATGTCATTTTTCCATGAGCTTTCATAAATAAAAATTTAAAAATTATAAATAAATATAAAAATAATTTTATAAAAATTAAAAATGTATAAATACGAATAAAAAACAAAAATAAATAAAACATTTCATGAAGCATAATCAGTGATCTATGGATGTTTGTTATATACCTAAAAGACATCATAACGTGGGGCAGAAAGGTAGAGAAAGATAGCAATTTCTGATAAAAACTTTTTGAAAAATATTATACCTAGACTGCACTGATGAAGAGTACATTGAATCTCCCCTTGATGACTCATCAAGATCAATTTCTATTCTGTGTAATAATATAGAGTTGCCTTCTGAAACCACTGAAGAGCATCGGGCTGTTTTTCTCTCTATGAAATAACTGAAGACTACTATATTTTTATAGTTCCTCCTTCTGCTGTTAGCTGTCACATCTCACTGTCAATAGCACCTTTCATTTTTTTTTTCCTTTCAAAAAACAAGATTAACTGGGTGAGAGCCTGAGTTGACACCCACAGTTCTTTAAGATACACAAGTCTTTTTTACCCTTTAATTTGAAGAAATGCAGCCAATACTGTCTATAGTTGAGATTGGTCAGAACACTGTATTTTTGATAAGGGGGACTACTAAAATTGTACATCAAACGGCAGGCAGGTAAAGCCCATTTGATGGAAAACTTTAAAAACCAGAAAATGTGTTATTATAGAAAACTACATGCAGCAGTAATCAAAGGTGATTTTCTATCAATCTCCATAGAGATGCCATTCATCAGGGACTCATCTAAATGACTCAGAAATTAAGTTTTGAGCATTTCAGGACATGCAATATTACAAAAACATACTTATATTTTGTGGAATTCTCACTATTTTGTTTTATTACATATTTAGCTCCTGTCTTTGAACACCCCAATCCACCCATCAAAATAAAGAAAATCAAACACTGAATAAAAACTTATACATATATATATATAAACTATCTATAACCAGGAATCAACAGAGAATAAGCTTAGTTGATTGTATTTACAAGAGGATATAAAGTATAAACAACGAGACTTGTACCAAGTTTTCAAGCTCTATTGGAGGTGGGAGACACTACAAACTTCCGATTTCTGTTGGAGAGAGCATGTCTTGCACATTCATAAAGTTCAAGGAAGGGATTTAGCAATTACACAAGTTGATGAATAGGCATTTAAATCACCAAGGCAGCAGAGGCAACCTTAACAAAGAATAGAAATCAATCCTAAATTAAGTGTAAAACTAGTTTGAAGTAACAAATGAATACTAACCCAGCTTCCTTTTCATAGCAAAAGTAATACGCATAAAAATCCACTTGCACGTTTAGTTGTACTGCTTTCTACTCTGCAAAATAGCATTAGCATAGCAGGTCTAAAAGCTACTTGCCTGCAAGGTTGCTAAAAGCTGCTTTTTTGCAAGATTGACCCTTGGCTAGTATCTAGGAACTTGATTTTGGGGAGTATTCCCACTGCTACCTAACAGGTAAAGATGCTTTACTACGTTTGCTTATACAAACAATATGGATTACAGTGAATATTTACTTTACTTTGTGGAATCCGGAATTTGCGTACAAGCTAAACAGGGTGCTTACATGCCTAGTCCCATTAAAATCCCTGAACACCAGCTACTTAATGGGCTTCCCTGGGCAAGAATATTACAGATACATTGCTGCATTTTCAACGCTGAGGAAAGAAACCAGTGCATGTGACCCTCATGGGAGAGGGACAGCATAAGGAATCCTGCTCATGGATTCCTCCAGATTCTGCCAGTACTTTTTCCCCTTATGATCTGTCTTTGTCTCCTTACTATGTCACTATAATATTAGTTATTGATTGAACTATATTGTGAGTCCTTCTAGCACATTTCCATGTGGAACTTGTCTTAGAAATCCCTGAATATGCATATGGAACTGTTTTGATGTGGGAGAGAGAAGAATTCAAATATTACAAAGACTTGGGCACCATCCTCAAATTGCTTATCATCCAGGGGGAAACCAGGGAGACTTGCTGGCAATAAGCCAGTAAATACTGATCAGTCATTCAGAATTTTAATGAACTTTTTATTGTATTTTTATTATCTAATGGGAATACAAAAATTAAACACAGCTGTTGTATAAAGGGGTGAAAAGTACTAAGAGAATTTCTACATAGTAGTATATAGACTTTTGGCAATGACATTGCATTGTCCAAAATAACAAAAACAGAAAGGTGTTAACTATTCCATCACAGACATTTCAATTTTCTCTGACCTATAATTTCATTTGCATAGTTTATATGTTTCTTTTGAGTATTAGTTACTTTTCCTCAAAATATTTCAAAAGGCCAGGTTGGTGGAGCCTAAGTTTTGACAGATCCTTTACATGCTTATTGTAGGTGCTTTCCTAGAATTTATAAGCAATCAACTAATTATTAAAAACTGTGCAAGATTTTCTAGGATTAAAATATAATACATTCCCAACCTATCAGGGATCTCACAGTTCTCCTTAAAGAGATTAAGAGAAACAAACAGAATTCCAGGTTGCAGGTGTGAAAAGTTTTTCGAAAGTAACATGACAATGCAGATGAGGCGCCTATAACACATGATCTCTACCATTATATACACTATTGTTAGAAAACAAATGTGTGAAAAGGATTTAGCAATTTGAATACCTGAATGGTAGGGTGTTAAAGTTAATTGCAAGATTATTACTTGCTGTACTTTAAAATATTTATAGATTTCCCTTCAAGTTCTAAAATCAGAAACATTTTATCAATATATAACTTTGTCTGACATGAAAACTACCACAAAATATTCTTTAAAAGTAAAGTCAACCATCCTAATCAATAATAGTATTGGGAAATAAATTACAATTAGGCCCTGTGTAGGAATATAATTTTGAATTCTTCCCACTAGAAAAAGTTCCCAATTGTTTATAGGTATGTTTAGTTCTATCTGATAGTATCTTGTAAAGAATCCAATTTTTTACCAATTTCTTTTAAAACAATGAAAAACATTTTCTTATAAGGGGAAAAGGAAAATAAATCTTGAAATTACTTTTAATCACTTCATTAAATTTAAACCTCTTTACTTTAAAAAATCACTAACTTGTTTTTCATTACATAGAATATTACAATCTCCTATCTTTGAAGACTTCAAAAATGTATTAGCTCAAAATCTATTTCTTGGTTCCCACTGAGATTTAAATTACCTGAAACTAATAGCCTCGCTATAAGAGTTCTATTCCATGGATTGTAAGTTGAATTCACCAGCATGACATCTATGTTTTATATATGTAAATTCTACAGGTTTACTGTAAATTCATGACATCAACAACACTGGTTGCCTAAAAGATTGGTATTGCTACTGAAACAAATAAGCAAAATGAGACAGGAAGTAGTCATAATTTTTCCTGCTTGCCTATTTTATTACAGTAATCATGGAAAAAATGGAGATAGTGTAGAGTACAAAAACCAACTGTATAAACTATAAGAAAAAGAAATATTTGCATATAAATCAAAACAAGCAATAAGATTTACATCATAGTACATAATATAAAATTATTTTATTACAGAAGCCACTGCTTGCATACAGGTTTCAATTATTATACTTTCTAAAATTTGGCATATGCTATATTAAAATAAAATTTACTAGCAATAACAAATACAGTATTGGCCAACTTTCTGCTTTTCCTTTTGAATTCTTTCTAATAATGAAAGGAGTATAGTCCAGAAAATTAGACATTAAATATACCTGGAGAAAAGTAGAAGGATTAGTATCATCACAAGAATTAAAGCAGTGAGGTGCTTCATTGTGGGTTCTTGTTTACTTTCTGTATCTCTTTATTAAATAGCTACGTATATAGCACTTTCAGTACTTGTCAACTGGAATCAATAGTTTATGTAATTTTTTAACAAAAATAGACACTGATCTAAATAGATCTGTCAACATTTTTTGTAGTAGGAATTATATTTGGAATAACTAAATCATATTTGTAACCAGTTTTGATACTCTTGCAAAATCTGCTTACAATCATAGCTAGTCACAACAGACAAGACTAATTCCAAGTTCAAATTACCTGAAGCCCCATTTCCTATAGTACCTTAATTACTCCCTGGTAATCAGGTGAACACTTCCAATAGGAGACACTTAGTTCTTCAGAGACTAACAAGGGACCATTTAGTTTCATTTCAGCTGCCAAGTTCTTGATTACTACTGCACTAAGTAACCTTTATACTACATAATAATGTAAAGTTTCACTGATGGTGACAAGGGACTTTTAGGAGCTTTCTATGGAAAAGGGCCTGTGGGGCAATCATATTTTGTACTCCCTCGGTTCCTTCAAACAAAAACAGATTTCCTCAATTTTGTGAGTTTCACTTGTTTTTTGCTTCCCTCTCTACCCCCTTTATTCTTCAAGGATATTCTCCTCTGATCTTCTAGTTGTAATACTGGCTCCAGTCCATTCTTTCGCTCTCTATATATGAGCAACCCTGCCCTCCATGTATAGTGGCTTTCTCCCTCTACTGTTTTCTGTCCAAAATTTCAAGGTTTCAAAATTTTTAGGTTTTGGACTATGGTTGCTATATACTCAAAAATAATAACTCTGATAATTCCTGCTGTCTAGTTTCAATGTAACTTTGGTTTTCTCATCTGTAAAATAAAAGTGACAAAATGGCCAAGATGCAATTCAAACCCACTGACTAAAGTTTGTCTTTTTAATCATTGCTGCTCATCATGTCTGAGATTATCTATGATTTAGTAAACCTACAAGAATGTCTATTCTCTAGTTGCACCAAGGTCCATTCAACATTTCTAAGGTCTACATTTTACACTGGTGATTTAGTTCACAATAATCCAATATCTAAACAGTTTATGAAGACTCAATTGAAGTTCATCCTTATTATTCAAGTCCTTATGCCACTCACTGCCTTCTAAATTCATGGGTAATATACTGTCACAACACTCTTTTTCTAACTGCTCAAGTTCTCTATCTAGTGGATATTAAGAAATTGTTTGGCATTATGAATACCTCCACATTAATTTTTACAAACTACATTATTATACAATCCTAACAGTCAAATAAATGAATTGAATTCATTCATTAATTTAATTGTTGATGTTTATTTACGTTATTGTTTTTACCTATATTTTAGAAATGTTTTAGTATATGGAGGCATCTTTTCCTAAAGTGCCAAAGTTAAAAGGTTGGATTATATTTCAATCAATATCACCACTCCATAGAGCTATAACTACAAGAAGTCAAAGACCATAATAAGTTTAGTGACGAAGATCAATGGATAATGAACAAATAAATTAAATGAGGTCTTAATATGGATTTTAATATTTTAACAGAAACAAATTGCTATTTATTAAAACAATGTGTACACCCATCTTGTTCTGGTATTACTTTTAGCAACATGAGAGGACTTTTTGTCTGTAATTATGTACTCTGGATCCTTTCTTATTCACATAGAAAACTGGTCTACCTGTGTGAAATATTAAAATCTCAAACATCCAGAAAGCAAATCAATAAAGCAAAATACCTCCTTACATAGAGTCAGTAGGGAATGACATATTCTAGGAAAAAATATTCCAGAGAGATTAAAGATTGCATCCAGTGTATCTATTTTAAGGTTTTTCGTTGAAACCAGTCTGTCTTTCTACAATGGACTGGTAAATTCTCAGTGATTTGAACATGCTACAACACATTATAAATAAAAGTCATATATTCAGATGTAGATGAATGGCACCTAAGGGCAGGTGAGTTACCAGTGGGTGAAACATATTCCACATTCACACGAGAGCCTTAAGGAAGCGTTATGGTACCAGACTTTTTTCTTTTCTTTTTTTTTCTTTGTACAGGAACAAAACTCACAGAATACAGAAGTGATTGCCACAGGGAGAAAAGTATAAACTTTTCACAGTTGTAAGTGGGCACCACTCAGAATCAAGGGTGAGAGGAGTGTTCACCAACTTTTCAATCTATTAACATTCTTCATCTGCAGTTGAGAACTATCAAAGAGGACATAACTTTTGACTTATATTAAAGGGCTCTGTGTTCCTAGATGAACAGATATATAGAGATCTTCTAAAAGTTTTTCTTGCAGTTCTCATCACCTAGCTACCTCAATCACTATTTCCGAAGTAGTGGAAAATCATTACCATATAGTGTTTGCAGGTGTCACTAGTGGTTTTAGTATCTACAAACTGATATTATTTCTAATGCTGATCATATCTAATGATTATTTCAACTCTCCCCTCTTTCACTATCTTTTTAGCTTCTACCAAAGATAGCATGCATTTCAAGTTAGTTACCAGAAAGAACAATCATTTTTCTCAAATCAATGATTTAATATGAAAAAGGTAATCAACAAGTCATCTTTGCCTCCAACTGGTAGGCTCTTTGCTCATATGAGCTGTCTTTTGTTCTTTCTCCTTCTCCCCCCTCCTTCCTCTCATTTTAGCATTAACTTAGATATTCAGAGCTTTTCTCACCAACACAGTAGATCCCAACCCCATTTCACTCCACTCCACACCTTACTTGTAAGGCGATATTTGTTCTGATTATTTTACAAGTATTAAAAGTGTTATCCTTGGCTTACATCTACGATTTCACTATAATTTCATTTTATGTGCTGGATACTTAACACTAAATAAGCACCTGTGAGGAAACAAAATACTTTGAGAGTTTAACACAACAACCATTTTACAAAAATAAGATGATTAATTTACAAAGGTAAATTGAATGATAGAAAATGTGACCCCCCCTTCTCCCTCTGCTTCCTTCCAAGTGAAGAAAATGAGACTAACAAAACAAATATATTTATTAATGGTCTACTCTAACACTAGTCCAACTAGATTTTAAGCTCTAAAGGAACTTATTTTTCTCTAATGCTTAATTTTTTTCACAGCAATTATATAAGATACTTAAAGTTAAAAACTTATGTTTTAACAAATTTTAGATTGTTCGGTCTCTCGCTATTTTCACGTAATTATCCACGTGTACATTTTTAACTAAGTTATTCTCCCATCATAAGAGAGTTATAACTACAATCTTAAAGAGTTAATTCATTAACACATGTTTCTTACATAAGGAAATTATCTCATGTTCTACCTTAATAAAAATTTTATCAATATTTATGTGGTATTTTTTCTGTATTTATATCATACAATATTTCCAGGAAAACTGTTTGAGTGTGGAATCAAGGAAATATTTTGGCAATAAGAAAATTTTGATTGGAAAATTATTTTTCCCAAGTAGGCAACAAATAGTGCTTATACAATAAAATCTCAGAAATGCTTCATCCTAATTACTCAAAGTAGACAAATTAGAAGGGTGCAAATCATGAGACAGATGATTAGTTGATCAAATGAAAAATTGAATGTGATAGAGATTAAAAAGGAAGACATTCTAAAAGGGAACTCTTCACAGTAGACAGCTAATGTGCAATCAGCATAGAGAAAACATTATGAAGGGCCACAAAAATCTTTAACTAAATTTTACCTTGATCTTATGGGACAATATAATCCCTAGTATCAGCTATATTGCTGTCTCTCTCATGACTCCTTGACCATTTCCATCATATTTCCATCATAGATTTTCAGCTAAGTTTATGGGCAGCTGTTTATAACCCTTAGCCCAATCCAGATCATTAAAATTTTTGTTTTGACCTAATAGCAGCAAAAATACCTATTTTCCGTTCTTTATCATATTTGATTAAGATAAAAGAGAGGTAATTTTATAGTCCTGATCCAATGGCCCAAGATACAGTATGTCCTCACTTAACTTAGCAGATAGATTCTTGAAAACCACAAGTTTAAGAGAAACAAGGTATAAATAATCTAATGTTGCCATAGGCTAAATGATACAAACAAGAGTTAAGTTCCTAAGGCATATTTCTGAACGCAAACATGACAAAACTTCTAAATAAACACAAAACACTTCTAATATAATATAAATACTTGTATTCATTTAGTTATTTTCCAATTCACTTATTCCAGTTCAAGGTCTAAAGAGGGCAGTTCTATCTCTGCAGCTCAGAACACAAAGATGAAAACCACCCCAAAACAGGATATACTCCATCCCATAGAACACTCGTACACACACCCATACCATCCTAGATTGGAACAATTTAGACATGGCAATGAACTTAACTTGCACATCCATGACATTGGAAGGAAACAGTCCTGGGAAAAAATCCACACAGTCATGAGTGATAGTACAAATCTATACAGTTAGTAGCCCTGAGCCAGGAGTTAATATTTTTCTCACCAACATTATAATGAAATGACATTAAATGAAGCAAAAGTATCCAAAGATCCACTGGTACAGTTAAAACAGACACAAACACATATGTGTGTACACAGACACACACTTATGCACATTTACACGCAACCACTTTAAATAGGAATACTATATTATTAAAATGAATATTTTCTCTATGAGTTTGAAAACTTTTAACTTTTTATTTTATTATTTTATTTACTTATTTTTATCTTATTTTATTTTTATTATTTTATTTTTTGTCAAGTTTATTAAGGTAATTTCCATTAGGAGAAATTGATTTTATAAATCAATCATAAAGGACAATGAAAATTATTTTAGGTAAACAGAGACATCAAACATTGGCATGTTATAAAAAAAGCTAGTCTTAATAAACAGAGAGATGACTTATGCATTGTGTTTTGTTACATGAAGAAAACGCAGACTGTCACAAATAAGTATCTATGAATGTCAAATATTTGAAAATAACATATCTTGCATATTAGGCTACTTTACCATTAAAGATGACAAAGGAAGCTACATTCTGAGGTACAAACATAAATGTATCTAGTCTTATAAATTACTAACCCCAATATCTTTGAACATGAGTATTATTTTTGTAGTTTTTAAAAAACAAGAGTCTCTTTTTAAACAGAATGTGGTGTAGGGGCAGGGGCTTTCATGTTGAACATACAAAGGAAATAATATGAATAGCACTTATCTGGATAATGTAACACTATGGCAACCTACATTCCTATATGTAAATGCCATTTTTTTCCCTCACAAAACACATTTGTGGGTATGTATAGATTCATGATTGACATTAAACTTTCCTGACCTTGTCAAGAATAGAACTCTAAAAATTTTTTTTAAAAAAATGTCTAAAGGCATTCTAATTAAAAGAGTAACCTGATATAAGATTTCTTAACAAATAAGATATAAAAGTGGATTTTAATGTTTAAAGTATTCAGAAGGACTATTCAGCAATGAATTTAAGCAAGGCCCAAATCTAACAACTACAATGAATAAATGCCTCACATCACATCAGGCATTCCATTACTTCAAACTCTACTATACCCATCCAGTGTGTTTTCTTTTGGGTTGGGGTTGTAGGCAGGGAATAGGACTCTTGGATGGCATTAACTGAATTGGTATGAATCTAATTACCTCAAAAAGTACAAACCAAAGAGATGTTAATTGTTTAATTTCATTTCAGTATGTATGTGAAGGGAATGAACAGTTTCTATCAAAAAGTTATGGTCACGAATGGACTTAAATAAGGAATCTATAAGTAGATAGTAGTATTATTAAAAAAGTTAAGAGAGAATTAGGATAAAGAGCAGTTTCACTTTCCAGAAAAATTTCAGATAAATGAGGACAGAATGATGAAATATGAGTTTACCATTTTGAAAATCACACTATGTTATCTCTGGTCTTTTCTTAGCACTGGGTTGTCACAGTTCCATTAGCCTCATTTATGTCACAGCAACCAGTCAAGCTTGTCCATTTCAGTGCAATTTAGTTTTAAAGTAGTCACTTGCCTTCTAATGCACCAACATTGTCATCAGTATAGGGGAGGAGACAGGAAGAGAACAAAAGAGATGAGTGCTTTGGCAATCAAAGAAAATATTTTTTGTTCTTTAAAGGACACTTTAGAGGATATGAAAAGACAACATGGAGAATGGGAGAAGATATTTGCAAATTATGTATATGATGAAGGATCTGCAAATTATGTATATGATGAAGGAATGATTACAATTCAATAATAAAAAGACAAACCAGTTTGAACATGGGTTAAAAAAATGAGTTTACCATTCTGTAATAACACGTTATAATTTTATTTAAGTATGAATCAGCAGATGTTAAAAATCTTATGAAATGTTGTGGAAACAGGTTATTTAACATGATCTCAAAGTATAACCCCACATTTCATTTATTACATACAAAGACAAATATGAAAGATAATAATGAAATTATCGCACTCAGCATCATCAATGAGCAAACTAATAAATATGTGCCTCATGATATGATGAACTGAGGATAAATATCACCAATGCAGTAATCACTACAAAAGTGTTTTTACCCTGTCTCTAATTTGGGGAGGATGGAGGAGTGGGAGAAAGATGGGGGTGGGGAGGGATCAGACAGATGCAAATTCTTGGCATCATCAAAATATTAATAAATATTTTTTGAATCTAGGGACTGTTCTAGATTAAAGAAGGCTAGAAAGAAATAACAAACAAATGTAATGTGTGATCCTGATTGGAACACATATAAAATAAATTATAAAGGAGAAATAAAAATGAAAAAGAGGCTATAATAAACATGGCATAATATTAATAATTAGAAAATCTCAGTGAGACTATGCTAGTCATTGTAATAGTCTTATAGTGTTTCTGCGGATTTTAAATTTTTCAAAATAAGAAATTAGAATAATAAATATGGTAGTGAATTTCTTATACATTCAACAAATAAAAAGGAGAAATTGGGTAACTGAAATAATTGATCAGTTCCTTTAATAAAGGTTTTTAATTCCCAAAATTCCAATCTTGCTTTTAACTCAGTTCATATGGTAATTTGTTACATACAAAAATCTTATAAAATTTTTTGGATGACTTTAATCAACTTCTTTAAATATAATAACTCAGAAATAAAATTAAAATTATACACTTGTATACTCACACACAATCTGATGTGACATTTTATAATTGGACTACATTAAAAACAAAAGCATGAAATTGTTTTAGCAGCTATTTCAGCCTAGTCATCTGTTTAATACAAGTAATTTTTCCAAATGATGATCTTCCTTCATTTGCAACAGCGATTCAACAGCGCCCCCCCAAAAAGTAACAAAAGAGGTTTACCAAATTTCCTAAGACATATTGATAATTTCCTGCTACTAAGTAACCATTCAACACCTCTAAAATTTTGTGTGATTCATATCTCATAAATAAGAAAAAATGTATCATTATAGATAACTGAGATTAAATGATCTTTCATTTTGATAGCAATATTTTGTGTCATTTTAATTCAGCAATGGAATACATCATAGACATTTTTCATTAGGCATTTTAAATCATGAAGAAAATCACATAAAAATGGTCTGTATTCTCATACCTCTAAAGGAAAAAATCATGCCGTAAGTAGTCAAGGCATTTAATGTTTTGTATCAGAATGTTACTTTATGTATTAGGCGTATTAGAATATTATTTTGTGATCAGAAGCTATAAATTTTTAGGAATTTCCTAGATAATGGGAAGACAATGGGGAGCTGGTTCTCAGAATTTTTTAGTCACATCTGTATGCAAAAACCACAATCATATCAATAGATGTGCCATGACTAAAACTGAGGAACTACACACACATACATAGACACATATATACAAGTTGAGTAAAATGAGAATGTGAGCATTTACTTGGTGAATTATCAACTACACTCACCATTCTGAGGTCCCAAACTATATAGTCCAAAAGCAATGAGAAAGAAGGTGATTCTGTGGAAAAATTAAGGCAAGTAGGAGAAGCAGCTGAGGGTCAACCTAAATCTACAGGCACCTAAGCAATTTTATCAGTGATGATAAACTATTATCAGTAGAATTAAAAATATATCAAAAGGAAAGGAACCTAAATGATAATAGGAGAAATTTAGTTTTATTCTTAAAAAAAAATATTCCAAGATGCCCGATTTAATTTCCAATGGAAGAGAATGTCTGTTCTTGAAAAGTATAAAAGCAGCATTCTAATTTCAGTTTACATATAGTTCAGAGAGTTGTGAATGTATAGAGATTGAAGAAAGGAATGTTTTATCACTATTATAGTCTAATGTACCTTAAAATGTCTAAGGTATATTAAAACATAATTCTTTCCCTTTGACAGCTTACAAACATTTTAATTACACAATATTACCTAAACAAAAGTAATATTTAACTGAAATTAACTATAAAAAGCAAAAGTACATAATGAAGGGGAATACTAATGTTATAAAAGTTGAAGAGGTACAATATTTAATCTACTTTAAACAAGGGGAAAATGACCAAAAAATTTAAGCCATAGTTAAAAATAGGATAATTCCTTATATTTGTTTTATTCCATGAAGCAGCCACATCTCTTTCCTTATATTTAAGTGGCTCAATATGTTCTGTTCATCCTAGTTAACATTCCCTGTTTGTGAATATATGCTATGAAATCAAAAAGACTGGGTCTGCTCATCATTTTGGCCAGCAGAGTAACCTGTACAGATATTTTATTCTTATAGAGCAGCTTTCGCTTTCCCTTAAGCAGGGCTCTATTTTGTGAATATGACCCTAAGAAATCTCCAATTTTCAGAAGATAAGAATCACCTATTAGTATAAGCAGAGGACTAAACAATAATGCTAGGTAAGTTTAACACCTCTGGTAATGATAATTATTCACAAATGCCTGGAACCCACCAAATTCCTACTTAGGCTGGGTTAAAATGACGAGCTTTGAAGGGAATGAGTAGGAAAAAAAATACATATATGTTATATATATATATATATATATATATATATATATATATATCTCAAAGCTCAGCTATATATACATATTACATATATATATGGCTGAGCTTTGAAGTCAGTCAACTGTATTCAAGTACTTCCTCTCCCACTAACTTTGCAAACCAGACAAAGTATTTGCGTATGTATGACTTTCCTCCTCTCTAAAGTGAGCATTTTTGTTATGAGAATTAAGACAGTTTTCACATGCAACTTGCTTATTAGCAGTGTCCTCTACAGATTAGTTCTTAATCAAGTGTAAAATAAGACAGAATTAATATTATATAGAGTATTAGTCTGTGGTGCCATAAAAATTATACTACAGAATGAATAGCATAAACAACTAAAATTTATTTCTTCAGAGTTCTGGCAATTCAAAGTCCACTGTCCAGGTGCCGGTGCCGGCAAGGCTGGTTTCCTGAGTCCTCTTGGTTTGTAAATGGTTACCTTTTCTTTGTGTTCATACATGGTCTTTCCTCTGTTTAAATCTTTTAACTTTTCTTTGCCCAAATTTCCTCCTCTTGCAAGGATACCAGTTAAATTGCATTAGGACACATCCTAATGGCCTCATTTTAGTTCAATAAGCTGTTTAAAGGTTCTTTTATGGGGGTAGACAATTCACTCAATGATATATTCCTTCTCTCATGAAAGCAAACACATTTCACATAACAAGAAATCTGAAATAATTTTTGGGAAAAGTCTCAGTTCTCTTGTAACTTCTCAACTTTCTCACACAGACAGAATATAGATAACTTCATTTCACTTTGAGGACAGACAAATACAGACAGACACATCCATGTATACACCATCTATCTTATAAAGGTGTTAATCACACGTGGAAAACAGTTCTCCCAGTATATAACCACTCTGACACAAAAACATTATTAATAAAAATAAATGACCTACCTGAAGGGTACAAAGTGGTTACTATACTCAAAGCATAAGAATTACATTGATAAAGCTATTATTTTCTTATTAAATCACAAATTTATTAAGGAAAGGAAACATGACATGTTAGTAAAAATTTACAACTAGGTCAACACAAAAACTGAATCCAGAAAGCTTTTTATGTCTTTGATTGATGCTGTTGAAATTCACTTGTTTCCCTTATTGTTGAGGCAGGTAATTGCAGTTGCAAGTATAACAGCACATGCAATTAACATAATAATCATGGTGATCTGAGTTATGGTGGCCACAGTAAAAAATAAATAAATAAATATATATAGACATATCTTAAGTATTTTTTATTATTATTTTTTATTATTTATTTTTTATTATTTTTATTATTTTATTTTTTATTATTTTTTATTATTTATTTTATTATTATTATTA